>CM068319.1:36038958-36411458 GCA_034766995.1 Acanthacorydalis orientalis
ATTTTTTGGAGGTGTGAAATGTACTAGATTTTTTTTATTGTATGCATATCATCAAAAATATGTAACTATTCTAATAAATTTTGATTAGTTGTGCTAGAACATATCTTAGAATCAGTGGGATGCGGATTACAGGAAATCTACCCTCTGAAGATGTTGGTATGCAATGTAGATGCATATTAGTGTATAAAAATGAACAACTTTCAGTTATTTTGCACTGTATGAGACAAAAAATACTATAACTTTTTTATAAAGAAATAAATATGTAACATCGATGAAACTTATAATATTAAAAATAATTCAAACAGTAATTAAGTTTGTATTTGTATCTATGGTCATGTTGATGTATTGTTTTCTTTGTTTTGATCCTATTGAATTACTCTTGAAGTATTACATTTCGGTTCTTAAGCCATCGTGTGAGAGCTGCTGTTAGTAATCAAAAGAGTTATTAACTAGTATAATTTATATTTTACTTAAATCGCATAAGAAATAATATACTTTTTTACAGGACATATTCTGGTCGTTCGATTTTTTACAATCAAAGATTTGTATTTTATTCGTAGATAGATTTGAAAATGTAATTTATTTTTTAAAGAAATTTATATTGCATTTTATGTATAACTAATTTGGTAAATTTTAATAGCATATCCTGATCATATCTTCATTTTTTTTTAACTTATTGTATATATATATATATATATATATATATATACACCAGTTTTTATTCCTATGTTTATTATATAAAAAAATTCGTAGTTATTTGCATAAATTTCGATGAAAAATGTAAATGGATTTTGAGAACTGCTACATGCAAACTTCCCCCGAATTAAACGTGACGTCACAAAAGAAATTCCGGCTGTAGTCGACGCACGTGCACCCCTCTAAAACATAAAAAACAACAACACAAGTTCTGACTGGCAAAGGTGGGGCGAGGCAGACGAACGGGCATCACGGAACATTGAATGTGCGAGTGGAGAGAATTTCCGAATAATCAGCTGTTTGGCTGTAGGGCAACACAGACGTCAATAAAACAAGCACGAGCGTGCGACCGCCGATCATCAATAAAAAGATTTGTATTGTTTCATGTACATACATTTATCTATATGTGTGTATATATAACAACACAGCGACTGTACCAAAGTGATTAACAATCGTCGAGATCGCGAAGAGTTTCGTTATCACATGTTACGGCCGGTTTTTCATTTATAAAAGAGACAAAACAGAACGAAGGAACTGTACTCGTCTTCAGTGTACGTTAAACGTCGGAGACATAAACACACGGTACGTGGTTTGACATGCGCGACACATACGTACAGAATTCGAACATTTTATAAATTAAAATTTACAACAGTAACGAAGTTTAACAATAGCCACATAGAATAACTGAAAAGAAAATAAATAACTGTTCGTGATAAAAATGTTACACGAACAATAATGGCCTTATTATACTATATTAAAAGTATTTCTATGAATGAGTCTCTCGTTTTTTATTACACACATTAAATGTGTGTGTTTTCCTCATAACAATACAGTACACGAAATAGACAACAAATCAAACATTCTACGTTCTGCCACGAATAAACTGTGCAGAGTGTCAATTGTTAAGTGCTGTAACTGAAGATATTTTTAAATTAATTTGTGTTCAGCTTGGTGATTTTTTCTATTTTATTTTGTTGAAGTAAACAAGTTTTCATAATGGATATAAGGTATGTTCTATTTTATTTGATTTTTTATTCAATCTCTCTGAACAAGTCTTGTTTCGCTAGTTGTTATATCAGTTTTTATTACAATCAGAAAAAAAATATGTAACTTTATATGTGTATGTAATTAAATATGCGCTTATTTTGATTTGTTTTTTCATCGAAATGACGTTTTAAATGTATTTTATAAGTAATCTGTATTAAATATTTCATATACAAATATATACAATTATAGAGAGACCATTTTACAGCCACTCGGGTAAAATTTGGATTATAATTTAGTGTAGTAAATTATTTAATCTTGAAATTGAAATACATCACAGATATTTGTTTATTATTTGTACAAAAATAAATTCACAAATTTTCTCGAAGTATTAACAGACTTCATATTTGAAGTTATTGACTGGGAAAACTGCACCCCGATTGGAATCTGGTATCTCTAGTATATTTATATTTATTTTATTGTATAAATAATATATATTTTTTATTTTATGTTTACATAAGAAAATGAAATGTAAATTTATGTGAATAATTTTAAAAATGAAAAGAAACAAACAAACAAAGATCGAACAGAATCAAACAATGTGACTATTTCTGTATGTCGTATTTTTTATTTTCTTGCATTATAGTTTCATCCTATTTTTAAAACATCCGTATAAAGAGTATTTTAAATTCAGAACGTAAATAGAATACACAAATGGACATTTTTTATGAATCATTTAACGCGAATCTCAGTAGTATTATTTTCAGAATACGGCACAGATGTTCAAATAAAAAGAAGTGAGAATAATGAATGACTTTCAAGGAATTTTTATTGTCTGTTTGTAAATACACTCATTTAAAAATTAAAACATATTCAGTATTTATTGTTAAATGTTAGGAAATGAAAATGAGATGCTATTCATTTCTAGAGTTATGTTTATAAATACAGTTGAAGTATATGTAGAATTTAAATATGGAAAAATGAAAATTATCATATTTGTGTATGTTTGAAAATGATTGTCAGTTATTTTTTTAGTATATAAACAATTTAAAAATAGAAAAATAAGTATTAATACTCAAATTATAGTTGAAATTGCTTGTGAATTAATTATTTAGAAATTTAAATATGCTAGATGTTAAAAAACAAGTCGAGTTGGACTTCAGTTTTCAAAATGAATTTTTGTATATTGTTTCTTTTCCTTTATATATATATATATATATATATATATATATATATATATATATATATATATATATATATATATATATCACGTGTAGATAAAACAATCCATTAATGATTCCCCATAAATATTTTTCCATATTTGATTACGTTACTAAATCCCACTGAGTCTGAATCTATAATTATTCTGCAATTAATCTCGTATTTCAAATAACACTGCATGCTTACTATCAATATTTTTTTCATTATCTACATTGTTGTAATTATTTGATTAAGAATACAATTATATAGGACATTCACAATGTGTGTCAACAACTTTTATAGTTTCTTACCGAGACCATTTTCAGTTGTATGTCTGTCATAGTGGATTCGTAAGCTTAATAGTGAAGTTTGGGAAAAGAAAACATTTTATTTATTTTAAATAATAAATTGTTAAAATATGTTTCTTGAACTTAACTATAAACCTAATATAAATCGTAAAAATGATGGATTAATTATCCTTTTAAGTAATTGTCCGATATTGTACACAAGTTGCTTTAAATGTCCTCTGTAGATAAAAATCGAACGATTTAAAAGTTCTTATTTAAATCCAAACGATTTAAATCGTGAAATCTTGTAGGTCATATAAATGGGCCTCTAACTTCAGTCAATTAATTAGGATAATTAAAATTAGAATCATTTATTTTTTTAATGGGATAATGTATCTTTATACTGATACCATGTAAATTGTAGAATATGAAATGAAATATTTTCCAAATCAGTAATTTTCAATCCTAGTGTGCCAAACGCTCTATTAATTTCAAATATACCACTTCTTTTTCCCTCCTGAAACTGATTTTTGGTTCATACTTTACGGAAATATTTTTAAAAAGCATGCAGTTTTCTTGTTGTAAATAAGAAGATAAATATTAAATATATTTCATACTTATTTTTATAGCTAAGACTTAACAAATTACTAATGCTACAATCACTACTTAAAACTAAATATTCTATAAAATGTTTTAAAATGTGAAATTTAGTATTCGTTTTTTTTTTCAAAAAAAATAAGTCTAGTTAGGTACTTATTTAAATAACTAGATAGTTTTTTAATAATTAGTTCTAATCACTTTTTAAATTTTCAATTTAGTTCTTGGAGTTTGGTACCGTTAAAAATCACTGTTATAACATATAAAGCTTATTTTTAAAACATTTATCGTATTTCACTGAATTAAACGAACATATTCTTGATATTAAATTTGCGAATTTACAAATCAAACTCTGATATTTTCTAATTACTTAAGTAAATATGAATAAGATCTATGTTTGTATTGAATTTTTTACTTAAAATGATCTCCATAACAAACTGATATTTTTTAAAACTTAACTGATAATTATATTAATTAATTAAATTATTTATATTAATTATTTATTAATTAATTAACTCTATAATTAACTTGTATCTAAGTATACTTGAAAATAACAAAATTCTTGCAGTAAACCAGCTTGAAATTTTTTATCTGATAAAACTTTCAGTAATGTGAGTTTTATCTGGTTGAAGTGCTTTCGTTTTATTTGATTTGTGGGTAATTTTCCATTATATTTATAATTTATTTAGTTTCTTCTAATAGAACTAATAAATATTTTATTAAGTCTATGCGTACATTTTTTTTAAGAAAAATAAAAAAAATGTATATAATTATCTGCTGTTGATAACTATGATTAAAAAATATATACTTTAAAGAGATAAAAGCACACGTGAGAAATAATAATTTTTCATCATTTTTTCCATATCGCGTTAAATAATAATGTAAAATCTCTTCATTAATTTTTATTTTCTTCATCAGGAAATAGGTTTCAGTAGAAATTCATTAGAGAAAATTCGCAGGTGTGTTTATTAAAATTTTTATTAGGCCAGCTTGCAAATCACGCAATTAATTTTGTAAATTAGATGTTTTTTAGAAACTGGTACTGAAATAAATAACAAATACCATCTATTTTATTTATTTGCACTCAAAGATTAATAAGGATGAAAAATTTGAGAGACATTTAGACACCTGTTAGTTTTTTTTTTGTAATTCTTATTAATATACAGAATAATATTTATATTTACTACAAGTACATTATTTCATGTTATTTCCTAGAACCTCTTAAACTATATCGTGGAATAGATTTTTAGAAACAGGTCACGTGTTCGCAAATTGTGTTCTTAAAGTAACCTTGACTTTTATTATCTTATATCGATTCTAACCATTGAGTGTTATGCAGAGCAACAATGTGATTATAAAAATTGCTACATCTATAAAACATGCGACACTAGATGAAAATGTTTATTTTTTTATATGAGAATATATATATATATATATATATATATATATATATATATATATATATATATATATGATAAAGAATATAAAATATTATATGATTGATAAAGCACGATAATGAAACATATTTTTCCACTGATAAAGCACATCGATGGAAACACGTTTATCACTTATTATCAATACGCTAGTGTTTAGAATTTATATCAAGCTTAATAAAAATCAATTATATATCGTTTTCATATACATTATTAGTTTTTTGTACTTGAACTTAAATCCTACTAGTTTTAATGACACTTACAATGATGAGTTTATAAATAAAACGATTTAAGTGTAACATCGACACAGTTTTTTTTTCAGAAATATGTAGTTTTTGTTCATTTCGATATAAACCATCTCTGTATACTTCATTTAGAGATTGATCAGCTTTTTGATTTTAGTAAAGACAAATATTTATAGACATTTTTCTATACATATAAACTGAAGTATGAATATGATTATTTAATAAGAAATATTTTCCTCAAAATGATTTATAGAATTAAAAAACACATTTACATTTCCAACAAAACCCAAACACGTAATTATAAATGTACCGAAATAAATGTATATTAATTTGTAACATAATGACGTCTTCTATTTGTCAGGCGATTTCTGTCAATATTTCCACTGAATTTTTTTTTATTTGTTATCAATTTAATTTTTAGCTTAATGTGTACATATCTAAATTGCGTTTTGTTATTTTATATCCTATTTTCGTTATTTACTTACCACGTTTACGTCTCTAATACAAAATGTGTTTATTTACTGAATATAACAATATTTACCTTATCAATATTTATTTAGAAATATATATATATATATATATATATATATATATATATATATATATATATATAAATGTATGTATGTATGTATGAATGTATATTTATGTGTGTGTTGATTTGGGTACTGGTTGCAATAGAAACGGGAACAGTACAGAACGGAATAGTAATTATAATAATATAATATGCTGATAAAGATAATTATCCAGCAGCCTGTTTTGATGATTAATTGAACAAATGAAATATTTCGTTTCTGATTATTGAAATAATGCATTTGTAATTTTAGAGTAACATATTTATTTATCAAATCAAATCAAATTTTATTATTACAAGGTCTACATAATTGTGCTTTTTACAATTTTGGATAAAAAATTATTAGGAAAAAATTATTGGATAAAAAGTTATCTATATACAATGTGGAACTTATCTAAGGGGCAGGGGTTGTTTACAATAAGGAGGTATTTTATTGTTCTTGAATTGAATTGTTATTCTTAGGAAAAAAATTCAAAAACCTAGATATTTATTTATTTTTCACGTTCATATATCTTTATTCATATTTAAAACGACAAGAAAACAATACGGCATAGAATAAATCCTCCTCAGTGAATAATATCGTTATTTAATAATATAAAGCATATTCCTTGATTCCTTTTCGTATCATTCTTGAAAATTCCGTGTAGTATTTTTACCATAGCGTCTACTAATAATTACATTATATCTAATCTCATTGAATTATGTCACGTTTCTATGCAGTCTTTCGTTAAACCGTTTCATTGTCTCATTTTAATTTTAACAAGAATGCTTCTTAGATTATTTAACATTAATTTTTATTTTGGTTTAGTTAAGAGTTTGGTTTATTTAACATTTCTAGTTAATGAAAATATTCTGTAATCTAAGTTATATGATTGAATAGAACTTTTGTGAAATGTGTCACTGTCTTTAAAAAAGTTGTCACTTGAAAGTTGAACATTGTTAAAGTCCGATAGTATTCTGGAATTATTGTAGAACAAGTTCACCGTGATATTTAAGTATTCTGAAAAAATACGATCGATACGGTGTGTAAATTACATCACCTTCATCGTTCAACCTGCACAAAAACTACCTTATCATCCAACATACTAACTATAAGTATATACATTTTATTCTTGGAATATTTGCAACATACTCAATCATGTATACACACAATCGAAATAATTATTTGTTTGCACATGTATGAATGACGTAATCGCATCGTTAAACCGATGTTTTCATTGTTTTTATTAGGTTATAATGTGATAGATACTCGTCTCGTCGAAGACGAGAGATTCGTATCGATAAACATGGATCGTAATTGAAAAATTTATGCTTGTTTACTAATTATTATAATTGGTCAATATTTACGTTGTAAGTCTAATCACCTGTAGGTATTTTTATTGTTTTTTAATGTATCGTATTAATACCTGTGTGTCTATACAATTATTACTGAAACTTGAAAATATTTTATAAAATATTTTTTCTGTATGTTTTTAGTCATTACTAGTGTCTGAATTACGATAATTTACATGAATCCTGTTTAAAATTAAGAATAGTATATTTTGTTATTTTCAGATACATTAATACATTATTTAGTATATGCTGTGTATAGTTTTGTATTAAATTTTCAAAAGACTAACAAATTATCAATTATTTTTTCTGTACATTAAAGAATACTATTTTATGCTTTTCATTTATTATAATATGACTACTAGTTCTTCAAAAATTTGTTCGGTATTTTTAATAACTTTTTAGAATAATAATTATATCCTTTTTAGAAATATACATGAGTATAATTGTTAGACAGGCAGTATTTTGAAACATAAACTGTTTTCATATCAAAACAACATCGTTTCATATTTCAGTTTTACACTGCAGTAATCATTTTAGAAGAACGGCATTCTTGTTTTAAATTTAGTTACTATGCATTTAAACATTGTTTTAAATATCGTTTTAACCTGTCGTTTTAAATACTCTGTGCTAATGAAAAGACACATACCACCGATGTGTTCGTAATCTTTTTTAAATATCTATTACATGGTTGTAAATTGAAACATTGCTGATACTTTGTAGTAGTTAATTAGATGTAAGACCTATTTTTATAATATGATTTTTACGATTGAAACACTGTACTTATTTACTTTTATTTTTGTTTCAGCGCAAGTGCTTTCAACCTTCAGTAAGTATTACGATTTATTTTTATACTGTGTTGTAATTCATAAAATTGTCTATGTACTTTTTAATTACACGAACTACTGACACGATAATTTCGGTAAATCATAAAATATAATTAAGTGTTTTTTAATTACTGTAATTTTGTAATAGTTTAATTACTATATTTGTATATATAAACGCATATTGCTTGAAGTTATTAGACATGTCAGGTTTGGGGGTTCATTTTATATGTTTTCCATAATTTAACATAGTGACCTTAAAAACAGTGATGCAATTTGCCTCACATACATTTATAATGAAAATTCCAAGCATTATTAATGAAATAATATACTTTCAATTTCAAATTTCACTCTAAGAATGAATTTTATCTTTTTATAAGGAATATTCTCAATCTACAATGACTTATTTTTATAATGCTCTTTTACATATTATTTAATTTGATAATTATGTTGAAATGTTTACATTATTTGAGATAATTCTTTTTTTCAAAATAACGACAGTAAACTAATGAAAAAGTGCGAGTATGATACGGATTTTGCGGTTGTCAACATGTGTCATTCATCTTTTATGTAGTAGTATCGATCGAATTGTTCGTAGTTTGACCCGATCATAGAAGTACAAATAAACATCGGGTAGATTTTAGTGGGCGGATATTACTTTCCATCAGTTTAATTATTTTCTTTTCTAACAACAACAAAGCCAGCGTGTTTCAATTAAGACTGCGATACAACCGATCTACTTCTACGAATTTGAACTGGCACTGATCTGATCTTGTTCTGGAAATTTCTGATATCTTGGCAACTTTTAATGAGCACCTGTCTATTCTCTCTCTCTCTCTCTATGTATATATATATAAGGAAAAACAAGAAAACATATTTAATATTTATTGTAAATTTATTTAACACTCAGCATTTCTTTAATGCATTATCATCTTTGTAACAAAATATCAAGACTTAACATAAAATTACATGAACAAAAACTTACTTCTACTATGAAACGAAATATATACTTTGCTTCTTCATGAAGGATCATCGACCAAATGCATGTATACTTTTGATGTTTATTTTGTATTCTTAAATATGTGTACAAATCAACGGAACGCTTTTCTGGGATAATCTGTATACATAAAATGAAACATTTTATTGCATAGTATTATATCCGTAGAATGATCATAATCGCATAACGAATGCTCATTGTTATTTTTTAAAGGTCGATTAAACATGTAAATTTTATTGATTAAGAATTGAACTCATTCTTTTTATAGTCGTCTCTTACACTTTTCAACTACTGTGAAAAATTACAATTTATTAGTATAAATTGTTCGATGGTCAATGACTGTTACATTTTTTATACAATGTGATAAATTTGCATCTAAGAAAATCGACGAAAAGGTTACAAGATTATTTATTTATTTATTAACCTTATTTAAAATGGAAATATATTTGAATTATTTATCCTTTTACACTTATTTATCATTGTCATTTGATTGACTTCATTACGTTTTATTTACATTAAACCTTTTCCTCAGAATATCTAAAAAAATCTAAGTTTATTCTTACGTTTCTGTAATTCATTGTACGGTCTAGCCAATAATTTATTTGCATATTTTATGAGATTTATTTGAATTATTAATACATTTTTCAAATATATAATTTAGTGGAAACTTTAAATTAATTTATAGTTGTTTAATGGAAGAGAAAAACAGTGCGCATAAAAAATTACTATTTTGAGAAAATGGGATATAACATATTTAAGCATTTTTAAAAAGATATATATATATATATATATATATATATATATATGTATATATTGCAATTAACTATTTTTTATTTTATATTCAAATTCTTAGGTTAGTAGAAACATAATTGCGGTTTATGACCTTTAAATTCATACACATTTTTTAATTTAAGTAGTTTTAAGTGGTCCAGAACTGTTGGACGACTAACGTCTAATTTTGGTGCAAGCTCTCGAATTGTGCGTGGTTCTGATTCAACTAACACATTCAGTTAATCGTTATGAACTGAAGAAGGACTTCCACGACCTTCTTCATCTTTAACGCTCTCGTTCTCAGCACGGTATTTTTGAAATCACCATTGCACCGTACGTTCCTTAACAGTCATTGAAAAAAATTAAGGTTAGAATTCAGAAAACAAAAACCACAATTATTTTCCTATCAACCAAATAAAATATGCTAATAATATTTAAAACATTTAACATTTAAATTTTGTTGTATAACATAAAATATCATATTTGAGAGTAAAATTAAAAAAAAAAAATATTTTTCCATATATTTTACTTATATTGTTTTTTCATCCGTTTAAAAATTGTTGTTTGAATGTTGACATTATTTTGTCAATGCCAACTTGGTACTCAAACAATATTTAATAATAGTTTGTTAGTATTTTTTTTAGTGTAATAGTCTTTATTCATTGTCGCAATTAATTGTATGCATGTATAAAACAATCCTGGCATATAAATGGAGTAACTAAAAAAAAGTCATAAATGAATAAATAATAGGTAAAAGAGGCCGCAATAGATTTAATAATATAACACCGATGTGAATCGATACGCATTTGTTTATATTACTCGGTTATTTACAACGGACCACTCTTATGTGATTACTGTGTGACGCGCTGTCGGAATCCCCCAATCGACCTTTACATTCACATTACGTATGATTTTTACACCTGGTCGACAGTAACACATTTATATGATGAACATTCACGAATCGATTGTTCATTCTCATAATTTATACGATTGAGAACCGGTTCCGTTGCGAATGCACCTTCATAAATACTTCAATCATGGTGTTTACCTAATCATATGCACCGTTGACCTGATTTCCTTCGATCCAATGTTTTGTTTTCTTGATAGTTGTACCGAAAAGTGAAAGTGTGCGTTTGTTTTTATATTTGTTATCATTTTTTTTCCACCTTATGAATATAAATGACATAATTTCGCGACAGAGATTGTTTTCCTAATACTGAACATTTAAACAGGAATTGACTACCAATATGTACATATAAAATGAAAAGATGTTTGATTCATTCTCTAATTTCTTTCCAGTATGTTGAAAAAACGAATGTCGGAAAAATGTTTATATCATACTTAATACACATGTCTATCAAATCGAATATCCGGAGGAGTAGGATAATGGTAAAAATCAAAACTTCATACATCACACTTTTAGAACAACATTCTAATAATCTATAAGTTTCATGTATGGGTTTATGAATAACAGGAAACGAAATATTAATACTTTATACTAAACCTTTATTTTTTAATAATTAAATTTTTTCATTTCAAAACTACAATTTTTGAAATTATTATTATATTTTCTTACACGTGTGATCCCGTTGATACATTTACCTGTGCCCTTCTTTGTTGAGTAGTTAGAGGTCTGTTCTCCACTACTAGTTCTCACTAGTTTTCAACATCTATCTACGGATGGTAAACATGCCAAAACTAGTAGAGGAGAACAGATATCTATCTGATCCAAAACGATGAAACTACTAGGACAATGATAGTTCTTGAATTATATCAGGGTTAATCTAAGAATGTATATTAGAATCAGTTTTTATAAATGTTTATATTATTCAACGTTATACGAAATGACATATTTTAGAAGATTTCTAATATACTATTTTTTTTATTTTTTAATCATCTAAATGTAAGGTTTGACTCTATGATTATTTTTTCAAGATTATTAACCTTCAAAGAGAAACCATGTAATAAATGTACTGTTTTTATAGTACATGAAATAGTTCTTAATATTAAAATCCTTACAAATAATAACTGCCTATGCAAGGCTGTGATTTTTATGAATTTTATATTAATCGTACATACTGTACATGGTTATTTCATATGAAATCATACGCTGTTTACTGACTGCTTTGAAATAATATAGAAAATATATTAAACGAGTTTCTACGAATGAAATTCTTCAGTGTTATACTATTGAAATGGTACGGTTCAAAGTCTAAACATTTGTATTCATCATATAAATCCAGAGTCGATTCTCGATAGAATAATTATTAGTAAAAACTGCGAGGTCACTGCCAGCGAATTTTAAAAAAATCGACGATTTTATCCGATTCTTACTAGCTGTAACCGGTTCCCATAAACATATTCAGAAATAAGTGATGAATGTTAATCATACGTATAGTATATAAAATAATTTTTATTTCATGTTGCAAAAGTCAAACAGCACGCTCGTTTGTACTTACATTCGTATGTCGTAATCATTTCATTCAAATTAGTTGTGCTGTGACGGTAATTTTTAAACGAAACGCTACTATTTTCTAATTTCAAACATTCTGTCAAATAGCAATGAAATGATTTATGGCACAATTAAAGTGACTACCTCGACTTATTATTGTGATTTTTTTAATGGTCTCGGTTAAGTTTTGAAGATTAGAAAATAGAATTGCGTGTCTAGCTTACAAAATCGGTATTGCAACTTTAAATTGTTATTATAATTATAATAATAATACAACTTTTATGATTACTACGATTAAAGATGATGGATGTTTAATTTATTATTTATCACAAAAAGAATCATACAAAGGAAACATGTGATGTTTTTTGCAATATTTTTTTTTATGAGGATTAGTTTCTTTATTGAAGTTAACAATTCTTGGTATAAAAATAATTATTGAAATGAAAAGAATAGAAATATAATTAAAAAATTCTTTATAAAGTATCTAATATACATATATATATATATATATATATATATATATATATATATATATATATATATAATAAAAAAGATAGCTACTGGCTATTGGGTGACTGTAGAGATTGAAAAACTTCCTCCGTGTGTTCTTTATGTATACCGATTTTAAGTTCTTTTGTTTTTATTTTTTATGCATACAAAATGAATCAAGGTACTCAGATGGTTGAAAATAAAAAAGATATTTAACGAACCAAGTTCTAAATTCATTTTTAGAAGGATTTTTTTAAATACTTTCACTCTGCAAAATATATAATTTTTATGAAAATTTGTGAACTTGGAAAACTTTACCACACGAAATTGCTTTATAAAACATTTTTTTAATATGTGTAAATATTTTGTAAAAGAAGCGAGGTATCGCAAAGAGCATATTTGAACCATCGTTGTTATAATTAAATAATACTAAGCAGCAATTTGTTAGTTTTTTTTGTAGCTTGAATTTCTTTCAGTTTTAAAATATATTTTCGCATCTTTTATAAAAAAAATATTTCTTAATTGGTAATTTGACAATTTATCAATAATGGCATACTTAAGAATATTTCACATTCTTAAAAGAGTCGAACTGCTCTCGATTAAGATTGCTTTTTCTTATTTTTGTGATAAATTTTTTCCAGATTCAAAATTTTGTATTTCCTCATCCTTGGTTTTCAGATATAATTTTTATAAGCTATGATTTTTTCAAAATGTGTTATATCAGATTTAAAGATAAAACTTTAGTAATACAAGTTGAATATCAAGATATTTTCAAGTATAGTAAAAAAAAGATAATTCTATTTGAACGGAAACAATAAACGACAAGCATCCTCTTTGTTTAACTTCCGTATTAAAATAACGAGCAGTCAGAATCAAACATTCGAGTTATTTATCTTGAAAACTGTCTTGTATTGAAATGTATGCCCGTTTTTATAATTTTTTCAACAAGCTCCTCTTTTCTCTCAAACATTTGACCCTAAAAGCGAAAATAATGAAATGCAAAATGACAAACGTACGTTTTATATAAAACAAAAATAAATAAGTAATCTCAGACAGGATTGAATTCATGAACACTCGAGTTATTTGATATTTTTCATGAAACAAGGATTAATAATGAAACAACGACCAGCAGTATGAATGATACCTACCTTGTATGAATTAAATCAAAACAAGAACTGGTTTGGTTTATAAGATTTCGTTTTATTTTTATTAGATCCGTTGAAAATTCTGAAATAAATATAATATACACCACTCTTAAGAATAAGATGAAATACAATATTTGAACTTTTTGAAACTTCATTAAATGTAATTTAAAAATGAAATCGATACAAAATTTTGTAATTTTCTGTGAAAAAAATACTATCTGAAAAATTAATGATTTATAGCTTGTCTTATTTTTTTTAAAAAAGTTGAACGATTACTTCAGTAAATTGCAATGGGCAGCTGAGACAGTTCACGAGAACTCCGATGGGATTTCCTTCTTTATAATGGGTTAGCTAACATAATAATTTTAGGACAAGTAAAAAAATAATACGTTATTATGCAGCGTTCTAAGAATTCTCATTCTTGAACATTTCTTAGAACATATTACTTTTACACATAATTGAATAATTTTATTAATAAAGTTGTTATGTAAGTGTATACAGTTAAAAAAGTATATTTCCAATTATATACAATGTAAAAAGTATAAAATATAAAAAATTATATTTTCATTCTTCTATAATTAATTTTCAGCATACAATTCATCATAAATATGTGTTTATTTTTAATATTTATATACTTGTTCTTACGTCAAAGCCTCCTTTTATTTTCAATTGTATTAGGTGTAAAAATTAATTCTGTGCTTTTAAATTGAATCGATCATTACTCTGTTTTAAATTAAAATATTTACTCGTCGTTTTAGGATTTTGAAGTTATCATTTAAAAACACTATATATCTTCGTCAAACAGGTAACAGGTTATTTTTATAAAACAATGTATCATCACAGGCTGGTGTTAGTACAAAAATTGTGTAATATTCTCCAATATAATCAGACAATTGTTGCCAAGGGTTTACAACTTGCGAGATCTGGAAAATACTTTAAATGACGATAAAAACACATTGTTGTGAAATAAATGTTCACAGAGAGTTATTTATAGATATCCGATGATTTCTAAATAATAGGGTTAACAGATTTGATATCAAGCTGTAGGTGTACAGTCAATTGCCGTCATCTACTTTTATATAGTATCAATACTTACTATTTGTCACATAATTTTTAAAACGAATCAGAAATTTAATCAAAAACTATTAAAGGAATGAAAATATTAAAATATATATATATATATATATATATATATATATATAAGTTTTATGATTTATTTTTATCCACCTTTTTTACATATTTTGGCTTAAATTGAGAGTTTACTTAAGTTTACACAGAAAGTTATTAAAGTATTTGATAAGTTATTGTAATTATTGGGTTTTTTTTTACAAAAATTTAACATCTAATTTTTTAAAATATGTATTTATTTTGAAAAGAAAATTAAAATAAATCTTTAAAGTTACTTTTTTAAAAAAATCGGCGTTAAATGTAAAAAATATACAATCTAAAATATATAAACTATCAATAAATTAACAATAGTCGAAGTTGTTTAAATAATTTTTTTTCGTTTAGACAGTGTGAAATTAAAACCGTCACCGTACGAAAACTAGCCGAACTAAATAGAAAATTTTAAGAACTAGTTTTGTCCTCGGCGAGAACTGGTTAAATAAATATTAATTAAAATAATTAACATTGGAGTCACGCAATGTGGACACACCACGTGCTAGAGAAAAGGATAAATATAAAATAAATGTACATAATTTCGAATCGTAATGATGTCATGTCAATGTTTTGATATTATATTCATACTACGTATTTTTTTTATCGAAAGAATCGATGGGAAATGTAAAAGGAGCTTTGCATCTTGCGAGCAAAACGATAGTATTAATTTTTATAAGGTAGTATTGAATGAAATCAGATCACTCTCTTCTTTCTTTTTAAACTGATTCAAATATAAACATGGATGTTCTCATAAAATAGAGCCATCTGAAAAATATTACATCAATAATTTTTTTACTGATATATATATATATATATATATATATATAGACTAATATATTCTCAAGAGATTTTATTGAAGAAGACCATTCCATCAGTCAGTGATTTAATTCATTTTAAACACCAATATCTATATGAAACATAAACATTCATCAAACCGTTGTTTTATAATTTTCTAATTTAATTTTTAGTTGTATGATTTTTATTTTCATAAATTGACTAAATATCTCCTGAGTTGGACACTTTTCAAATCATTAAAATATACAAGTTAAAGTTACGAATTTTCTTTTTTTAATGTTCCTACATATCGGTTTATTTTTTTGGTTACTTAAGCTGAAATGTACATTTATGAATGTTTGGTTGTCTACGATTTAAAACTGTTTTTATTAGCGAATTGTTTAAATGTTTGGTTTGTACTCATGGATTTAAACGCTAGTATTATGTAATTAAAAAATCGTAGTTATTTTAATAAAATCTCAGAAATACAGACAATAATACTCAGAAATAGTATTTTTATGAAAAGTTGCTTCAAGAAATAAGAAATTGCAAAGTAAAGAATTAAAATAGAATTTCGATTAACGATCTTGAAATATTTTAAAAAATTGGGTAATCTATAAATTATTAACTCTTACTTATTAAATTGTCGGCATTAAAGTATAAGTCACAAGACTGAAAATAAGATTTTACAAGAAATTGTGATTTTTTTCCATGTAGTATGCAAAAACAGTGAAAATGTATGGTCTATGAAATGTGGTAATGGATGTAGATAGATTTTTTCCAGTTGTCTCAGACTAGAGCGCGTTCTTTTCTTATTTTAGTAACTTTTAACAGAATGTCGATGAAATATTTTTGGAGATCGAATTAATTAGATTGCGTATTATCCAGTTTCTTTATTTTTTTGTAAAGAAAAAACGCGGAATATTAAAAATGCTCTTATAAATTAATTGAAGAATGATATGTTTGTGATTAATCGATATTTTGAAAAAATAAATATAAAACGGTTAATCAAATTTAAATAAAATAGATATTTATCAACAGGAAGAGTTTTAACAAATACGGTGGCAAATGTTAATCATAAAAGAAGAAAAAAATTAGTAGCGAACAAGCGTATGAAATTTATTACAGTTTGAAGCACGAAAAAAGATAAACGATGGACCTCTTGAACGTTTTAATTCAGAATTATGTTTATATTATCAAGAAATGTTAGTTATAATCCACGCCGCCCGCATGAAAACAATTCTAGCAACACTCTTTCGCGTGCTCGTGTGCTTTTTTTTTTTTTAAAAAAAACAATTCATTATCACACCAATTATTCACTCGGCGACTGAACAAATGTGTACAAATGTAAATAACAATTAACATTGACCGAGAAGCGAGACTTGATCTCTACAGTTCATTTACAAGTACATGAAAATTAATCATCAAAAGCAAGTTTCGAATATTGTACGGCGATGTGTAACGGGTTTGTACACAGATATTTACCTTCAAGCAAACGAATTTAACCTTCTACGTTTATATAGAACATGTTCATAAAATGCCCTCGTACATTATAAGTCATCATATCTGTCTAGTTTAGTGATTGATACTCGATGAACCCTGAAAACTTCCAATTGGCACTGATATTGATGTTTAAAGTCCCAATTGAATAAAACAATTCAGTTGAATTGATGCTTCGCTTCATTTTAATTGAATGGCACTCTCATTGTTTTTTAGTGCATCTTTTTTTTATATGTATATATATATATATATATATCTCAAGAGATTTATTGCAAGTTTTATATATTGTACAAGGTTTGAACACATACATGACGCAACAACATCATTACTTCCTGGTATGTAAAGGTTAAAGGTTCGTTACTTAGTTTTATTGTAATTTTCCAGGTTTAATTAACGGTGTTTATTGTTAATAAAGATAATTCATAAATTCTAACTTCGATAGAATAATGAATGTACTTGTTTTTATAAATCAACTATTTTTTGAATAGATGAAATACAGATATTTTCTATTTTCTTTCTTTAGTGAAACATGAGATTTGCACTTTTTTAAGATTAACCATTAAATATTTAACCGAATCTAAGAAAAACGTTTTTATTTCAAAATTAATCCTTTTACTGCAGTGAGTGTATATATACTAGTCGAAAAAGTGAAAATGAATGTGAAATACTGTGCTAAGCTTCAGAAATTCCGGAGAGAGACATTTAAGATGTTGAATTCGGTTTGCGGTTTTGATTAACTGTGTGTAAAGGAAATAACTTAAAATGATAAAAACATTTCAGCGATGGCGGAGAGTATGTTAATGACTACAAGAGAGAAAGTGCTTTTATAACATAGTAAATTGATAAAAAACGTAAAAATACAACGTGATATCGGAGATGTTAAAAAAGCTGATTATATTAGACACAAATTAATTCCTTTTTCACATCACAGACCACAGAAAAAGTTTCTGACCAAACATATTCAATAATTCATTATTGATAACTGCTTATGAGTATTTCGATGGAGATGCCATCATATTCAAAGCGCTATAGACAAAAAATAAGATATGGAGAGTTTACTCATAAATTCTTCATCGCAACAATATCGAGGCTGTTCTTTATTTCATGTATCTGAATTTTTGATGAGGACAGAAATCGCTATGATGGATTACCTATCTTACTCCTTTAATTTGGTATTAGTCGACTTCTAGGTGTTTCAAAAATTAGTGGTCTCAAAGAAAAAGCATTATTCAGAATTAGAGCGTATTAAAGCATACGTGAAATAAAATTTGAAAGGTATTTCATTCAAAGAATCACATTTTTTCAGGCATACAAGTCGCAGTATAAGAATATATAAGTTTATAGCAAGTAAATATATAAGTTTTTCATCCGGCTGATCGAAGTTTTTGAGTTGTAGGACATCCAAGTGTTATTATACTCTACGTTTTCTGATAATTTAAGTTTCAATTAAATAAATCCTTAATAATCAATAAGAATGGATGACATGCTAGAAAAAACGAATACCTTAATCAAATCATAACCTGGTGATTCTCTTCCAGTGACATCACGTTTTATCACATGTGTTTGACTTAAGTTTCTATAAACAAAACAATTATATATTTAATTGATATTAACTGTCGTAGGGTAGCAAAGAAATCGGAGGATATACAGTGTACATTTTTACATAATTGATACGACTTATCATTTCATATCAAGCGTGTTGCGATGCCGCAATTAATGTCTATTAAAATACACTTTGTTTATGAATTATATTGCCATAAACGTTAATAAAAAATTAAAAACGTATGAGAATCATAAAGATTTCAAGGTTATATCGTCAGTATTTCAGTACACACGGTCTAATTGATGATCGGTTTGATTGATATGATTCTTAGATTAGATCTTTTCTGTATTGTTTAAGACTTCGTTGACTTGTGTGTTATGTGTGAGACTTTTTAAGGCTTATTAATGGGATAAAATATGAAGGATAAGAATGGTAGTCAATTAGTAAAAAAAATATTTAGTACTTTGAAAACCAAAAAGTAGTAATTAAGAAAACCTTCTAATGAATGGATAGAGAGATAAATGATGAATTATTTATATTTAACCACAATAAATGGTTGTAATTAACTATTTTATATTCACAAGGTATTAGGAAGCGAAAAGTCTCACATGTTGTTTTATTTTTCATTTATGTGCTTTTATAGTGGTGCCCACATATAAGAAAACATAATATAATAACAATTAATAATTGTAATAATTTTTAAGATCAAGAATAAATTTACTTTTACAAATACATTTTTCGTTTTCGTAGAAATCACAATTTTTTTCCGTGCAAAAATATTCTATTATTGATTATTGATCTTTTTTTTTACTATTTCTTATACGTATTTCAATGGCGGTGTTGTCATCCTCAGAACTGATTAATGAAGAATTGTTTATTAATTCTGTTTATATGTTTTTGAAAATTTCGATTAGAAGATATTAAAGAGTGACAATAATTGGTATATCCAAGTCTATTTAAATATTTTGAAACATTTTAATTTATTTTATATTTCTGCAGATAAAAATATTCAATATGAGTATTAGTTCAAATTTTATGTGTCTAAGAGAATACAGTCAGTTCCTTTTTATATTAAAATCACTATTCAGATATTATTCTTATGTCTATAATTTTTTCTCAAAACCATTATATAAAATAAACATCACATATAACTATCGAATTTTTTCTATAAATTCGAATACATAAATTGTATATTTTGTTAGTTGTCTGTAAGTCTGTCGTTCGATACGAAATCAATTAAAATGCCTTCAGAACCAGAAACGATTATGTAATTCTTTATATTTTCCAGACGTTTTGTCCTTTTTTATTTCTTGATCGATTTTAAAATATGTTTTAATCGTATGTTTTTTTACAGTTTAGAAGAAAATGCTAAAGCCATCCTTGAAGAAGAAAACCGAATCAATAATGCGGCTCTCAGGAGGACGTCTTTTACTGAAATGATCGTTAGTTGTAAGTCATTGAGTCATTATGAAGGAACCTCAATTAAAAGTGCTTTACCACAGGTTTGTGAAATCAATTTAATTAACTAAGTCGATGTTTATGATAGAATTATTTTTATTTTTAGTTTTTTTTTTACATATTAAGATGTATAACAAATTAAAATGTTAATATTATAAGATAAAAAATCATATAATAAGTAGAGGAGAACTATAAGGAGTTTGGAATATAATTTAAAGTTTAAAAGTTAATTTTTAAATGTCATACGGAATATGGAATGAAATTTACGAAAATAAAAATCTTATAATAAATTTTATTGTACGACAATCTGAGCTTAATCGAAAAAAAAGTCAATTCAGATATCTATTAGTTTTATTCAATTATTTTGTGATGTAATATAAAAGAATCAACAATAATCGATACGGAGAAAATACATTTATATGCTAACGAAAGGTCAGAAAGATTAAAGGCCTTCTTGTAAACTTATATAAGGATTTCTCCTGTCATTCCATACAAGGATTTGACGTTGAATGACGACGGTTCCCGTATTAAGATTCTTATCAACCTTGAATTTGTTACATGTACTTGTTCATACTAATATATTTGTTTAATTTTAAAGAAGAAAATTGTATCGAACAGCGAACCCAAAAGAATCGTCTCATTTCCGTTATAAATATGTATTTTATTGAAATTTCATTTTTCGAATTCATATTTATTCATTGTTCTCTTTGCTAGTCGGATGAAAACCTTGAAATAACAGAGTGGCGTTAACTTAAAAATGTTTATATTACATATAATCCAATAGAAATTGATATTGTAATGTTTCTATATTTCAGTACATGTTTTTAATAAAAATCGATTTAAGTAGAAGTGATATACTAATTTATAAAAAAAGTTGTCTGTAAAAAGCATTAAAGTAATTATGTTTAATATATACATAGAGTCAATTTTAATGTCGTTTTATATTTTTTGTACGTATACAATAGTTTTTCTAATTTTTATTTTCACTTACAAAGTATGGTTGTATACATTTTGTAACATTTAGGCAGTTTTATTTTTTTAATTAAATCTTGTCAAGACTTTTTTAAACGAAATAATTTTTATTTTGAAACTTTGTATCGTTAAAATCTTAAATTTTATCCGAAACGAACATTTTTGTTTAGATTTAATCAAATCTTTTCACTTCAGCGATTCTTTTCTAATTTATGAGTTTAGAACTCTATTAAAAACTCTTAACTATCTTCTATCTTGATAAGATAAGAAAGTAAGGTACTATGAGAATTATATAATATTATTAAAAAAAATTATAAAAGTATCTACTCAGAATAGAAAACCCGGCGACTAGAGTTCAGACAATAAACAAGGTTTAACTGAACCTAATCTTCAATCGATTCTTAAAGACATGACATTCTTATTATTAAACGTGGCTTAAAATTATTTATGTAATTAAGATTAAAAACAAGTTCTCAAGGATTTATAAAACTATTTTTATATTTCCAAAATTGGTACGTTACATTTTTTCTTGCAGGTTTTTGCAAGTGTGATAGCTGCAAGTTTCCACATAGTCGTTGGTATTTCGCTAGCGTATTCGGCAATTTTAATACCACAACTCGAAGATCCTGACAGTGATGTCGTCGTAACCCAATCTCAGAGTTCATGGATTGGTATGTTTTTGTACTTATTTTCAGATTATTATGATTTCAGTATAGTACCATTTATATACATATTCCATAAATTATATAAAATTTAATATCAATTCCCAATATTTGGGATAGTTGAAAACATATATTGACAAATAAATACAATTAAATCTCGCTTTATTTATTTGTAAAATACAATGGATGTTTGAATGTATTTAAGTCTTTTTCAATGTTTTCCTATATTAGACTTGTTGATAAATAAATGTTTGAGAACAAAGGATTAATAAATATTATAAGTACTTGATTGCATCGTTTACAAAGTTGTTAAGTTACTGTAACAGCGTAGATTTCAATCACTGTCTGTTGTAAAACGATCTTTTGAAAGTATACATTATTAAACAAATGTCATAGATTGATGTAAATATAAAATGAATCTCCTTATACAATAATACATTTTTAACAACGTGCTGATTTAAAAAATGTCATAAAAATTACATTTTCATCCCGACAACATTGTGTTTCTAGAAATAAATTATATATACATAAATTAACGGATTATTGGTCAAAAAACTATATTATTTTCACTTTTAATTTTTGGCCAAAAATTTAGCACGACCTATAGTATGGAAAAATTCACAAAAATTTCAAAATTTTTGAAAAACTATTTTTGTCATCAAAACATATTATTTTATTCATAAGAGATATATTTTGTATAAAAATCAGCAACTGGCCAAATATTTCTCACTTAATTGTACTAGAAACACGTTTAAATCTAAAATTCTTGGACAAAAATGACTACTTTTCGAACAGATGTCATAAAAATTACATTTTCATCCCGACAACATTGTATTTCTAGAAATAAATTACATATACATAAATTAACAGATTATTGGTCAAAAAACTAAATTATTTTCACTTTTAATTTTTGTCCAAAAATTTAGCACGACCTATAGTATGGAAAAATTAACAAAAATTTCAAAATTTTTGAAAAACGATTTTTGTCATAAAAACATTATATTTTGTTCATAAGAGATATATTTTGTGTAAAAATCAAACAACTGACCAAATATTTCTCACTTAATTGTACTAGGAACACATTTTGATCGGAGATTTTTGACATAAAATGACGAATATTTGAACAAACGCTCTAAAAATTATATTTTCATCCCTATGAATATTTTTTTTCTAGAAATGTATTATATATATGTAAATAAACAGATTTATAGTCAAAAAGCAATATAATTTTCACTTTCCATTTTTGACCAAAAATTTAGCACGACCTATAGTATGGAAAAATTAACAAAAATTTCAAAATTTTTGAAAAACGATTTTTGTCATAAAAACATTATATTTTGTTCATAAGAGATATATTTTGTGTAAAAATCAAACAACTGACCAAATATATCTCACTTAATTGTACTAGGAACACGTTTAAATCTAAAATTCTTGGACAAAAATGATTACTTTTCGAACAGATGTCATAAAAATTACATTTTCATCCCGACAACGTTGTATTTCTAGAAATAAGTTACATATACATAAATTAACAGATTATTGGTCAAAAAACTATATTATTTTCACTTTTAATTTTTGGCCAAAAATTTAGCACGACCTATAGTATGGAAAAATTATCAAAAATTTCAAAATTTTTAAAAAACGATTTTTGTCATAGAAAACGTTATATTTTGTTCATAAGAGATATATTGTGTATAAAAATCAGCAACTGGCTAAATATTTCTCACTTAATTGTACTAGGAACACATTTTGATCGGAGATTTTTGACATAAAATGACGAATATTTGAACAAACGCTCTAAAAATTATATTTTTATCCCTATGAATATTTTTTTTCTAGAAATGTATTATACATATGCAAATAAACAGATTTATAGTCAAAAAGCAATATAATTTTCACTTTCCATTTTTGACCAAAAAATTACCACGACCTGTAGTATAGAAAAATTTGCAAAAATTTCAAACGTCGATTTTTATTAAAAAAAACCTTTATATTTTATTCAGAATAGATATATTTTGAATATAAATCACCAATTAACCAAAATATTTTACATAATTACTCTAGAAACATATTTAAATTTTTTCTGACATAAATGATCATTATTTAAGTATATGTCATAGAAATTATATTTTCTATCCCTATGTACATGTTTTCTCTAGAAATGTATTAGACATATGTAAATTAACAGATTTATAGTCTAAAAAGTATATAATTTAAACTATGGATAAATTCACTTTTATATATAAATTAAATCTTAATATAGTATTTTCTTTTTATCAAAGTTTCCCATAATTCATTGTTTAAATGCAGGATAGACATTTTGCTTCATGATAAAATTTAAAAATGCTGTACATTTTTTTAAAAAATAATATTAATAATTAATTTTTAATAAAAGTTTCAGTGTTTGATATTTTTCCAGATTCGTTCTTGGTTCGTTATAAGTTTATAAATTTTTTTTTTTGAGTGACTTTAATTTTAATTAATTTACTGTATAAAAATTCGTAGATGGTAAAATATTTAAATATATAAAATTTCATAATTAGCAAATGTATAATTAATTAATTAATGAGATAATATAAAAATGTAATAATGAAACAACAATAAGTAAAGCGGAATAAAAAGAACAAGTTTATTTATAATTTCAATGCATAAACATTGTACTTTGTTTTATTATCATTCGTCTGAACGAATGTCTTTTTCAAGCACAAAGCAATTAAATAATGTGCATTCACGCAAGAGGCGTACGAGTCGAAACACATTAAAAAACTGTTTAATTATAAGTTACATCTCTTTTAATTGTATATGCATGTGCATTAATTCAAACGTGAAATTAAAGTCTGTGTACAAGAGATTTTTTTTATCCCATTGACTCTCTTTCATCCGGTTATAAAATCATACGTTGAATGCATTAAAAACATCCCGATCGACATTTTGTTAGTACTATATTTGTTGAAACTAATTCCTTCCGGTATTTTTGAATATAATTCATAATGAAATTAATTAAAGATAAAACAGTAATAGGTATTTACTTATTTAATTAATTTTCTTCCATTTTTAGCCAGTGTAATTGTTGTCATAGTACCGCTTGGTTCCATAATCGGTGGTTTTATTATGGAGAGGTTCGGCCGTTTAAATACAATAAAACTAGCAGCTGTGCCAGGAGTTGCTGGATGGGTAATGTTGGCCTTAGCCAATGATGTACCTTTTTTATTAATAGGAAGATTATTGACCGGTCTTGCATCAGGTATATTAAACAAATCTGTTTATCTGATTATTTAAAAAAAAAAACAGCAAATTAACTAGAACTAGAAATGTGTAAGAATATCAAAAAAATATGGTTTTATTTTAGCTCTAGGATCGAGTCCTGCAATCGTATATATTACAGAAGTAGCAAGACCTGATATGAGAGGATCTTTAATATCCGCATGTCCGACATTGGCGTCTTTAGGTAATTTTATCTAAAAGATAAAGATATAAATGTATTTTATTTTTAATTCATGATAAAAACTTTACAGGGATGGTTATTGCTTACTGTAAAGGATGGTTTATGCACTGGAGGACTGTTGCATGGTTTGGAAACGCATACACGATATTTCCTTCTATACTTGTATTCTTTATTCCGGATTCTCCAGTTTGGCTAGTATCTCGTGGCCGTGTGGACGATGCACGAGATGCTCTCAACTGGTTCAACAGAATGCAGCCTCAACCTGAGCATAAAGTAAATATTAAAATCGTTGCTGAAATTTATTATTAACATTTTAATTCTGAACCCTCACTGCCATAACCCTTGATCCCACTGATCGTTTTTGACAATTCTAAATGATTGTTTTAATTTCAAATAAAAAATATATATAAAATCTAAGTAATTATGAGGTTTGGTCAAACTAGAAAATTTGTTTTTAACACTTTTGTACTATGCTTATTTCCTCTTCTATAGAGTTCAAATAGTTATTTTTTTTATATACATTTATATTTGGAAGAATCGTATACCACCTTCCTTGCTTACTTCTATCCCAATTTAAAAATTAATTTCATTTTATAATTATGCACTGAGTATGTTTTAAATAATAATAAAAATTGAATTGTATTTTTATAGGTGGAAAGTTTAGCAGAAATGCAATTATCAGCAATGTTAAAAGAACGTGAAATAAAATTATCAGAACAGCGTCGAAATGGCGGCCAATCGCGTCGTTTCGCAGCTTTTCTCAGACCAACCGGGTATAAACCAATGATCATGCTCTTCTTCTTATTCTTTTTCCAGCAGTTCAGTGGTATTTACATCACTCTCTTTTATGCTGTCACATTCTTCGAAGTAAGTTGTTTATTTTTTTATTTTATTATTATTATATATTTATAACTGGACGTACGTCTTTATGAGTGAAAATAGATATAATTAGCAAGTGTTCGAATGAAATACGTTTATTTTTAGGAAGCTGGTACTGGTTTCAACGCTTATATGGCTTCAGTTTTTGTCGGCGTCGTTCGATTTATTATGTCGATGGTTAATACGTGGCTGCTGAAGAAATTCAAACGGCGACCACTCGTTATGTTGTCCGCAACAGGCATGTGTATATGTATGACAGTATCTGGGTTCTTTACTTTATGGATCAAAGAAGGTAAGTCTATTTTCTTTTATAATCATTTCTTTTTACCAGTATTTTTTTCTTAGAGAAATTATAATTATTTTAAATGAACTCTATGAAAAATGTCAGATATATTTTTGATCAGAAATTAATATTTTTTTTAAAAAAAAAAACAATTAACAACATTTCTATTTTCTCCATGTTTGAATGAATTTATACAAATCTATATTCGGTAGTTTTTCGAAAAACCGTCACAAAAACTGGTGACTAGAAGTAAATTGATTATAATTATATCAGCCATGGTAATAATTTAAAATTCGAGTTGTATCCAGATATATTTATTATTATTTTTTTCTTTACATGTAAATAACGACTTTCATATAAAATCTAGATCATTTTTATAACTTGTGAAACATTTTAATCAATATTTTGACAAAATTGACCCTTATGTCGCCAAATATCTCTCACTTAATTGTACTAGAATCACATTTTGATCTGAGATTTTTGACATAAAATGACGAACAGATGTAAAAATTGTATTTTCATCCCTATCCAAATTTTTTCTTTGAAAATATATTACATATATGTAAATTAATAGATTTATAGTTCCTATATTATTTTCACTTTCGATTTTTAGACAAAAAGTTACCACATTCTAGTATAGAAAAATTGACTGGAATTTTCAAACTAATTTTTTTGGCAAAAAACACTTCATTTTATTTAAAAAGGTATGTTTTGAATAAAAATCGAAAATGAACCAAAATATTTTACTCAAAAACTTTAGAAACAGATTTATACTGCAACATTTTGACAAAAATGATAATTATTTAAATAGATATACAAATAGAGTAATAAATATGTAACATATACATAAAAATAATGTTACTGGTATAATTAATTTCTTATATATTTATTTAAACTTTCCGTGACACGGCTATAATGTCACAAAGATTAATATGTTATGAAGATATTTTATAAATTATCGATTAGGTACGACGTCGTACAATTGGGTACCAGTCGCATGTCTTCTTTTGTATGTTTGTACAAGTATGTTGGGTCTACTAACAATTCCATGGACGATGACAGCAGAATTATTCCCAACTGAAATCAGAGGTTTAGCTCACAGTATTGCATACAGTATAGGAAATTTAACAATGTTTGTAGCAGTACAGTGTTATAGGTAAGTTCAAAAATAATTGAATAATATATCGTTTCATCATTTTAGTTCAAATGTTATTTTTTATTCAGTAATAAAGACACTTTTATTTTAAAAAAGAAGAAAAGTAATTTATTTTCATATTAGTATTTATGGACAATCGTCTAGTAATCGACTTTTAATATCAAAAAATTATTTGTACATAAGCTCAGTTAATAGGGCTGCAATAGATCCAAATTTTTCGATGCAGATCTTGTAAAACTCAAAATAATATAAAATCAACGTCACTTAGAAATGATATTTAATATCTATTAAATTGTTAGATAATAATTTCTGCAGTTTCATGAGTACGTTTTGATAAATTGAAATTGTCGCTAAATGTAACCGGTTATATGTGCAAGAGTAATTATTATGTTGTAACGTGTAATATTTAATATATTACTTGAGAAGAAACAAACAGCGAAGAGAGAATACAATACTGATTTTAAATTATTCTAATGTGAAAGATATGAGATTTCCATATGAGCTATGTTTGATTTACCTATCTGATTTCTTCCTTGAGCCCTGATCTGTGATATAATGTATGTATGCAATTTGTAAAATGATATAAATACCGATTTAGTCATCTGACAATTATAAAATAGTCAGTAAAAGTTATTGCGGTCTGAAATGTCAACATTTTCAATTAAAAAGCATCTTTTTTATTTCTCTGAAAAACTCCAGAATTGTTGTTTGAAACCGATCGTTTTTAGGGATTTGTCGTACTACCTAGGCGGGGCGCATGCAGTACAGTGGTTCTTCGCGGTAGTCAGTTTATGTGCCGTCCTGTATGCTTTCGTGTTTTTACCGGAAACACACGGGAAAAAATTAACTGATATACAGAAATACTTCGAAACTAATATGATATATTTAGGGCAGAAAGAACCAGAAAAAGCTATTAAAAACACTAATTATAAAAGAGACGATTTAGAGAATGGAACGACTGAGAAACTGATGTCGAAACAAACATCGGTGGAGGCCTAAAACAGTATTCAAGATACCAAAAAAATATACATTATTTTTATAAAAATATGTATGATTTGATTATATGACAGTTTCAAACACGTCTTACTTAATAAACTTATACAAATATTACGTAAACTCTTCCAATAGAAATTAAAAAAGGTTTTGTTTGACATCAAAATATGGAAATGTGCAATTTTAATAATAGGAGCAATCAACAACCGTTTAAGCCATACAGAACAGTACTGATTTATTATAAAAATGTATATAAAAGAGACATGTTCTTCATATATTGGTTTGTGATCAAAAATTCATAATGCTTTTCCTGAAATCAATACAGGTTAATGTTTATTTGTGAGTTTACTATTTTTAAATGCAATCAAGTATATATTTTACACAGGAAATATTGTATAAAGTATACGAAAAAAATTCGTTAAAACAGTTTATATACATAAAAAAAAAATATTAAAGTAATTTGAAATAATCACCATTTCATTAGATATTAATTCGTTAAACTAAATAATAAAATGCCACTATATTTTTTTTTAAAAAACCCAAAAGGACTGTTTTTAATTATGAATTACTAGAAAAATTAAAGCATTTTCTGGTATAAATTTAAGTTTACTCAAACCTAATTGGAAGAGTTGAAGAGAGTATATTTATAATGTGTAGCATGAAGTAGTAGTTTTACGTTTACGTCATTTTCATTTCTAAAAGTATTTTTTTTTAATTAACTGATTTGTATCCGTCAGTTCATTCTTTGCGCAATTTTTTGATCTGAAAATTTACAGTTTTCCTATTCAAATTAATAATTATTTTGTATTCCTAATTCACAGACAAATCGAATTTGATAAGAGGATTTCGAAATACACTTTTCTAGTTCTTATTAAATGATTTTTATCTAAAGCGAAAAATCTGTAGCTAATTTTTCTACAGAATTTTTTTATATATAGATAAATTCTAGACTATTGTTTATAACTGCATGTTGTGTATATTCTCGTGATTTGAATAAACCAATAGACATTTAAAAATTCCTGAAGCATGTACGTTCTTACATTGGTGAAATGGTTAGAGAATACAGTAAGAGAATCAAATCAATCCATAAAAAAATACTACTTAAATTTTATCATCTATTAATTTGATTGAGATATTTCACATACATCTTATTTACGGCGCAGGTTATAAAAAAATAAACAATCATCGTCGGTGTATTACAATTTGACCGATTTAAACTAATTTGCCAAATATTATTCATGTTCAGTTAGACTTTTTCAAATATACAACTCTATTTGAATAAGCGAAAAAAAAACACTGCGTAGTTTAGTACAAAGAAATCATTACATGGTATGTAGTAAATCGTTTAAATATTTAGTATACTTAAATGCATTACAGTATGTTTTTATTTATTCACTTATATTTTTAAGTATCGAAAGTTCTAAATAATGTTCATAAAGAATTTGAACACTTATTGATAATTATGTATTATTCGTAATCGTTGTACGTTGAATGCGAAAATGTATTGAATAACAAATCGTTAATAATTTTTATTAACTAGAAATAAAAACTGTATTATGTTAGCCAATATACAAACTGTGACCTTTTGATCGGGTCTAAGTCTTTATTTTATAATCGAAAATGTATTTGTCTATTTATATATATATTTATATATATATATATATATGTATATATATATATATATATATATATATATATATATATATATATATATATATATATGTAGTTAATAATAATTTATATTCACTTACCAAACGTGAATGATTTGATCTCTAGAATAAAATAAAAACTATTTTGTGATACTTGTGTATTACTTCTATGATATTTTAATAAAAGTTTACAATTTATAATTTAATTGTATGTATTTTTTTACATTAAACCCCTTTATGATATATCAGTAATGTAAAAGTAATCGATTTATAAAAAATATATTATCCATTTGTGTCAATGTAGTTATATTTTTTTAAATGAATTTTGATGTTAATTTGTTTTTAGTGGTAAATTAATAACTCGCAGAGGATAATTGTTTTCTCAATGTATCGAGTAATTGGGTTCTGTTGACACGTATTTAAATAGACATTAATATTTGGATACTTAGATAAAAAGAGTGTGATATATTGTAAGAATGGATAGCGATGGGAAAAAGTCGGTGATTGGACATCGATCTATTGGCAGTAAGGTAAGAGCGATTTGAGAAAACATCTTTTTAAGAAAAAAAAAACGATATTTTCTTTGAAAAACGTCGATGTTTTCAAAATCGATCATTCGGAGTGTAATTATACACAGGTTATATAGATCCCGTATAACGCTTTGATTTTCAGTGAAAGGAAGATTAGATTCCATCTGTAGTTCTATGTTATTTATTTTAATTTACTTATATATATATATATATATATATATATATATATATATATATATATATGTATGTATATATAATATAAATTTTTTGTATCGTAAAGTAAAACTCGTAATAACAGTCATAAAATTTATTTATTTATAAAATAAAACTTTTGTATCAACAATGTTAACATTTTTGTACTTTTATGATTACATTACAAAACAGTTTACATGGGGTTCTTACTTTGGCATTGTATATCATTTAATCATGCGACAGTTAAAACTATAAAATATATTAAAAAAATCAAAAGAAATACGTTTATTTTAAATGCATTTCCTTTAATTCGATTTAAAAACGTATATTCATTCTAATAGTCAACATTTAGTATAATTTATTTATATATTTTCCTTTATATTTTCTGTATAGTATTTAAAGTTTTTTCACTTTTTTTTTGTTCGAAAAGACAATACAGAATATTGTTTAAATTTGATATGTTTTTCAATTCAATTATATAATGGAAAATAGGAATATTCTACTTCATTTCTTTATACATAACATGTATAGCTTTAGTTTTTATCCCCGGGAAATGACATTGAGGAAGCGCCCGTTCGATTTCTTCATAATCCATGGTGATGAAGTCTTTGAAACCAGCACGTTTAGCGACGATCTGCGATGCGATGTTCGTAAAAGCTGTCTCTGTTATTGGGATGCCCATCGCTTTGCATAATTCAGTTCTGTAGGTATGAATGTAAAAAGTATGTATGTCAAATACAAGTTGAATTATATATTTATCGATTAATAAGTTATTAATATCAAATAAATAAAGTTTATTTCTGCAATTATAATATTTGGGATTTTAAAATTACTTAAATTTTATCTCCATTTTAAGTTAATATTCGAAAAATCTTTTAAGATTTTCAATATAATTTTTAATTATATGAAATTGTAAAACAACGAAATGAAAAAATAATTCAGAAATTGACAAATGAGTCCAGTAATTTATTTGTGTATTATTATTTCTTTGTAGGTGCGTAGAATGGTGATTTAAATATTGTTAAATGATATATATATATATATATATATATATATATATATATATATATATATATTAATTAGAGATTAACCAAATTAGGCACCACTCTGTTGTAAATACGTAAATATATAATTATTATAAGTTTCAATACAAAAATATAAGAAAAAATTTAATTGTTACTAAGTAAAAATAATTATCGCGTTTATTCTTGTATATTTTATTCGTTTATTTTCTATCGTATGTCACTTCGTTGTAATTCGAATAAATTCGTTTGACGAACGGCTATTGTTAAAAACCTTGCAACAAATGAAGATCATTTAAAATAAATAAATGATAAGAACATTATGTCAATAATTTTCAGTGTATGTTATTAAATTTTGAACTTGATTATTGGACAAACAAACTTTAGTGTTATGATAGTCATTTTTAATATGTGTGTAACACTTGTGATATCGTTATTTTTACAATAATGTGCGTCATATATTCGAAAAAGATAACTCACAGTAAGTATTTCAAGTGAAATAACATTATTCTTTATACTTGGTTGATACTGCTAATATCAAATATATTATTATCAGTGCTATATATCATATTTTTAATTTTATATGAAAATCCTTTTCGAGTTTTTATTAAAACAACAATTAACATGACAGCATACAGATATACTTTTGTGTTTAGAAAAAGTCTACTTCTAACATATTACATTTATGAATGTTTTTTAGTTTCATTTCAAAATTACACATTTTATAAATTAAACTATGTGTATTACCTGGCATTTAGGATTTCCACGCCAATGCTCATCCCTCTGAAATTAGGATTAACTGATAATCCAAATGCTGATAGAAACGTGTCGGTATTAAAATGTGAAAATACGTCTTTTGAGCCTACTGCATGCATTACAGCTGCATAAATTATTTTCCATTTCTGACCTCTTATCTGAAACGGTGAAGTATATATATATATATATATATATATATATATATATATATATATATATATATATATATATATATATATATACGATATTTTCTATGAAATAATCGATTATTGAAGAACACATATGCGACTGTTACAAATATTTTACAGTATTCTGTACTTTCGTAAGAAATTAATTTTTGTTTCATTGTAAGTAATTTTATTAAATACATGCAAACTAATCAACTAAATTAGAAAAAAAAAATTACATGTGAATCATCCGGATCATGGTCTTCTTTAGTTATGGCTACTGTTATATTGCAACCGACGAAATTTAATGGTTTTCCGGGTCGCATAGGATCTTCTTCAAAACATACTAACGTCATGCGTTGTTTTAATATATCTCTCCAAAAATCAGTCATCCCTTCTATAGACTCTAATTCTTCCACAGTATCTAAAAAAGAATACGTTTTAAAAAGAACTTATGTTATAATTTCTAGAACTGTTTTTTTGAATCTATTAGGTGCATAAATTAATTCGGTGCCTTTTTTATAGAAAATTAATGTTGACAGAAAAATAGAATACACATCCTCAAAACATCCCCCATTATTTTGTATAACTTTATCCCTGAAATGGTGGCATTGGTTCGATGAAGTCGTAATGAATTTTCGGATGTCTTACTATTTTATAATTTTTTTCATGCTTTTTGCATCACAATACCTCCCCCCCCCCCAAGCTGAACAAATCCCTCCCGCGGTTTCTACAGTATTAAATCAAATGGAATGCGAAAAATATCCAATGCCGTAAAGGCCGCTTTTCGTACGTCATCGTGTTCACTACTGTTTTGTGAGTTTATGTTAGTTGCTTGGCTAAGATATATAATGTTTTTAAATCTTAAGGTTGATAGATCAAAATCGAAAAATGGCGAGAAATTTTAATATTAAACAGTGTTATGATTGATTCACTGTAAAAGCACCGAATTGATTTTAAACCTAATAATTGAGATAATAGAAAGTTTTAATTTTTTCAATCAAACTTTTGAAAATTAATATTTATTTAGTTGATTATCTATAGTATGTTTATTTAATTTTTTGGATTTACTTCTCTTTTCAATATTAATATTTGTGTTATCTAAATACTAATACAAATATAGTATTAATTTGATATGAAACGCAAACACGCTTTATATATATATATATATATATATATAGTCAATTTTTTGTCTTACAAAATTTCACTAATGATATTGAACTGTGAATCCAAAATTTTAGTTATCAGTTTGTATTAGTAGATAGTGTATTTTTTTTATAAGATGTATTTGCTTAAAAATGTTTCAACCCGTATTTATATATTTTTCAATTCAGATTCTGTGTTTGAAATATAACTCATATTAAAATAGATTACGTTACTTTTTTATTAATACTATTTATTTACATGACACGGCATTAAGCTGTTTGATTTAATATTATTTTTTCATTGTTAAACAGTAAACAGATTTTATCGAGTTCTTGCTAAATATTTGACCAAGCAATTCTTCTTAAAAATAGCTAGATAAAAATTTTATCAAAGGTCAAAAATCATTCTTATCATTGATTTCAGTGTAATTTATTTGCTTTTTATGTATTTTTTAATAGTACAGTAGACATTTTAAAATTTGTTAAAGTATCTAAGATTTTCATTCTATTTTATAATCAACTCAACATGGTAAAAAATACCTGTATATATATATATATATATATATATATATATATATATATTGTGTGTGTGTATAATATAAAGAGTTACAATTAACTCACTTAAGGATTTACACATGGGCTCATCTCGAATGAAATTTTTTTGCATGTGATCGAGTAAAAACACATCCATTTCTTCAGTTGCATCCTGAACATAAAATTTACGTACTTTTCCGTCTTTTGTCGTTTTCTCAAATCTGTGCCATACAGATGGGAAAGGTACTGATGCGGGACGTATCCACTTCATAGTCGTTTAGTTTAGAATTTTCTAAAAAAGTGTAATGCTATTAATCAAATACATTTTAATTCAAATTATTTCGTTTTAATGTTATGAATTATTAGTGGTTTTCTTTTTTAAAAAAATTCTGGAATTTCTATAATACATTTTTGGATTAAATATTGTGAAGATAAATATTTTTTCATCTTTTTTGTAAAAGAAAAGCAGTTTAAAAACAGAATACGTTCAGTATAAAAAGAATAGATTATTTTATATGTTTAAATAGCAATTATTATTATTCATGTCTACATCGATACCTTAATTAATAACTTTGTATTAAAAAACTTTATTGCAATTTTTTATTAATCACATTTTTATAAATCGATTAAAAATATATTTTATTAAAATATTCGGCGAGAAAATACAAATTAAATTAATAACAGAGTTACAAAGTTGAACACTTAAAATTTAATTATATTTTCGATACACTTGAAAACCTGATCTCGCGAATATAAAAAAAAATACATTAATTAAAACAATCTAAAACAATTAATTAAATAAGAATAAAAATATGTGATATTTATACATAGTTTATAAATATCGTCCGTTACGTAACACAAACAAAGATTACCTCTAATTCTTCACAAAACCAATATTAACTTATGAATTTATAATGAAGCGCACAAGTCTAAAAATTGATACATGTGTTGTTTTATCAATTTCGAACTTAATTTGTTTTCTTTTAGTAACATCATTATAAATATTTTCTATATGTATTTCACTATCAAATTATCTTTTTTTTTGTTATTTATTTCCTGTTTTGTTAGATGTATTTATAACTTTAAAATGAATTTCGATATGTAGATATAGACAGTTTTAAAAATAAATTTAAAGTGTGTTAACCTTTATGTTGGTTTATTTCAGTTTTTTTTTGGTGTGTTTGTAAGTGATTCAGTAACTCAATATTTCACACCTACGTAAACGTGTGATATTATACATACGTATGTAAATTATGTTTATGTTTCAGTAAGTATACATCTAAAACATTGTTCGATATATTCTGTACTAATTATATATATTTTTTAATAATATTTTCAGTATTTGTTTCAGATAAACTCATGACATATTTTCTTGTATTCATTAACGAAAATCGTATATAATTTTCAAATATTAAATTATATTTTTGATGAGAAAATAAAACAATAAAAATATAATATTTAGTGCACAGAGTTTAAAAATAATACAAAATGATTTGAATTTGTAAACAGACATTGAATATATTTTACTAAAGGTTCAAAGAAATTAAAAAAAACTTGGTATATATTAATGATAATATTTAGTAAACAAATTTATTAAAGTATTAAATACATTACTTATATGAATATTTTAAGATAAAAAACTAGTTTATCTTTTTTTTGTGTTTTAATTTTTATAAAATTTAGTTCAAGTGCAATTATAAATTAATGAAATAAATATGTGTATTAGTTCATACGAATTATCTCATTATACAAGCAAATTCGATTATTAAAAATTGAGCGAATACTTACTCGTTCGAGTCCTTTAAACACACTATTACTTAATTGCCGTTGGTCCAGAAATGAATTTATATGTAAAAAAAAGTTATTCGATTAAGTGGTGAGATAATTTTAAGTGGTGTTATCATTTGTTTCATAGAGATATACAAATAGCGAAAAATATATTACTACCAGAATTGAGATAACAAAGTTGAAGTAATTAAATTTTTGTCATATGTATATATGAACAATGATAAATACACGTATGTAATTCATAGAATTGTTTATAGAAACAGTGAATTTGTTGCTTTTGGTATTCAAAAAAAAAACAATATATTCGCGAACATATTTATCAACATATTGTATTACACATAATATGTTATATAAACATAGTATATTTATAGATATATACGTAACCATATCCATATATATATATATATATATATATATATATATATATATATATATATATATATATATTAGGTGCATAAATTAATTCGGTGTCTTTTTTTATAGAAAATAATGGTTTACAGAAAAATGCAGTACATTTATACATTTTAATCCTTAAATTATCTCTTATTATTGCTCTTTCTATAGGGTAACTGAATAATTCCTTGTCAAAAAAAGATGATGGCTTTAAGACAATGAAGTCATAATGCATTTTTAGATCTTTTCCACCATTTTAGCATTTTTTGCATGTTTTTTGCATCAAACAACTTCCCCAAAGTTGAAAAAGTTATTCCTGCGGCTTCGGTAGCCTTTTTTTACTGGAATACGAGAAATATGCAAAGTTCAATATACTGCTTTTCGGACGCCATCGTGTTCACTACTGTTTTGTGAGATTATCCTAATTGCTTGGCCAAAATAAATAGTCCCTTTAAATGTTAATGTTGGCACTTAAAATTCCTAAAACGACGAGAAAATATTTTAATTTCAAACAGAGTTATGATTGATTCAATGTAAAGGCATCGAATTAATTTTTATACCTAATATTTAAATATCTTTAAAATTTTAAATATTCAACATCTATCATTCATAAACTTTTAATGAATGTTCATGTCATACTTAAATATTAAATTTTAAGTCTTCCCTCGTTTCTCTGATTATATCGATATACAGAGGATTAGTTAAAAAAAAAAACAGAAACAAAATAAATTTAAAAAAATCAACAGTTCTTCAAAAAAAGGCAAATATGTTGTCCTATCAGTCTTCATCTTAAGGAACTAGTTAGATATATACTAAAAATATTTTAATTTCACATTTCAATCTAAAATTTCAAAATAGTAATTTTCCAATTAGGTTTCGATCTTTTAAAACTAACAACCTATGCAGACAAATATGATATATTCTATTGATAAAACACATTTTTAAACTATTTACTTTTAATAAAAAAAAATTAACTATGCAGTTGAGAGTAAAAACTACAAGTTAAAAATTATTTAATTCATGATAAAACTAATGTATAAATGATAATTATAAATAAATACTTACTATTTACAAATGATCTAATACCGGTTTGACAAATATTATTTTCACACTTAAACTATTTTAAAGATCCGAATTTTATACGAACTTAGGACCTGATACTAAGTTATATGTGTAATCTATTAATTCAAATTCTATTCATAAGTAAATATTAAGCTGACAATATTATCTGCATTAGTGGAGTAATAGATATACCACGTTTGTCAAACAATCATTTGAAATAGTTTCTTATCTCGCTTTAAATGAATATAAATCATATTAAATAGTTACAAAATGTTCTACATTTTATTATTCCAATTAAAATTATTGTTGATAAACAATTTTAACAGCTCAATTATCCACAATAAACCATATCGATATGAACATTGAAAAATATTGACATTCTTTTTAAAAAATATATACTAATTTCAAAAATTATCATGTGTAGTTTTCTTGAATATTATTTAAAAACATGTGAAAATACAAGGTTCAATTGATTGTATTAGTTAAAATACGTATAAACATAAAACAATTGTATTAATTTTTATGATCGAAAATTAAATGTTTACCAATTGTATTTAACAGTTTACAAGAAATGAAATACAGGAATACTGTGACACTAAAAACAATCTTATTAAACGTTTTAAAAATCCATGACATACATTTCATGACTTTTGTGGATTCTTGTCTAGACCGAAATTAATACAATTTACATACACTTATATACATAAAGTTCAGATTAAAAAGTCAAAATTTGCATGCGAAGCTAGAAGATAAAAAAGATGTACCTGAATCACAGTCGCACGTGAATGCTATACAGAATCGTTGGTGTGTTTGTCACTAACGTTGAATCGTTCGATGCACTTGATAACAAGTACCGACCGCTTATAAAAAAATTGAATAGTATTATTACGGTACGTGTATCATTTGCAGCCCAACTATTACAATTTATCAACAACGATCCTCCTCCAATCAGTACCAAGTTCTGTCAATTACATTTAGTCAAGTATTAATATATACCCAAGTATATATTATTATTATTTCTGCACAACCATCGGATATTCTATAGGTTTATTGAGTGTTTGTATGTAGCGGCCTTGGAACTTCACTCAACCTGTTGTTAGCAATACGTGTATTATTTTGTATTTATTTGAACAGACCATGTTCAAACGGCGATATTATACACAATTGCAATCTAAACATGCACTGTTGGATTTAGACTTGTTATTTCTGTTGTTCATAACCAATGGAATATTTGTACAATGTTTTTATTTTATTATAAAATAATGTTTTTGTTGTAATTAACATTTTATTGCCAACGATTAATTTTAATTGTATCTTAAACAATTATTCAGTTTTTTATACAAATCAAATTTATTTTCAATGCATACACCTTAAGAAACAGTTACTTTCTGTATTGTACTTAAATAAATTAAAATTGTATGACAGTATAATAATCAGTTCGTTGTTTCATAACATCGAATTCCTTTTAAAATGATTTTGTTTAGATATAAACGTCAAATTTAGTCGTACTTTTTTTCTAAATATCTATTAAATGTTGACGAAATAAAAAATTATATATTATTAATAGTTCTATTTTACCATCAAGTCAGTATGTCAAAAAAAAATTACATACAATCCAATGTCTTCCAACGATCCTAGATATTATAATTAATAATTTTGATATTTTTACGTAATGAAATCAAATTATGATTTTTTAATCATCGAGGGTTCATTTTATAAACTTTTGTAAAAGACAAAATAATTATATTAAATGAAACTGGGATACTTTATATACCTCATTGATATAGGAAGGTTAAATTAACAAGATATCCGTATATAGATTAACTTTTATAAAAAAAATCTTCTAACAACTACAAAGTATCGAGAGAAACTTGAAAAATACAGATATTAATCTTACTGTTAAATTATAAACATCCTGAAATTAAAGAATTGGAAATATTTTCACAAATGAATATTACACTTCTTGCAAAACACATTTTTTTGATCAAATATATTTGATCATTGTTAATTGTTTGTAATTCCAATTTCAGAGAAGATCTCAGCATTTTCAGAGCGCTATGATGTAGAAAGATGTAACTCTATAATGAATTAAGGCAATGAAAAAGAATTTAAGAGAAAATGTTCAACAAAAAGTGCATTTATTTAGCTACAACACCCAAAACTTATATCGCGAACTGAAAACGTCATAAAAATCAAAAAAGATTTATACAAACTCTATGTTCTTTTCGATAAATTCATTTCGAAGACACCTTTTTCAGATAAAATATAAATTTATAATCAGTAAAAATACATTTTATTTTGATAAAAATTAAGAAAAAATTTATCGCAGCAACATTTAAAAACTGACGCAAAATTTTAAATATCAAATATTAAAGTCTACTTAACTTAAATAAACATCAATATTTTAATGTCACTTGTGTGCGATAAAAATGATAAAAGGCTGAAATCAAATAAAAAAAAAACATTTTTTTCATAGGTAGGTAGTTTATTTCGAAGAAGTGTATTACAAAGAAATATAAAGTATAAAACAGATCTAATCAAAAATGAGAAATAAAATAGCGATAAAGTTTAAGGTCAATTAATTATTTCAAGGATCGTATAAGATATATTTATAATCTATGACCTTTGTTAGTAGATTTTTACGCGAAAAATTCTAAGAATTTTCATTTATTATTTTCAGTAGTTATATATATATATATATATATATATATATATATATATATATATATATATACATATATGTAATTAAACCAAATCGAGCCTGCAAATTAATCCTGCAGCGCTTCCAACATAAGCTTGACCTTGTGGACCAGTACAAATAGACTGAATGATGTTTGGTACAATAGCACAACCACCTGGCAATGGTTTATCTCCCGATACAATCCATCGTTTAATAATTTTGTCCCATCCTCCACTATATAAAACGTACTGATCGCCTAGTTGCATTCCTGCTAGAGCCATGAGAATCAAATCCGAGCCCTGTACAAAAAATGAACATTAATTCTAGAAAACAAAATATAGAAGTCTAATCATCCTTAATGTAACCGTTGATTAAATTTCAATGAAATACATACAAGGTTAATATTTATTAAAAATCACAATTTTGATTTCTTATGTAGAAACATATTATAACGATACAGAAAATTTAATTTTGAACATCTAACTATTTTTGTGTCTATTAAATTTTTGTATTAACAAACTAATATACTTATTAAACTTTGACACGTTTTTAATGTAAGGACGTTAGTATTTCAAATCAATTTTTATGTATACTACAAATAAATTTAGGTATTAAATTAAAAAAGTATACAAAATATATTCTATTAAACGAAAAGTGGAATTATTAAACAACTAGAAATGTATAAACTTTAGTTTAGTTTTTTTCTTTAATAATATTTTTTTTATAACAATACAAACACGTCTTTTTGTGTGTTAAAATTAGCTACCGTGGAAAATATAAAAAAACATTTGAGATTGTATATGGATAGTGTTCATTCTTTAAAATAATATTGAGTAATTTGTTTATTTTGTTAATAATTACCGTGATCGTGCAGAATAGCTGAAGCGAGCCAGTCTCTTTAACATTGTGTACAGTTACATTCTTTCCATCTCTTGTACACACACATAAGCGATTTCCTATCATAACCATAGGTGCTCTGCCTTCAATGTTTGTTTTTAAAGCAAATTTTCCAGTATCACCTGAAATGAATTTAAGATTTTTTTTATTTCATTTGCTTATAGAAACTATCATTTACAGTTTTATTAGATTTCGCTATCATTCTATTTGGCTTATATTTATTTAAATTATATTATTGTATTAATTATATTTATATACATATATATATATATATATATATATATATATTATTTATATATTATTTATGTATTATATATGTATATATATATATATATATATATATATATACATATTTCTTTCATATTTTGAATTCTTTCTTTTTTCGTAAATGCAGAATTTCAAGCGCATATAAAACATTTAAGAAGATTAAAATACCTGTATATTGGCATTATTCCAATTTATTTAATTAAATATTTTTTTGGGTTACCTGTTAATAAATAATCTAATTTTAAGATGAGAGTGCACCAAAGAAAGTAAAGAGAAACTTACCAGCTAAAATTTCAGTCACGGTTACATCTAAATCTCGTACTGTGTACATCAGTTTTCCTTTAGCAATAATATCCTTCACTTCTTCAACAACGTGCAACATGTTTATTACTTTATCATTTTCGAATATAATTACCTAATTTAAAAAAACATATTAGTCGATATTTTCATACAAGCGGTTCTGAATAAATACCGTAATATTTTAACAGCGTGTTCTAAGAACATTTTTATTTTTAAAAAATAAGTAGGTAAACGTTTATTCGATATAACCGATTTTTTCTCGTTTATGAGAGTCGGATATTACAATGTGTGCCTATTATGAGTCAGAATAATATCAATTAAAATAAAAACAATATTTACTGGAGAAATTATTATAATTAAATATAATATGATTTATGATCCACATTATTATTTTGACTCATAGTAGCTACATCTTTATCATATCCGATTTTTTTAAAAATCTTTCAAAAGTGATGTTTTGAAATCGAATTACATACATTTTTTCATAGAATGCTCTATTAAAATATTATGGTTTTTTTCCTAATTTCTTGTAAAATATATTTATTTATTTGTATTCAATTACTTACACCTCCTTTTTCGTCACCTGCATACAATTTTCCAGAATCAACGTAAAGCTTAACAATTTCACATGATGCATTGAAAACAATCTTCTTTAGTTTTAAAGTGTCTATGCTCCATGCTTTAATTGTGTTATCATTGGAACAAGTATACAATACATTTCCAATGGCGGCTAATGAATAAACGCATATTTCATGCGCTTGTATTTCGCCAATAAGTTTTAAATTTTCATCCCAAACCTGTGAAATAATATATATATATATATATATATATATATATATATATAATTTTTGCCTATTAATTAATTTTTATACATCAAATCAGTTAAAAAATAATATTTTTTATATAACTAAATTATTTCTCAATGTACACCTAACTATATTATCTTATAATATCGATACGAATACTTTAAATAAATATTTGTTTATGAAAGACTAGATGTACATTTTCAAAATATTAAATTTAATTTAAATGGAAAACAATTTACTAGAATTATTCAATATATTTTTTGGTAACGTGGATATAAAAATAATCATTTTTAATTACTATGTCCATTTTATAATATTATTATTGTTTTCTTTTACTAGCATATTTTTTTGTTATTATTTAGTGCAATCGTTTTCAGCGCTTGTGCTACATTATGTTTATTTCAATTATTTTCCAAAATTTCAATCTTTCAAAAATATTAGCATCAATTTTATTATCAATATTAATATTTCGCAGTGACATTCATTACTTATATATATATATATATATATATAAATTTTCAGCATGTATGCTAAAATAATAACGAAAGCTAAATATTCAATCTAAAATCTTAAATTTTAAATCATCAAAAGATAAATATTCATCAAATTTGAACTTAATTTATATATGAGTAACTTAATAGATTTTTTTAAATAAAATGTATTAAACAGATATCACTTTCATAAAAACAAGTCAGGCTTACAGAGAACTACGTTAACAGCATGTTTTTTTAGAGATAGTTTGTATTACTCAGCATAGAGGTCGAAATAAAAATAAAACAGACAATTGCTTATTGCATTATAATTTTAAATGATGTTTAATAATTACAAGCTCAACGAATTGCAATGCATTAATAAAAATTTGTTAAATACGGTTTGAAACAACGATTTTAAAATTAAAGTTTTATTTAACATTAAAGTACTTTTTAAGCTACAAGTAAATATGCACATTATCTGAAAAATGATTATTATTCATTTTTATAATTATCTATTTGTAAAAAAAGTATATAAATCTATGTAAATAAAATTAGTGGTTTTAATCCATATAGAAAGGTGATAATATTTATTATAAAAAAAACGCATTAGCAACATCGATTCATAATCCGATTTTCTAATGAATATCTTACCTTTACTTTTCCATCTTCAGCACCACTAAATAGTTTTCCATTATGGAACAATAATGTAACTACATCTTTTTCATGACGATCACCTTCAGCATTTGTTCCGGTTATTTTTAATGTTGGCATAACTATAAAATATGTTTTTGTAATTTAATATATATATATATATATATATATATATATATATATATATATATATATATATATTAAAGTGTATATGTACTTTGTTTGATTTTACTTAAGTGTTAAATAAAATGTAATATCTAAAAGGAATTTTCACAGTATATGAACTGAAATTCAATTAAATGGATTCGAAAATTCGAAAGATCTCTTGACTCATTCGTCTTTCAATTTATAGCGTTCAAGATTTATTTAGAAATGACTACGATTATGAATTGGAGCTATGAATCATGGAGATCGTTTTTCAGAGACGAGTATAGAATGATGGCTATATATATATATATATATATATATATATATATATATATATATATATATAAATAAAAAATTTTTTATGTAAAAACATTATATTTGTGTATTTATTTTAATAACAAATTTCAGTATTTTTTTTTTTTAATATGAAAGGTGCTGTTATAGTTTCTTCTTTTATTAAATCTTTTATAAAAAGAAACTAAACTTAATTTTTATATTTTATTCACATTAAAACTGTTTCTTACTTGAAGTAACTTTGATTACAGGAAAATTAACAAGAATATAGTAAAAAGGGCAAAATAATAAACAATATTATAAAGTATACGACTTCAATAAATATCGATGACTGTTAACAATATAAAAAGGTAAATAAAACAAACAATTAGAATTTTAACAGCAGACGCTAAGATACAACATCTGTACAATTTAGAACACGCGGCAAACTGACTACTCGGATATAAACGTTGTCTTTGATCCGACGTATTATTTTTAGATCACTCTGTACGTAATACGAACGTAATTTATCGAAAATCAAGAGGCTTCGGCAAAACATAATCTTATATTCAGATGAACACGGATGCTGCGGTATAATCCGTCATTTTGTGTAAGTTTGAAAATAAGTTGGTAAGTGTATACTTTCTTTTCGGTTCATAGTTATTCTTGTACTCGCTGAAAGGCGTGTTTCTAAGCGCTGCTGCTTGTAATTTATTTTTAATGTAAACGGAATTTTTCCATGGAATCCATATACTTCATTAATGAATATGGATATATATATATATATATATATATATATATATATATATATATATATATGAGTATTTATTTATAAGTTTAACAAGTGAGGTTTGAGTTAAAATTTCAAACAATATATAAACGAAACAATATTTCATGACAATATTTTGATTTTGGAAAACAAATGATAAATAATATATATATAATAAATTTTATTAGCTAGAAAAATATTGAATGAATCAAATATTATTTTTTTTTTACTAATTCTGAATATCAATATTTATAATTCTTGACAATAATGGTTCGAATTGAATTTATGTTCATTTATGGTAGATGTCAAAAATTCCTGTTTTACATTAACTAACGTTTCAAACATCAATTTGTGAAAAGTATTTTCTGTACAATTTTAGATACTTTTATTCCAAAAATTTTCAATTTCATAACTGATCTGAATTTTGATTTTAGTTTTTTCGAATTTTTAGTTTAAATTTGGTTTATTTCGCGAAATTTTTCGCACTTCCGAAAAATGTTATATCATAAGCACTCTTTCTGTTGTATTTAATGGATAAAAATATTTTGCTTTCTTGTACATAATATCGTTGGGGCTTAGCCATAAGCCACTAACTTTAAAGAGATGATTTTTCAGAAAACGTAGGTTTTCCCTCATATGGATATCTTTATAAAGGGCTTAGTGAAAATTAACATTGTATAAAATCTAGTTATGGAGTTATATAGAATTTCATGAAGTATACTGGACTATGAGGCATCCTTTTTTCCATAATGTTCGTGTAAAAGCTTTAAATGGACATTTTGAACTTAGTAATATCTTTTTCAACTCTGACGAAATATTATTTTAGAAAATATTACTTATAAAACAATATATATATATATATATATATATGTATCTGTTAATAATTTTCTTTTATTAATTTTCTATCTATTTTTATTCGTACTAGGCATACAATTCAATGTTTGTCATGGAATTTCAATTTGTTTAATCAATAATCTTACAAACAACTTTTCTAAACAACATACGTAAGTACACAAATATAGTTATAACAGCTACAGTTAATAAATTCGCGTGTTTTAAGTTAAAATACCCATGTGGATATAATTCAATAGTTTTTATAATCGATTATCAGCATGAAAATTGTTATACATATATTTTATATAGTATCAATATTAAGTTTTGTATGTGCAAATCAATACGAGTAGTTGAAGCATTCTCAATATACTTTTTGTGTATTAAATCGATTTTCATATAAAAAAATGATATTAAAAAAATGATTAATGTATTTAATACTATATTTAATATAAGTTTTATGAAGATTTAAATTCATATGTTTTGTGAGACGAAATGAACGGATACTATTCGATTTAAAAAGTGTATATGTTAAACTGGAGATCAATATTTATAATGTTTGGAAGGAATTAATATAATTTTTTAAAAAAAAAAAATGGGTGGAAAAGGAAAACGTCGAGCATCGAAATCAGTTAATAATTCTGCACCGGAGAAAAAGAAAGCGCCTAAACGATCAAAGGAAGGAAAAGGTAAAGGAGGTAAATCTAGATACAACGTTGATGTTTTCTCCGAAGCAGCTATGGAAAATGCATATTATATTTGTCATAACGTACAAGACTTATTGAAATTTAGAGGATTTCCATGGCCAGATGCACAGAAGAAAAAGAAGAAGGGTGCTGCGAAAGGAAAATCCAAGAAAAAATAATTTTAACCAATAATATATTAAGTAATGAATTTGATTACTTTTTAAAAAGTTCTAACGAAGAATGAGTAATTGAGTAATGTATGTCTTTGAAGTATAATTTAAATATCGTTTAAAGATTATAAAATGTATTATATTTCAACTTTTCACAAAAATGTACCGGAATGAAGCAGTATGAAAGCAATGTGTATTAATTATTTTTAATAGATACATTTCGAGAAAATATTGGTTTTAATACTATTTGTCGTATTCTTTAATTTAAAGACATTTTTGAAAACTATACAGTTTCCATTTCATCGAGATAGTGTTTTGATAAAATTTAATTGTAATATGTTGAACATGAATTGTCATGTACGGAAATTTTTTTTAAAGCATTTCCCAAGTATTTGTATTTGAAAGGTAAGTTGAAAATTTACTATTTTTAATATACACTAATTTTAGATTCAAATATTACATTAGAATAGTTTTTTTTTATTTTTGTTACAGGAGATAATTACAAATAAAAATAGATAAGAAACGAAATTTATTTAAAATCTCAATATGAAAGTTCACTTTTAATAAATGAATATTATTAATAAGAATAAATGGAGTTCATTTAAAAATATACACAGCTATCTTTATTCTTCCAAACAATACTTTTTACACTCACTATCTAGAATTACTGAACTAGTGTTATTGCATTGAATATTCCTCATACAAGATTATTATTGATTCATTTCTATACATAATTATTCACATATTTGTATATATGTTTTTTAATTTTTAAAAATATTTTACAGCTCTCTCATATACAGAAGATAAATTATATTGTCCTATTTTATTAGAAAAATATATATAAAATTTAATATCAAGAAATAAAAAAATAATTTATCACTTCTACAACAGTTCTTAACCTAAATTCTATTTGTACATCTGAGTTTTGTTAAAATTATGGGTATAAATAAATAATAATTTATTCGCATGTGATATACATGAGGAGACAGAATGTCAAAAAAAGTTCAATAATATATATATATATATATATATATATATATATATATATATATATATATATGTCGTATAATTTATGTGAACTGCCAGTCATTGCATTAATTTACACAAAACAGTAGAAACTGGAACAAAATTTTCAAACATCAGTAAAAAAAATATCGAGCGGTATTTGAAGAATATATTAAATAAATATATGTACATGCATATATACATGAAAATAGTTCGACGATCATCTAATAATATATTTTAAACTAGATGTATCGAAAATCTGATAATATACCACCCGCAACAGACCGATAGAAGAATCTCGTAAAATCTCGTAAATAACAAAAATAAGCGCATCTGTAATATTATTTGATAATCTAGATACTTCCCACACTAGTCTAGTTTCAGTTATATTTATAAAATCGTGTTGATGATAGTTCGTTCTACCTACAAACATCCATTCACTACTGAAATAAAACGGACGCTAGCGCGCTTTAATTCGTACAGTGACGCTAGATTCGGTCCACGCAACGTCGCGTCTACTTAAAAGCAAACGCTTTTCATTCGTTTTTTTCACTGTCAGTTTGTTGTATAAGTCGCAAGAAATATTCTCTTGTATTGTTTAGTTTAGTGGTCGCTTGCAAATATCTTAATTAAAGGTTAGTTGCATCTTTATCTAATAATAAAATTATTTTTACGTGCATATATATATATATATATATATATATATATATATATATATATATATACATGCACACTAATCAAGTTACAATTAGAATACTTTTGAATAAATACAATTTCTTAGAACATTCTATTTCGTGCAGATTAGGAATACATATTTCTTAAACATTTATATTTCACTATTCGTTACGTCAACAATTTAAAGTAATTCAATAATAAAATTAAGTTTAATGTTAACATGTGTTACGTATAACAAAAAAAATGATTATTAAATATTCTTTAATCAGTAATATATATATATATATATATATATATACGTATATTGTATTACTGCATGTTTTTTAATTTTTGCAAAATTCTTAGATATAATATTTTATGTATATACGAAGTGTATTTTTGTTATTTGTATGCTTGTTTCACTACTTTTTACATTAACAATTGAATGCCATTCCAATATTAACTTCGTAATTGTCATCTTTATTGTTGGGTATATTAACATTTTTAATTATTGCCAAGTAATTTCTATAGTTATTAGAAGTGAATTTTATGTATGCATATATAAACTAACGCTGTTGTACTATTACATACATTTTAATTAATTCATAATTTTGTAAATAAATTGAAGGTATTTGTAATTGGTATATATATATATACACACATATATATACACATATATATATATATATATATATATATATATATATATATGTGTATATACATGAAATCAAAAATTCGAATTTCAACAATAAAGAGTGATTGTTTGATTAAAGAAATACACCATTACTTGAAAATTAAAAAAAGTTACTAAAATATTACTAAAACATTTGTGAGACTCTTTTAGATTTCTGTTACTGAAGATATATCTTCCTTGATAGTATCCTTTTCTTTTTTCATTGTATTTGAGAGCTTCCCATAATTAATGTTATATTTTCTTCCATAAAATTAACAAAAAAAAGATTATGTTGTATCTTTTCATATAAGAAATATGTATATATATATATAATAAATATATAATTAGTAAGTTAGTTGGTATAATTAAAAGTATAAATCCCACTTATATTGAATATTTAATAGTATAGTTCAGTATTAGTATAGTTCATATGCTTCCAAATCGGTTACATTTCTATATTTTGATAAATTTTAAATGTTGTTCGATGTTATCCTGTTGATCTTCATCATTTTGTATCAGCGAAGTATTTGGTATTCATTGTGGAGGACAGACATTTAGCTGATTTAAAAGGACGAAAACTAACATAACGTGTTAACGGGGTCTTTGGTATAAAAATGTACATTTATAATTACAATATGTTAGATTTGCATACGATTTTATAAATAAAAACAACATTGAAATTAGGTACATGATAACAGACTCATTTTTTCACTTTTTAATGTTTGTTGTTTTAGTTTATTGTTATCCATATTCTAATATAAAATACTTCATTATTTATCATTGTAAATTTATTATAAATACTCGTACTTGGAAGTTTATTAGATCGGCGGTTTAATTTTCTTTTCTTTATATCTTCCTTTCTGTTTGTTAATGTCTAATCTAAATGATTTAAAAAAATGAGTAATGTATATATATATATATATATATATATATATATATATATATATATATATATATATATATATATGAATGTCCTTTTTGTCATTGGACGTTTCCATTTAAGAGCATTTGAATGCAAACTTATTTTAAAATACACAGTTTTATTGATTTATTCATATTAAATATACAATGTATAAACACAAGATATATATTTACACACACACATATATGTGTATATATATATATATATATATATATGTGTGTGTGTAGTTATATTCATATACTTTGATGCTGTGCATTAATCAATATTCTGAAAAGTACGTCAAAATTCAATTGCGAATTTTCTAGAATATTTGTATCGAATATAATATATTTTTGGTTTAGTAGATTGAATATAATCAATTTTATTGTTTTCAGTTATTTATAAAACTATTTATATACTTTTTCAATTGTTAAAAAGATAACTTGTGTACTTATCCCTTGAATATTTTTTAATTAATCTTAGTATGTTTGAAAATTAAATAAACATACATTGTTCACGAGAATGTAACTAGTTTCATAAAAAGGAAAACAAAAATATTTGTGAGAGAATAAATTTAAAATTTGAATCATTCTTTATTACATACATTAAAGACTGGTTTAAAGATAAAATATTTTCGCGTTATCTTTCTTAGAGCTATTATTCTTGTAATTTGTTATGATAACTGTCAATTTATCATTCATCTGTAAGTAGACTAATTTAAATTGTTTAGTTTAAATTTAAACTTTCACATGCTAGATGTTAAAATTTATGATGAAAGAGATTTAAGTTTTTACAAAAAACATTTTCATTTTCAAAGATGAAAACATTAGTATAATTGTTTAATGTAAAGTTTAACTTCCGAAAAAAAAATAATTACTATATTATGTATATTTTTGTACAACATTCTATAAATTCTACTTATTGTTACCTAACTGTTATAAATTATATTATTTTCTTGTTCGATTAATCAACATAGTTAAATCTGGGTTTATATATATATATATATATATATATATATATATATATATATATATATATATATATATATAATATTAATACACAAACAATTAAATAAAATTAGTAGGACATTTACTTATCAATGGAATTGTTGAGAGTCGTTATTTATGTAACTGTTTAAATAAAAGCATTGTTGCAGTTTAATGCATTTATTTATAATTTTTAAACGAATTTTCAGATATTGATTCAGATAATTTTTAGACAAAATTTGTAATTTTTACTGTGGTCGACTCGAAAAAAATTCAGTAAAAACCTTTATTTAATACATGTGTTTGATCCCAAAATCTATATATGAATATGGAATGTTGATAAGATCAAAATAGGTTTGCTGTCAGATGTAAACCTAACAGTCTATTCATTTATCAAATAGCGTGAAAACAATTTTCAAAATACAAATTTTACAAAACACAATACTTTCTCCTATAGCCTTATTTTTGACACATCTTGACAATGTAAAAAAATATAGAAAAATTAATTAATTTTGAATATTTTTACATATGACTGTACAGGTGTAGTTAAATATTTTACCTGTATTTAAATCACCTTAATATTCGTGGGTTCAAATGTGTGGTTGTATTATGTTTACGTATGACCTTGTAGTATAGCTGACATACATTTGACCTATTGAAATAAATGCATTATGGTGTATACATTTTTGTTCTCGTCCAATACAGAACTTACATACATTTTAAACAACACATGTTCATAAGCTGGAGTTTGACTGTAAATTGTAATTTAACCGCATGAAGTCAAGATAGAAAACAATCGAGAAATAAGATTCGAGATTAAAAAATATTCTTTATCTTCTCATTTTTTTTTCTTATAGGAAAATGCCCAAAGTACCAGCAGTTGGAATTGATCTAGGTACCACATATTCATGTGTTGGTGTATGGCAGCATGGAAAGGTGGAAATCATCGCCAATGATCAGGGAAATCGTACCACTCCCAGCTATGTAGCATTCACGGACACCGAGAGATTAATCGGCGACGCTGCCAAAAATCAAGTTAGTTGTAAATTTTTATGGATCTTAATTTGTTTCATTTGGCATATTTACAATAAAACGTAAAAATTATATACATATGCATTTGTAACTAAATGTTCTATTTTGAGAGATGTTACATTTATGTGAAATATTATGAATATTCTCTTATCTTTATATATATATATATATATATATATATACACATTTGAATATTAAATTATTTGGCAGTGCATAAAATAAATTATATAATTGCTGAAAATTATACATATTTATCATACTATTTATTTATTTTCTATTTGAATGTACATCTAAGCCCCGTGGACATGCCCGGGTAGCTCAGTCGGTAGAGCATTGGACTTTTAATCCAAGGGTCCAGGGTTCAAGTCCCTGCTCGGGCGTATACATTTTACTTTTAATTAAAATGAATTTTGTTCTCGAAAAGTAAACAGTACAGTTTATATAATAACCTTTATACATGTTTATTAACAATAAAAAAATATCAATACAATTTTATATTAAATAAATGTACTGACTATTGTAATAATACTTTTTTTTTTTGTATTTGGCCGATTCAGTGCTTCACTTCTTTGCATTTTTTGTTATGATTTTTGCATATCTTCTTTTTATTCTTAATTGAAATCGTTATTTACATCTGAAATATATATATATGCAGAAATCATCAATCTATTGAATTCAGTAAATTATTCTATATATTCAATATAATGAAATCAATGTGTTGTACTTGTTAATTGAAGTGGAACATAGCTTATGTGAAAAGGATTGTGAGGAATTATATTTGGCAACAGTTGATATAAACATACACTTTAGTTATAAAATAATTCATGGATGTTCAGTGAACATCTGGCCATTTATTTCTATTAATAATGAATATATTTTATTTGTTAACATTGTAATTTCTACATCGGGCAATTAGTATTCCTCTACATAGTTACAAGTCGAATTTTATGACTTTTTTTATTTTATTCGAAAATTATCATTCTTTGTATCATAACACATGTTAACAACAATATTCAATGAAATACAAATTTTAACATATTGTTCGTGACAATAAATTACTAATCAGAAATTATTAATCGTACCAAAATATTTTCATAGACACCATAGAAAACTATTTTAATATATAATTTGAATTGAATGATAAATAATAACAAATTAATACTTCTATAGCACAATTAATGACCAGATGGTTGTGTTGATAGACACTATCATTGAATTACAACAATGACCTCTTGTGTATTTGAAAAATATGATTTGTTTAGTCGCTGTCAAAATACTTTGACACCACAACTTGTTTGTGCTCTATGATTCATTTATTTCAAATGTATCCATAAATGGTTATGAAATTTCTTGCTATTTAGATACATCATATGAATATATATATATATATATATATATATATATATATATATATATATATATATATACTGTGTTAAAGTATGAAATGATTTATTGGTTAAATTAAATTGATTAAATACTAATTATCATTTATATAGAATCATTAAAACTGTATTTATCGTTATATCTTATATGTTCCAATAAGGAATACATGAATTAAACTTGTTCGAATATTATATTGAATGCTTGACATTTTGAACTCTAGTTTATAAATACAGCCATCGTAAACTATGAATTATGTATTTAACTATTGTATTTGGATGTTTTTCAATTAGAGATTATTTACTATATTAGAAAGTATTGCTTGGCAAATCAGTAAATACTTGAGGTTGTTAAAGTCGTTTATTTTTTTAATATTTAAAAATATCTATTTTAGTTGCATATAGCCCATAGATGCTGTGAATATAAAACATCCTTTAATTATTAATGCTTTTTTTAACTAAAAAGAGAACTGAGAGTAATATAGAGAAAAATTTGACAATTAAAAATTGTATCTCAGCATTCAGAGGAAGATGAAATGAAAATCAAAAATTGCATAAGTAGCAATCAAAATTCAGAATAATCAATTATTGAACATTTGTTTCAGAAACTTTTCTGTGTCGTTCATGGAGGAGAGAAGTTTTATTTGCAAAACGATTGTTTGGTTTTATATTCATAAACGGGACTTTTTTCTTAAATATAACAAAATGTTTTTGTTTTACATTTTTTTTAAATATTCAATGAATGAATGATTTTAAAATATTAAAAAAAATATATAAATAATAAACTTTCCTGAACGAAAAGAATCTAATTATGTCGATGGTTACATAAAATCACTTTAAATATATATTATTAAGTAATATTACCAATTCGAGAGCTAGAACATATTTAAATATATGTATGAATATAAAATGTACTAGTTACACTTTTCCAAAAGTAACATTACCTTAAAAATATTAAAAGGATAAATCTACTTTGATTTCAATGATTCCGTTCCTTGTTAACCGCTTTTTAGATTTGCATTTTTACATAAAGAACATTTTATTTATACTGTATATTAAAATGCGTGGAATAAATTTAATTCCATATACAAATTAAACATAATTTATGAACGTTACAAAATCTGCATGGTATTTATGTCAGTGACTTAATGCATAAAAGCGGTTTTCGAACATTCGTATTTTTGTACAGAGATGAAAATAGATGATGTTTATGTAAAAATTAAATTCGATAGATAATAATATCCATCGTTTACTTCATAATTTTGCTATCAGTTGGAATTAAAATACTATTATAACATTTCAAAACAGAGAATCTGCCACGAAAATATAATTTACTAGCTTTTATACAAGACTATTAATTTAAATGTTTTAAACTCTTCCGTAAAATACAATATACGAGAAAAATAATATTTTTAGGAGTTTTTTTTGTGGATAATATTAATTTTTTGAAATAGAATACTTGAATGTTTCTTAAGATAACATTTGTCAAGCTGACTCCAATACGTCAACAATGTAGCGAATGATCACGTTTTTCAGTTTTGAAAATAAGCCAAATTATAATTTAAAAATATGTTTTACAGTTCTAAATATACATCTAATTTTAAATATGTGATTATTTTTACACCATGTGTGAAATTAGTCATTTTTTATCAAATCTAATAAATTTTATTTAGTGTTTACATTTATTAATTGCTTTTTAAATAAAACTGAATTCGTTTTTTTTTTTATTTTTCTATTAGAAGGTATTTAGCAAAATTAATCATTTGAATTTATGTACATATATATATATATATATATAACTACTTGAATAATATATTCCCGTTATTTTTACGAACTTGGTTATTCCAAAACGGGGCACGTTTCACATACAACTTGGTATAAGATATATGAGGTCTTTTGTAAATGCAATGTCACACTAATCAGACATAAAGTTCAACACAAATTGCTTTAAATTGCACATAAAACAAGTTGTAACAATATGTTATTCGCTTAATATGGTCCGTAAAAGGAAAGTAATGATTTCATTACATCATTCTTAGAAAAAAAGCAGCATTGCTAGTGGACATTAATCTAGCTGATTGAAATATTCATTCGACATGAATTATGATAGATATGCGTTTTAATACGTTTATTACATGCCATAACGATCTCCTGAATTTTGAATTTTAATATATTGGTTCGTTTAAGCAACCTGTTTTCTTTCATCGTTGACAAATTGAATAAAAATCATTAATTTTAAAATAATTGTATAATAGATACAAGTTTGTAATAAATAAAATAAATATTTAATATTTGTTTTTTAAATGCGGATAATTTTATTTTTATTATATTGTAGGTCGCAATGAATCCTCAAAACACTGTCTTTGATGCGAAACGTTTAATTGGCCGCAAATATGATGATCCTAAGATCCAGGACGATATAAAACACTGGCCATTCACTGTGGTTAACGACGGCGGCAAACCGAAAATTAAGATTGAATATAAAGGCGAGGCGAAGAAATTCGCACCTGAAGAAGTATCTTCAATGGTTTTAACGAAAATGCGCGAAACTGCTGAAACATATTTAGGCGGTAAAGTAACTGATGCTGTAATTACAGTACCAGCTTATTTTAATGATTCGCAAAGACAAGCCACTAAAGATGCTGGTGTGATTGCTGGTCTGAACGTATTGAGAATAATTAATGAACCGACCGCAGCCGCTTTGGCATATGGTTTAGATAAAAATTTAAAAGGCGAAAAGAACGTACTGATTTTTGATCTTGGCGGTGGTACATTTGATGTATCTATTTTGACTATCGATGAAGGATCTCTGTTCGAAGTTAAATCGACAGCTGGGGATACTCATCTTGGTGGTGAAGATTTTGATAATCGACTTGTCAATCATTTCGTTGAAGAATTCAAGAGGAAATTCAAGAAAGATTTAACAAGCAATACAAGAGCTTTAAGAAGATTACGTACGGCTTGTGAGAGAGCTAAGAGAACTTTGTCATCTAGTACCGAAGCTTCATTGGAAATCGATGCCCTTCATGAAGGTGTCGATTTTTATTCGAAAATAACAAGAGCTAGATTTGAAGAACTGTGCATGGATCTTTTTAGGTAAAATACAGATTTAATTACAAGTTAGTAGTTTTATTCCTATCTTATATGAATAGCGATTAGTAGAAGGAAAGAAAATTATAATTTTATTTTATTTGAAAAACCAGACAGATGATTTAAATATTGCATTTTTATTAAACATAATTGTGTATATTGCCTTTTTAAGTGTTGCATATTTTAATTAAAATGTAAATGTGTTTTTAGATCCACTATTCAACCTGTAGAACGTTCCTTAACCGATGCAAAGCTCGACAAGGGCAGTATTCACGATGTTGTACTTGTGGGCGGATCAACTCGTATTCCAAAAATACAGAAAATGTTACAAGATTTCTTCGCTGGCAAACCATTAAATCTTTCTATCAACCCCGACGAGGCTGTAGCATACGGGGCTGCTGTTCAAGCAGCAATTTTGAGTGGAGATACTAGCTCTCAGATTCAAGACGTGCTGCTTGTTGATGTAGCTCCTCTGTCGCTTGGAATTGAAACAGCTGGAGGCGTGATGACCAAGATTGTTGAACGGAACTCTAGAATTCCTTGTAAACAACAACAAACATTTACTACATACAGTGATAATCAACAAGCTGTTACCATTCAGGTAATCTCTACCATCAAATCTTGCTCCTATATATAGTATTTTATTTAAATATATGTATATAGCCTTTCTCAAGGATGAAAAATGTATTGATTTATTGTTGTAATCTGTATCAGGTATTCGAAGGCGAACGTGCAATGACGAAAGATAACAATCTACTTGGCACATTCAATCTAACCGGAATTCCTCCAGCACCTCGTGGTGTTCCAAAGATTGAAGTAACTTTTGATTTGGATGCGAATGGAATTTTGAACGTGTCTGCTAAAGATTCGAGTACTGGTAAATCTGAAAAGATTACAATTACAAATGATAAAGGAAGATTATCAAAGGCTGACATTGAACGAATGTTATCTGATGCTGAAAAATATAAAGACGAAGACGAGAAACAACGAGATAAAGTACAAGCTAGAAATCAGCTTGAAAGTTATATCTTTAGCGCTAAACAGGTAATTTATCAACAGTGTTATCAAAATATTTTATATTTTTACACAAATGTTATAAAAATTGAATATATAATATTGTAGGCTGTTGAAGAAGCTCCAGCAGGAAAATTAACTGATGCTGATAAAAAAGTAGTTCAAGATAAATGTTCGGAAGTTCTTTCTTGGCTCGATGCGAATACATTAGCCGAAAAAGATGAATTCGAGTCAAAACTTAAAGAATTACAGAAAGATTGTTCCCCTATTATGATGAAATTACATCAAGGTTCCGGATCTGGAGCTGCAGGTGGAAAAGGACCAACTGTAGAAGAAGTAGATTAAATAATGTATTAATAAAATAAATTATTTCTTATTATTATTTATACCGCTTTTTTCAATAACATGTCAGTGGTTTAGGGTATTTTAATGATTTAAACGTAACCATAAAGCTGTTTCATTATAAAAACCAATATGATTTTGCAATTTAACTCAAACATTTCAGTAATTTATGTAATACCGATAAGAATAATTTATTTCAAAAAAGGCCTTGTAAAATATAAGTAACTAATGTATTTATTATTGAATACTTAAAAATGTCATTGTAGAGCGCTAAATTCTATTTAAGTTACTTAAATTACGAATAATGCAATTTTTTACTTTTTATGTAATTATTACACTTGTAAATAAAAGGGTTTTATTTTCCTTATGAGCAAGTATAATTTATATATAAACGTGATCTATCCTGTTCAAATTCCTTTACTAAAAAATATCTAATTATATATAAATATATTATATATATATATATATATATATATATATATATATATATATATATATATATATATATATATATATATATATATAAGCACTTATCAAATGATAAATATAAAATTATTAAAATTAGTGATAAACTCTTCGCTATACACATATAAATTGCACGAAGTGATATTTATCCTTGAATTAATTTAAATTCTATAATTTTCACACATGAATATTTAAATTCATATATGTATTTATACATAGGGAATGTTGAGCATGACACGTAAGTTGGTAATAGACTGAAGTTGTTATGAAAGTTTTTCAAAAAAGTAATATATCAATTTATTTTAATTGATATCAGTGTAGCAATGTTTCGTTAAGTATTTTATTTTAATAGCATTAAATATATTTTCTATACAACTATAGAATAAAGTGGATCGTAATGTTTTAATAATATACTTTCATAATAAGTGCTTCGTATTAATGTAAGGTTAAGGATGACTGAAAATGGATTAATAATTACCTTGGATTTAGATGAAATATGTAGACTGTGTTTAAAAAATGATGAAGACTTAACAGACGTTTTTGACGAATTATATTCGAGAGAGGGAATTACCCTTGCCGAACGTATTTTTAAAATTAGCTCTGTCAAGGTTTGTTCATAAAACAATTTTTGATCAGAAAGTCATTTGTTTTGCTCAACTATAGCATTCCAAATTAATGTATTTATTTTGTTTCAGATTTGTGTCGACGATGGATTACCCCTTACGGTTTGTAATGCATGCCATGCAAAAGTTGAGGATGCATATGAGTTTCGAGTACAGATGTTAGAAGCTGACAATTTGCTGAGGCAGTGTATCGATGAAGATTTGTCATCTGTAAAAAATTCTGATGATGCTGTTCTACTGAAAAAGGTAAGTTTTTTGTGTTATTAGTTTTTATTAAAAACTATTAAGTTTTTGAATCGTATTTCTATATAAATTTGTTTAAATGCTTAACGTTAATATGATTTTTTGAATAAAACAATTTTTGCTGTGTTTATATAAATATTGATATTAGTTGTATCTCTCTGACTTCTGCGCTGTTTATTTTTGTTCTTGATGAATCTAGGACTGTAGGTATTTTGTATCATATTTATACATAATTTGTTTTTTATTGATTCGTAAAAGAATCGAAAGATACTTATAAGAAGTTTTAATAATAATAAATTTCTGTATGTGTATTGATATTATTCTTAGTTAGTGTTGGTTTGCTGTTTCTTGTTTTGTTCGTATTTATTATACTTTTTTAAACCCTTGAAGTAAAAATTAAATTTGGTACTTATATTGCATAAAACAAGTTAATATTTTTAAAACAAATTTTAAGCATTCGTTAATTTATCTTAAAAATAAGACACAACTTTTTCATTAGAAATTAAAAAAATATTCAAAGAATAATGATCTTTTTATAGCAATGGTAATTAAAAATATAGTTTTAAGGAAGGTTTTGTTGAGATTTTATTAATTTTTCTTAATTGTTATAAAATAATATTTCCTTGAAAAAATACATTTTTTAACACATGTAATCATTTGTCTTTTACATTTCAATCAAAAATAGTTTAGTATATAGGTTGTCATGTGTTTAAAAAATGTAGAAGTTTATATATCTAATGTAAAAATAATCTAAACATTTAAAAAATATTTTTTCTTAATTTTGAGTTATTTTATACTTAAACAGTTATAAATAAGAAAATTAATTTGGTTTCTTCATAAATTCCTATGTATTTAAAAGTCTAGGTTTAGTCTAAAAGATTTCTGTGAATTTTATATTTTTATAACTTGTGTTCACTTCATATATATTTTGATTATAGATTATTGAATAATTTACGTTTATTGACACAGATGTTACAAATTAATGTGATTTTAACTTATTTATAGATATATTATTTATAGATAAAATGTTTTTCGTAGGAGGTAATGTGTTTTTATATTCAGTATTCTCTTATTAAATATTTGTCATGTGTCTTTCTTAGTAGATTTCTGAACATATGTTTGTAATCAGGCTGGTATTCAATTTACAGTCAGATGTTTTAATTAGTGTGATATTTATTTTCAGTGCAAAGCTCTGTACAGTTTTGACCAGGTTCTATTGAATGTTGCTTTGTCATCATTATATTGAGAAAAGAAACTTTAAAATTTTATAATTTTGAATGTGAAAGTTTAAATATTTAGAATACTTGTAGATTTTGAGTAAATGTAGAACCAATATCCCCTTCTTATTTGTGTATATATATATATATGATATTTCTCCGAGTCTTACAGTGAAACTTCATGAAAAATGATGATTTTTAAAAATTTATTCTTTCCATCTAAAATTTTAATTTTATCACAGAAATCCATAAATAAGTGACTAAAACTTGATTATTTCACTGTAAAAAACACTAAATTATGAAATGTATGTGAGAAGTTTTCTGTGTTAGTTTTTACGAAAACAGTGTTCTTCTTTTTCAATTTGTTCAATGAAAATTTATTCTTCTTGTTATACAGAATGTAATTTTCATGTAAAGTTAAACCATTTTTTATAGAAAAATTGTAAAAGTTAAAAAGTTTATTCCTAATTTTCTATGTTATATGTAAAGTCGATTTTCGTTTTTTTGATTAATTTTATACTGTTGTTATTTATATTGAATAATCGAATCTTGGAATTGGTCATTAATTAAAATGTACCTTTATTATATGTAACCTTTTATTAGTATCATGTTTTAATGTATAGAAAAAAGTGTATTTTTATACAAATTGTACGAAGTTAAAATCAAGTTTGTATATATACACATGTGGCTGTAATTATTTGAATAAAATGTCAAGTTAGAAGAATATTTTTTTATAAAGTACGATATGAACTAATAAGGGGTTAATAGAAACTAATGAAGATTTTGAAAGTTAATATTATTTTTAGAAATCAAATTGCTTAGATGTAAAAAACACCAATCAAGCAAGTACGGTCAGTAAACAAGAAACATCTGAAGAAAATGCCGATTTAAGACTCGTTTGTGTGGAAGACGATGGAACACAAGTGTTTACTCTCGATGAAACGTTAGCGAAAATAACAGATAGTGTCGAAATTTTACCCCTTAATGTGCAAAACAATTCAAAAAACCGAAAACGAAATTCTTGTAAAATAGAAGATTGTGATGTGGTTGTCGTAGCAAAAAAATCTAAAATCGAGAACGATTCGTCGAACAGTGATAGCTTAACGAGTGTTCCTTTAAGCGTCGTTAAAAATTTAACAGAAAAAGGTGTCCTTAACAATTGCAACGACCTATTAAACTTAAGTTCCTTAAACACTTCCGATAGTTTCAAAGATTCCAATGAACTCGAATTACTCAATAAGAAAAGTTTGTTGAAATCTAATGTTAAAAATAATGAAAATCAATTGGAGTTAAGTAAGAGTAGTGCCAAAAATCTAGAACGGAATGTGAATGTGATGATTGTGAAAGAAATCGAAAATACCGGCGATCAGTTAGAGGAGACCGTTTTGGAGAATCATGGAGAGTCTTTTGTTGCTCAAAATTCTTCCGAGGGTTGTTATATAACAGGTGATATTTTAGAAGAAGAGAGTGATGCTAAAATTGAAGGCGTTGAAACGTTTAAAAAACCAAACAAGAGATCGAATACTAGAAACAATCTGACGGATGTAGTTAAAAAAATACAGAACGATCTGAAAGAAAATGAAACGTCGAAAGTGTCACGTGTTCGAGACATTTCTAATAAAGTTTCAAATATAAATGACAATTTGAATGTGTCGAAGACGAAAAAGAAACCATGTACTTCCGGTGCACGTGAGGGCTCGAACACTGATTATGAATTAAATTGTCAGCTTTGTTTAGAAAGATTTACAGATTACGATAAGTTAAAAATTCATATAGAAGCTCATTTCGATGGGTTTTTAATGAATGAGTCGATCGTCGATGAGGACGATTCCGGCGAAGAAGAGAATAAGTCGTATACGACGAAACCGCAACCTTGTAAGTTTTGTCGCGTCCGTTTCAAAATTCCTTCCGAATTAACAGCACATATCGAAGCACAACATTCTGATAACAAGTTGTGCTGTACGAAATGTCCAGAGAAATTTGACACTGAATCAGATTACAAAAGTCATTACAGGCTGAATCATTATTCCTTAGAGTGTGATTTGTGTAATCAGAAATTCAGTTTGTATTTAGAATTACAAAATCATATGTCTGTTATACATTATAACGGTTCTTTTTGGTGTCAGCCGTGTTCCAAGTCGTTTGCTCAAAAGCATGATTTCATTTTGCATCAACGGCGACATTTGAATATTAAACCGTTCGAGTGCGTTTTTTGTGACAAACGATTCGTCACTTCGACACTGTGCAAAGAACATGTCCGTAGACATACAAATAACAAACCGTATCTGTGCAAATATTGTGGTAAAAGTTACGTCAAGCATTCGGAGCTGAAGGCTCACGAAACGGTACACGCGAAAGATTCTTCGATAGTGTGTGAGTTCTGTTCGAAGAAATTTTCTAGTCTCTCTAGCTATAAACTGCACAGAAAAAGACATGAACTCGGCTCGCGGTTCATGTGTAAAATCTGCGACAAATCTTATTTCACCAAATCCGAAATGCAACGGCACGAACAGAAACATTCCGGTATCCGTCTCTATCCATGTATGATCTGTGATAATTCGTTTTACTCACAACCAGAACTGAACAGACACATTTTGTACCACAAAGGTGAAAAGAAGTATCAGTGTTCACAGTGTGGTAAAAGTTACTTCGAGAGTGGCCATTTGAGGATACACGAGCGGTCGCACACGGGCGTTCGACCGTTCGCTTGTACGATCTGCCCGAAAAAGTTCATATCGAGACCGAAACTTATCAGACATTTGAAAACGCATAAAGATGTCACCGGCTCTGTATCGACGCTGTCGCCTGATGTCAAAACGAAGAAGACACGCAAACGAGTTCGAGTTAGTGAAGCGACCGAGTTCGACAGCGACAAGAATGTCGTTTTCGAAAACATTGTCAGCGTTGTTGATGAAAAGAACTGTGTAGATGGAATGGTCGACTCGTTGGGAAATATTGTTGAAATTTCAGATTACAATCGGCAGGTCATTAACATGGATAGTAGTATGGTTGTGGATTGTTCAGGGAATGTTATTGAAATGGCTGAAGGTAGCTTAGTGGAAATGGCAGATGGTAATTTTATTTTGATGGATAATGGTAGTATGATAAATAGGATAAATAATATTACAGATGAAAACGAACTGGTCTTAAATACGATCGATGAAAATGTTAAAATTGAAATCATCGATTCGAAATAGACGATTTCAGGCTGTGAAAAATATCACTGGCGTCAGCAGAATCGATATTTATATAGTTTTATGTCTCAATAAAAATATAGTTATGTACACGTGTTTTATTTGTTTAGTAAAATTTGTAAGAAGTACAAACACACACACACACACATGTATATATATATATATATATATATATATATATATATATATATATATATATATATATATATATAAATATAAAACAAGATTGCAGATAATATGGAACATGCAGATAATTTAAAACTTTTTGTCTTTTGGAAAATTTCCGAATTTATTTTATTAAATCCTTAGGAAACTTCTGTCGGTTTTGAAATAAAAATGTTCAGATTTTTTTGACATTTCAGCATTACTTTCTCATATATATTTATTATTATTAGATCTGTTTTTCAATTAGGCTGTTCACACACTGGAATCAAGTTAATCGAATCTTTTTCGGTCTAATTTGACTGAAATTTTCAAACACGTTGGAATATTGTGCGCGCTACAATGGTTTAACATTTGTTTGAAAATTCCGGCTGAGTTCGACTGAAAAAATCGATGAAAAACTCGAATCAGTGATTGAAACGTAAATAATAAAAAAAAACAGTTAAATTTTTCAAAACACCAAATTAGTATAATTTTTGGTAAACTTACAGAAAAATGTGTTTAAAAAGACAGGTATTCCTCGTATTAAACCTTTGATTGATTTTGGGAAATCGACATGTAAAGAAAATTGACTTTCAGATGCGTCAAATTAGGAACGCGCTTAAAATGAAAAATCGTTATGTAAAATTTAGAAATAAATCTATTTTTTTCTTCGTTATTATATTGATAGTTTAAAAAATTCAATCTGGTGATGATTCCGTTGATATGAATAAGTTTGAATTATCACTTTCTACTTTGAAAGCACTGGTTTAATGGACTCACGATCGATTCTACTGAGAGTGTAGAAATTTTGGATCTTTATAGTACATTCTCGTTTCTCTCTGTTAGACACATTATTAAATAAATTTTATAACAAGAGATAACGAGCGATTCATTCTTATAACGAGCGATACCTGTATAAATAAAATTAAACACATTTAAAAAAAATTATGTCAGGAATGTATATTTTGTTCGAAGTTTCATGGTTTAAAGAATTGTATATATTTTTTTATTCCAAAATGTATGTACAAAAAAATAGGATATTAATTAAAGTCATTAGACGTTAATTTGTAATATAGTAAATATATTTTCAAACATAATTTAACCACAATTGAGTTATGTGGGTGTTTATATTTGCTATAATAATATTTTTAATTATATATATATATATATATATATATATATATATATATATATATATATATAAACTATTTCGCCTCTTTTATTAAAAAAAAACTTTTATTTATATGGCTGCTTTACAAATGAAAAGTTTATATTGTATTTATTATTTTCTTTAAGTATGGAATGGTTTGTATTATAATCACATGGATTAAAGGATTCTAGTTATTATTTTAGGAGATTATTTTTGTAGTAGTTTAAAATGTATATATATATATATATACAGAGATCCATAAATAGTTCTATAAATTTGTATACAGATTCAATGATGCTAAATGAACCAAAATATTTCTATAAATAATTGGCTAACGATGCTTTATTAAAGAAATATTAGATGTTTTGCTTTTTACTTAGTATGGAAATTAATTTATTTAGTCATTTTATGTTATGTATGTTTTTTAAATTTTCTTAAAAAATCTATGCTTCATTAGATAAATCCGGATCGTTAAAAAAATTACAGTAAATACAATTCCATCTTCCTAAAATACGAACCTCAAGTCTACATCGAAGTTTGATGAGTTCTTTCAAATATTTCTCGTCTTCGCCTAATTCTCAAAATATTTTTTATCTCTTTAATGAAGCGTTTTAGATTATATATTAATACAATCTTTATTGTTCATTGTGCATTCTTAAATTTACAGAACCCTTTTTTGGGATACGTTTATATAATTATAATAAATACTTTCTCACAGAATTTATATATACTGGAAATAATTTTTAATAACATACAAAATTACAACAATAATACATAACAACAATTAAAAAAAATCAAATATTTCAAGCACATGCTTTTTTCTAATTAAAAACGACAAGTGTATGATCGTTTAAAAGATACGTGTATTCAAAATAATAATTATTGCAAATATATCTACGTTTTTAAAAATATTCAATCACTTAATAAAATATACCATCGACTGAAATTTCAGTACGATAAAAGACATCCGTTTGTTATTTTCAAATACGAGCTTTTTATACGCTAAGTAAATTAAAGATTAAAAATTCTAAACGTGTCTAGTAATAAAGTCAATTATTTTAGATATATAAAACATTATTTATTTTGTGAGTTGGATTTAAATAATGGCAATATATCATTATTTTTAGTATAAATAAAAAACGTTTTTGTAGGTTGATTAAGATCTTAAAAAATGATTTCAAACAGGAAAGAATTCAGTCATGTAAATAAATTATTAACATTGAATGTCACAACTTTTTTATATCATCTTGTAAATTTGAAGCCAAAACTAAAAATTTCAAGTTAAAAACTGCCATTATTTATCATGTCTTTATATAAAAATTATATCTAAAAATCTAATTGTAAAATATCGAAATCTATTTGAATAATACATATTAATAGCTTTTTAAGACAGAAATATATGTTTTTATTCAAAGATGTTTACTGTTATATATAATAAGCATTAATTTTATAAAAAAAAATATACTTGAAGAAAAAGAAGAGTCATCATTTTAATGTCTATGATATTATCTTTTTATGACTTTATTAGTTACGAATACTGTATACAGTTTACCTATAGGAATAAGATAAACGTCGTGCATTGAAAATAAATATTGATTTTTTTGGTTAAAAATATCTGTACATTTTTTTGTTCAGATGTTCAAATCTTATTTTTTTTTAATACACGTAAAGGTGTCTTAACATCGTTAAAAGTATATATTAAATACAATTGCAGATATGAATAAATTTTTTACATAAAGAATACATAATGAGCCAAGTCAGTTAACTATCCTCAAGAAAAAAATCTTTATAAATTTTACGAAAAAAAATGTTTTAAATGAGAAAGTGCATCTTTAATACACAAGTTATAGATTTTTAACATGTTTTCACTAATTGCTTGATTACTTCACTTACTGTTCGTGTTTCTTCAAATATTTTATTAAATTTTGAAATCATTTGGTACAGGGATTCTTAATGTTTGTTGTACCGTGAACTTCTAAATTATAAATTAATTTTAGCAGCTCTTAATCCCTTCCACGAGTAAAAGTAATGGGATTAAGAAGCACACAACAAATACATCTTTTTAGTAACTTTCAAATGCTAATATTTTATATGAAGCAGACAAAAAAACATTAAATTTGAAATCATATTCTTTAGTTTTATCTTATTGTAAAATATGAGATTGTTTACTGTTAAATCTAAGTTAAAAAATATTACAGTTAAATAATAAGTAATAAATTAAATAATAAGTTGTGACACTGGATATGAAATTTTGCATAGCCATTGTCTCAAAACTGAATTATGAATCTTAGATTTCAAAAACAATGTAACAGTAAACAATCTCATCTTTTATGTCTGACATTGTGGCTATAAAATTCACTTTCGCAAATGAATTATTTTTTCACTCCACATATTATAAAAAAAATATGGTCAAAAATGTTCAATAAATCATTATTGATCATTTTTTTTTTATTGTTACTTATGCGTATTTCAATAGCGATGTTATCATGTACAGAACGTCAGAAAAAAGGTACAGAAAATAAGATTTTTCTCTACTTTAGCACTCTGAAGATGGCAGATTCGCCATAGAGATGTGCAGGAGTAATAATCAAAAATTATCAGTAATGATTTATTGAAGATTTTGATCAGAAACGTTTTTTATGGTGAACAAATAATTTATTTGTGAAACTAAGTTTTATAGCCAAGCTAATCACACCTATTAATCTGAGTTTAATGAATGAACGGTTTAAGTAGACATTTTTCAATAAATATTATTTTAAAATCATTGTATGATTCATATTTGCAATATAGATAAAATTAAACAATCTAGATAGAGTGTGTCAAGAACATAAATTATCATTGTTCCTTATTTTATCTTAGAATAATAAACGAATCAAATCAGTAAAATCTAATGAAACATTTAGGTTAATTGATTTTTGGTCCATTATGTATAGGGGAAAAATAGGAAAGTATAAATTGAGAATAGAGGCTACTAAAATTCAGTTAGTCTGAACGGTGCTTATATACATGAGACTATAAATAACTGAATTTTTATTTTTAATAGAATTGTAAAATATATTTCGTTAAAAGATTTAAATTGTAATAAAAGAATACTTATTTTTTATTATATAAAAACTCTTTAAAACTATACGCATGATTAAACTTTTGAAAGGTGAAAAATCATTGTATGTATTTATATATAATTGCCATTTAAAAAAAAATCATACGTGAATATTCAGCAGATAAAACGAATATTTATTATTGTATTAGTGTCTAAGGTTATAATTAATAAATAAATAAATTATCGGTATAAAGATTTATTTAAATGTATGTATATGTATATATTTGTTTGATACACTTTGTACATAATTGTATAATTGAAATGTACAGCGATTGAAACGGAAATAAAAATAGAACGATACAAATATATTTATCAAATGTTTCGTCGATTGTGTATTTATTTTTATTCCGACTCTTCTCCATTTTCCTCCAGTTGTTTTTTATACCTGTAGTATTCTTTCAAACGTATCGCTTGGATATTAATCAATCCTGTCGAGTCGATAGGACTGAAATCGTGATGTTTGTCCATCGATACAAGATCTTTGTTATATAAAGATATGTCGGAGTTTCGTCCAATTACTTGTACTAAAAAAAAAATATATATATATATATATTATGTATTTAAAACATTGAATACTGACTGTGTAAAATATATAATTTGTTAAAACACTGATTTTGTTTGATAAAAAGGACTAACAAAAATTTATTTAAAAAAAATTTAAATCTAAATTGATATCTTAATAGTATTTTCTTACCGTTTCCTTTATATATTTGTAAGAACACAGTTCCGTTTACAAAGTGTTGAGATTCAGTTAAACATTTTCCAATATATTCAGCTTCGGGTGAAAACCAAAATCCGTTATATACAACATCAGACATTTTGTCCCTTAAGTAATTTTTCACTCTCAACACTTCTTTGTCTAAACAAAATATTTCAAGATCTGTATGTGCGTTGTGTAGAATTGTACCTGCTGGTGTTTCGTAAATTCCACGTGACTGTAAAAAAAAACACATTTCAAAATACTTTTAAACGTATTTTAATTTTTATTGTATGAATATGAGTATGAGTTTGTTTCTTTTACAGCTGATTTCAATTTTTATTATTTTCAAGTAGACTTTGAATGCGATTCGAATAAAAATTGAAATCAGTCTTAGAATAAACGAACTTATACGTGGCCGTTAGGATTTTCACACAATAATAAATATGGATATATTTTAAAAATGATGAACTGTTCTAATTTGAAAGAATTTGGTATCTTAAAATACGGTATTATTAATGGATGCGTTTTTTTCTTGCTTCAAATGAATAAAAATATGAAATTAAAAAAATATGTTCAAGTGTATCATATATGAAATAATTGCCAGCTTGATTGAAAAATGTTGCGAAAAAAATAAAAAAATGGTAATATATAGAGTGATATTCTGTAAAAAAGAAACTATGCTAATGAAAAGGAGTTAATAATATCATTGTATTGTCAAAGTTCTATAAGTAATTTAATTATAGTGTAGAATAAAGATTGATTATATTAGAAAAAAAAATATACAATATTTTCAAATATTTACGTTTACTTTGTATATTTCAAAACTGTAAACTGAACAACCAGCAAGTAAATAAATATTCGATTGTTACCTTCAACCCGATAAAACGATTCTCCACTATATCGATTCTTCCAATTCCATGTTCGCTTCCGATTTTATTCAATATTTTAAACATGTCCAGTGCTTCTGTCGCAAATATAAGTTTTCCGTCTTGAATTCCATTAATTGAAAATGGTAGTCCGTTCTTAAACTGAATGTCAAGTTTACACGGTTTGTTCGGCGCATCGATCGGATCTGTCGTCATGAGATACATATTACTCGGTGCTGCATTTTCTGGAGATTCTAATATTCCCGATTCATAACTGATATGCATTAGATTTGCATCCATGCTCCATGGTTCTTTCGGTGTTACTGGTACAGGTATACCTTTTTCTTTAGCGTATTGTAATAAGTCCTGTCTACCTTGAAAACGATCAATGAATTCCGGTTCTCTCCATGGTGCTAAAATCTAAATATAACTTATGTGTAAAATGTAATGTGTAAAGAAATATTTTATTTTTGCAGTACCTTCACTTCTGACCATAGAGCATAACAGCTCAGTTCGAATCGAACTTGGTCGTTCCCTTTACCAGTCGCCCCATGAGCAATGATTCGTGCGTTATATTTTTTAGCGCATCGTATCAATCCGACTGAAATGCAAGGTCTCGCAAGTGATGTTCCTAACAAATAACGAGTCTCGTAGATTAATCCCATTTGGATCGAAGGCCATATGTAATTTTTGATGAATTGTTCTCGAACATCATCAATGACTACCTATTAAAACATTTACGATTCATTCGGGGTAATTTTGAAAATATGAAATATTTAAACATATTTACTGATATGTTTTCTTTCTATTTTTTTAATTTATTTGCCTTGATTTGATTCAGTTTGTCTATCTTGCTAGCTTAACATAATTTAACATTTAAAACACAGTAAAACTGTTTCTGTTTTATTGTACGATTTCTTGTTAATTATCAATGTTGTTAAATAACAAAAGTGCTAGTTAGTTGCCCAGCAACTGTATATATATATATATATATATATATATATATATATATATATATATATATATATATATATATATATGTGTGTGTGTGTAATCAACTGTACCCTGATTAATTGACAGTCTTTCTTACCATAGTAAATAGCATTGTTCAAGTGTTAAGTGAACACGTGGGAATTGATATACAATAAAGATGGCCTTCAATACAAAAATTAAAGTATTTATAAGTTGTTTTAAATAATTTGTAAATTTTTTGAAGGTAACATTTTGATCTTATTCCAAAAAAAGAAGATAAGACGAGACATTCCCTGTACTTACTCTTCATACCATTAATCTCCTAGTCACTTCATTTGTGTCTCAATTTACAACAGTTTATGTTTACTACAAAGCAAGAATAGTCTTCATATTTTAACATGTGCTCTTAAAGATCCGAACAAAACATATAAAAAAAATATATATTTTGATTGTTTTATAATTTGTATAGTGTTTTTTGAAAATATGAACTATAAATATTTCTGAATTTGAATTAAACAGAAACCTAGTTTTTTTTTAAAAAAAATCTGGTTTAAGTATAGCAGTTTTAAAGAGACATAAACATACAAATTTATAAAAATATTTATTTCACGAAAAAATTGCCATATGTATTATAAATTCAGAAAGTTATGATTTTTATTAAAAATTTTCATCTGGTTGAGTAGTAGAGCACAAAGGTGATCATTACTAAGCTTACAGTCTGTACAGGCCCTCAGAAATATTGATATTAATTCTGATATATTATTTACAGTATATTAATGAATGTTATGGAATCTCGTGATTGAATATAAAAAAAAACTCACTTGCGACGCGCCTATCTTCGTTGCTTTATTCCTAGCTGCCTCGAAATCTTCATCCTGTCCAATATTTGCCATGTAGCAGATAACTTCATAGTCTTTTTCGAGCAACCATTTTAAAATACAGCTCGTATCGAGACCTCCAGAATAAGCGAGGACTACTTTTCTGTTTTCCATTTTTTCCTGTGCGCGATTTGAAGAATTCGTTCTTATGACCTGAGCGGATATGTTTCACATTTTGTAGAGAAGTTTCGCGATTGTATAATTTATTTCTTTCCCAGCTGCATTCAGATATCAGTAGTTCAAAAGTTATCAGTGGAACGATTATTCGCCAACATATTTGTTCAGTTTAATTTCTTTCGTGATTGTTTGTTTTAGATATTTTTCGATATTGTTTATAAATCATTTACTAAATTATAGTCGACGTGACATTGCTTTGACCTATGATGAAATAATTGTTTCGACTTCGTGTAATATATTTTTATATATTTTTTTTGCAAATGATTAAAATGTTATCAATTTATTATAGTATTGATTATTATTTAATGAATTTTTAATGAAAAAACGTACGATTTCGCACAATAATTTTAACAGTATTTTTAATTCATACACATTTAACATGAATAGCATAAATTTGGAGAGCGAAAATAATTATCACGATGGTCAAAATAGTTTTTGACACTGGTTAAATGTATTTTCACAATTTTTTTTTATTTCCCCACAAAAAGTTTATTTGATCAAAAATGTTTAAATTGATTATTTTTGATTACTGCTAATCAGTGTTTCAATGGCGATACCATCATTCTTATAGCATTAATGTGATAGAAAAATACTTTTCTCTTTCAGAATGATGCTTTTGCCATTTAAATATGTATAAGCAAAAATTACAATGAATAATAATGGCAATAAATAGATAGAAAATTGTCTGGTTTGTGGATGACTGTCAAGATTAGAATATTGTCTATTTAACGGCAATACTTATCATCAAAACATATTTTTATAAAAATGTAAATCAAGAGATAAAATATGTAAGGAATGTTTATAAAATGAAATCCATCTATCATTTCTTTGTATTCTGGACATGTTTGACAGTCATTTTGTTAAAGTTTTTAGAACTGTCTGTTGAAGTCTTTGTATTTAAACTAGAAAGAAATATTACTTTTAATATCCAATGGGAAGATCTGGCTGAACTTAAGCGTTCTAATTTGTTAGAAATTTACAACTTAGCTCTTGTATTGGTTTGTTTTTACTGACTTGCCATTTTCTTTAAATCCGATTGAATCTTCGATCCTTGTTCGAATTGGTCAGTTTTTCTCGTATCGTTAATATGATGTAATATTTAATTTATTTTAAGCCGGCCATGTGTAATGCGTGTCTTGTAAATTGCGAAAATGTTCTGTATGTTTGAGTTTTCAATTAAAATTTTATAACAAAACATCACATCTTTTTTCGTTGCATCATTTTATAAATGTACAATATTCATTCTCATTCAATAATTCCGCCGCTATTAAAATGTGTAGATATCGAAACTAATTTTCGATTTTTTTTAACGCGACTGTAAAAAAATAAAATAAAAATCACCATACTGACTTTTTCAAATGAGTTTATTTTTCTACGGAATTGACATATTTATATACTTAATAATAATTACTATAACGAACGAATCAAACTTTCAGAAGCAATATACACATCTGACATTAACATCCATTGATATTAGCAATCTATAACTGGATAAACGGCAATAACGTCTTTAATAAATTTATAATATACACGTACATTTACATATTTCAATATAATTGGAAAAAAAAGAAATTAATTTACAGTGATATTGTCGGGATACTTTCGTTTATTAATAATATTTAAACTACTCTCTTATATGTTTCAATACATCGTTTTGACGAACCATTTGAACAAGATCTTAATTATCGCCCTTTTTATTAATCTATTTAATTATTATTTTTAATTCAAAACGTGTACTCTAATATTTTTTATCAACACAATTCAAATACTGTATTGCTTTCGGTCGACTTTTTCTATAATTAAAAAAAAATGATTTTTTGAACTAACAATCTGTTCTAATCTATTTTTTATTACAATTAACAGTTGTGAACATAATTTTTTCCACAAATATCACAAATACCATTCAATTGGTTTCTATTCAAGAATTTACAGTAAAACAGTGGTGGACTTGTCAGAATCAAAGAGGTTCTAGCTTCTATATCACGATAGTTGTTTTCAGTAAACGATAAACATTTTATATTATTGCTCTTTTGAAGAGACTACTCTACAGAAGAAAAAAATTAGATTACACCGTTAATGTTTTTATATTACAGAAATGATATGATTACTGTTAAATACTGGCTTTCCAAACCACCACTGGAATCGATATTTTATTCTAAATACCAAATTTATTTGATTCAGCAAAAAAGTTATACTCTCTCTTTTTGCATAACATTTAATAACCATATTTATCATTTGGCATATTGTATTTTAAATTTTGACATCGAATCTCAGTTAATTTTAAAAAATCTACATTAAGAAATCCCTACAGAGAAAACTACATGGAAAGTAAATGTATCTTTCTTTAATAGATATTTCCAGAGGAAAAATCTTTGAAATGAATTTGACATTCTTTTTGTAGTTTTTAGAAAAATATTCCTAGTAATAACTACTTTTACATATTGAAAAAGCTATACAGATTTTTCTGTGTTAATCCATGCATTTTCATTTCATTATTATGAAACTAATTAGTAAATAAAAACCTATCAGTACTGACAGGTGTTGTTTTATTTATTTTACATTTATTGTTTGTTACATACATAATGCAGCTTACAGTTTATTTATTTTGAATACATTTTAAGCCTATTTTAAACTATAATTTCATGAAATAAAACAGTATATGTTCAGCTAAACATTTCAATAAAATATAACAAAATATTACAAAATCTCTACATTACTTAATATTTAAAGTCATTTTATTTATTCTTTTAAACAATATACTTTTGTTTATAACAGGCTTAAACAGCTTATATTTTTAACAATGATTTTTATACTATGCATTAAAAGTAATATAATTAATAAATTATTTTAACAGTGTTGCTAAATAGTTTTGATTATATTGAGTAATATTATTAACTGCACAGCAATATTATTATTTTTTTTTTATTTAAATTTCATCAACATACATACTTCTATTTTTATTTTATTTCTAAAAATTATTTACAAAATATTAAGTTTTTAAGTAGTTTACAAATAATTATTAACGATTAACAAACTTATCATAAAGTATTGAATTATACATAACTTAATTTTAGTTTAATTATTATCTACATGAGTTTAGATTTTATCCATATTTTGAATTACATTATTTTTTTAAAGAAAACATTTTAAAAAGGAAGATGTATTGTTAAGATTTCTATTACAATTACAAAATTGGTTAAAAATACTTTTAAAATATTCATTAAATTCATTGCAAAGACACACATAAAATACACCATTTTACTAAGATACAGTGTCATATATGATCCTGTATGTTTTAATGTTTATTTTATATACTTATTTTTTATACTATATTGGATCTATAAATTGTGGATTTCTACAAAAAGTTATCACAAGAGGAGATTTTATTGAACTATTGGGAATAACTATTTTGCTAATTCAGTAACTGTTTTTGTTTGTCTATATGTGTAACATCAGTATCTATTCTTTTTATTTTTATTATTTTAGCAACACTGTTTATAAGTACGAAATAATATATTTTTTTAATTATTTTTATTTTACAATCTGTTGCATGCCAGTAAAGAATATTATTCGTGTATATTCACATGTTCACATAGGTTATGAAACAAGTATAAGTACTAGAATAACGTGGATGCAGAAATAAAGAAGACTAGATTAAAAACAATAAATAACTCCCTTTTTTAAAAATATTCAGCACTTTGTTTCTATAATGTAATAAAATGAATCAAGCGACAGTCGACTTTGATCGCAGGTATTAAACTTCAACAATAATCAAGTGTTAATGTGAAATAACAAGTTAAAGAAGCGAATGCGTGTCTCAAATACAGTTATAAGTTTATCGGTACAGGCTGCATATTTTTATCCATACTGAATAAAAGAAGATCAGGTGATCAGGAAGGATACTTTTTTCAGTGATTTCTAGTTGCTCAATGATTTGAGATCGCTGAGAAAAGCTTCCGGTGTAAGAATGTGCGACGAACCGATTATGACCTCCCAGTTTTTGTACGCGTTCGTTACTTCGTACGCACAGCGAATTTCTGAGAACGATACTCCTCCGACGACGAATACGATTAGCCGAGGTACATTTTTAACGGTCGGTTGACTTTTATCCTTGTGCCAATGACCGTACCGAGCGCTGTAAATAATTATTTAGTTATTTACAAAATCTTTTCGACATTTTTTTTAGAATATTATATTTTATCTTTAATTCTTATACATCGTTTAAATGTTATTCACCTTGTCGGAGCATGGTAACCTGAAGAAGGAGCTCTTCCTGCTAAATATGGAAAATGTTTATGGTCAAGTTTATCTTCAATACAATCTTCCATGACATCTTTAATAATCGGTGTCCAACGCGACATCTGATAGGTTTGTTCCGTGATTCTTTCTTTACGAGGCACTGTATAAGGTTTTTTACGGTTTCCCTGTAAAAAAAAATTCATTCGATGTCGATCTGTATGTGCAAGTACATTTTGTATAGTTAAAAAACACTAACATCAACAATTACATTAACACCAAGGTTTGATAGATTTACAATAGTCTGTTTTTCTTGAATTTGTGCATGTGTTACTAATTTTGTCAAGTTTTCATCAGAAATACCATTCTTTGACATCACATATAAAGCAATAATGCGCATTTTGTCTCGTTGGTTGATTATTTTTGGATCTAAGAGAATCGGAACAATATTACGCATATGATCTTTGATTTTTTCACCCTCGGCATCTGTACCCATGGCTAGATCCTAATTAAAAAAATTAAGGAAACATTAATGTTGTTTTCATATCTGACTAATTTATTTAGTTTACCTGTTCCACTTTACATAGTTTGTCAACATAGCCTTGATAGGCTTTCATACAATCTTCAGCCAAATGCAGATGTGTTGCATACTTGGACAATTCTTTTTGGTACTGTGGCATTTTTTTAATCATTTGTGACAAATCTCTCATAGACTGTTTATCACCTTGTGGCATACGTTTGGAGTCGGTGAACTTTTTCATATTTTTCGTAACATTCTGTGATACAACAGCAATATGTTGATGCCGTAATTCGACCCATAATTCATCATTTTCATCAAGAAGTACTTCTTTTTCAGCAGCCCCAGCCGTAGCTTCGTACCTAAAATGATATTTATAATAAGTAAAATGCTGTATAATAATAATAACTTTCATACTTATAGACATCATTTTCAATATTCAATAGATCATAAGCCATTGCTTGTAGTGTTAATTCATGAAGTAATGGTGATACGCAATCAAATCCTCTATCTAAAATAAGTAGTTGTGAACGAGATTTTTCTGGACCTTCACCCATTGTGGGTTCATCTGCTTTATAGGCATCTAGTTTTTGTTGCAACAACTGGGCTAGCTCCACATTTCTTTCCCAGTCTCTAAAAAAATTAACAAGAAAATTTTATTAATAAACAGATTTTTTTGCTAGGAATAAAACACTTACGCTCTGTATCTAACTGAAGGGTATTCACCGAGTGTAGCGCACAGTGTCGCAATTTGTTCAGCCATACGTTCCATATTTGCATTTCGCGCAGAAATGAATGACGGGTTATACATACATTGAAATGTTTCAGGCGAGTCCAAAGAAAAGACCTAAACGGTATAAATTTAATGAGTACAAATGATTTGCAAGTGATTAGATATAATGAAGATATTTCTAATATTTTAATGAAAATAATTTTAATTGCATTCTAAACTGTTACTAGTTATTTGAAATATGAATTTTCTCTTTACACTTCTATCCAGATGTGTTTGCATTTGAAACAGCATACATTTTAAATACATAAAATATGATGATTTGAACTCAAGCAAGTTAAGTTACACAATTACCTTTAATGAACAAAGCAAATGTTATGCTCAAGCAATATAGTTTTATGTATATTTAATACACTCACACAGATGTATAAACTACTTAAAGCAGCTACTCTAATAGTTTGTATTAAAGCACATGCATATATGAACCAAAATAAAACTGTATATTGAGGCATGAGCGTGACAATAACACACACCTGACTTTCATAAGGGAGGAAAGCGATGTTGATCTCCTTCAAGGTTTTTATTTTCCTTGCTGCACACGATTTGCAAAGCTCATTGAATAATTCCTCGGGGCATACTGTCATAAACAATGGAAGACAAATGTGTTTACAGTTAATGAAATTCGACTATAGTAATGAGGGGATCTAAGAAATATGTTGTTTTGTTCAAAAATGAATATAAATAAAAAAAATATGTTTTCTAATCTGTGATTATATCCAATTTTAGGTGTACATCAATTATATACAGTAAAACCTGTAAGAGTGATCACATTCAGAAATATTTGTATTTTCAGCTTAACTCAGAAATTGTAATGAAGAAAATCATTTTCAGTTGTTTCATGAGTACATCAATCAGGTTCTATTGTATATGGAAAGTTAAGAATACTTTGTTGAAAAAGGTGAACATTTAAGGAAGCCATACACTACTTATGTTTTATTGTAAATATTACATCAATTTTACTTTGGGCAATAAATAAATTTATTAATTGAAATATATCTATGACAAACATACTTGAAGTTTTTATCAAATATGTGTATATGTATTGTATGTGTATTATTCTGTTTCATTTGGGATTCCTCTTCCCTCACATAAATAAAAATGCAAGTACTTGAATGTATTTTTTTTGATGTGAAATATTTGTTATAATTATTATTTGAAATACTTTAATGTTAATTTTACACCAAAAACTACATTTTTATATTGTAAAACTCCAATTAGGTTGTTAATATGATAAATGTATTTTCAAATCCTTATATGAAACTTACATTAAACAATATTAGTGCACGTTAGTAAAAGTGTACATAATGAACAAATAAGTTAAGTAAAAGATAATATATTAAACAGTCGGATGGAAAAGTAAACATGAAAATCAATACAGAATTTAATTCAGTACACACGGACAAAACCAAGGCACCAGTTATATATTTGATTAAGCGACCATACACCAAGTTATGTGAAATATGACCAATACCTGTTCTTCATATGGAATAAAAGCTATGTTGATTTCTTTTAATGTTTTGATGTATTTCGCCATTTTGGCTTTGACTAGCTCGTTAAACAAATCGTTTGGACATGCTGGATTGGAAACAAATATGTCGGTGAGTCAATAAGTAAATGTCAATTGTATAAATAGGAATAAAAACTTGATTAATATCTGCATAATCATTTAAAAAATTATAATATAAAGTTGAGAGTGCCTTTTTTATGAATTAATTTTACAAAGTTTACCTTCTGTGAAATACACATGAGCAGCTCGATATGTATTATGGGAAGATCCTCCAAAATCATTTATAAGAGCTCTCACAGATTTTTCACTTGGAGTGATTAAATAAACTGCTTCCATTGTTGATAGAGGTTCTCTTTTCTTGTGTATATTTTCAACCACTATATATGACAAACATTAGATTATTTCAACAATTGGACTCAGAAACTTTTAAATAAATTTACATACGAGTAATTCCTTCTGCAGAAATATCATGCATTTTTGTACAAGCTGATACCATTCTCATGGCAAGATGATCGACAACTAATACACGCCATTCTATGTTTGATCCAGGTGGTCCATTTTTCTTTGGATTTTTTTGTTTGATGACCTCATTCATAATCTCTATTGATGGGGAATTAGAAAAAATTAGAATGATAAATATATTTAAATCTATTAAATAAAAGATTAGAAGAAGAACAAAATAATGTATAATAATGTAAATATTGGTAAAAATTGGTAAAACATCTTCAACTAAAAATCGCATTTTTTCATTTAAATTTAAAAAGATATGAACCTTTTATTTTAAATTCATGATTTGTATAAAATTACTTTTTACATTTGTAAATACAAAAAGACAAACATAAAAGACATTCATTTTTAGGCCATATTTCAAAAGAGAAAGTTTTCTTTTCTATATTGGTTATATGGTGTTTGAATAAGCATTTAGAGCAGCAATTCTTTCAAACAATAGTTAAGAATAGTTTGTTTACAATTTAATAAATACTAAATGAAAACGGAAAGTTTACATAAAACATGTAAAATAAGCTGAAAGACGATGCATCAAAACATGCTATTAAAAATTGTAATGAATAATGAATTTTATTATTAAAATATTTGCTGTAATTTTTTTTAGTTATTTAAAGTGATACATAACGTATTTTTTTCTTTTTAAACTATTTTGGATCACAATTATTTGCGTATAGAATTACAGTTATACCTTATAGATTATTTTTAACATAAAAACATCATAATTGAATTATTAATTTAAAAAATAATATTAATTTTAAAATTCAATCAAATAATTATATTTTTTGATATGTTGAAGAAATAAGTTTGTAAAAAAATAATTGAAACGGCGGTAGTATGCCACTGGTAAAAAGAAAACTTCTCTTTTGAGATAAAATATACTAATACGTGGATAAAAGAATCAATTACATGTATATTATGAGTTTATTAACATATTTCATTGTGTCTTCAAAATGATATTATCATAGAATATATATATATATATATATATATATATATATATATATATATATATATATATATATATATATATGTATATGTATATATAATTACATGTATTCTTTGATTTGATTCGCGTGGGAGATGATTGACATTAAATTTACGCCCCCAATTTCGCATAAAGTAAAAAAATATGAAACAAATTCCAAGGAGAAGTACTTTTTACTGAACATAATAAAAGTTATTTTGAATAGTGTATTTTCCATAACATGAATCCAGTATCGTGACAATGAATTCATTTGATATGTAGATTAAATTTTATAAATTTGCGATATAAACAGTTAAGAAAATTGACATTGCGCATTTCCGACCATTGTGACGTCATTCCCCCACTTTTGTTCGTACGCAACAATTGTCGGATCAATATTAGGAGATGCAGGTAATGTCTAAAGGTAATGAATGAAATAAAGACTTCTAAGTTAAACATATGCTTTCAAACCCGTACAGAAAAATCATTATGTAACAAAACCGACTTTAAGCTCACATTAAAGTATAAACGCTCCCCACCCTAAACAACGGCGTTTTGATTTTATTTTGACATCTGTCAAATATGATTAAAATGTATGAACGACGCTATGGTCTAATATTTTTCAATAAGACCAAATAAAATCAGTAATATGATAACATCAATATACAACATTTATTAGTTACATGTAGAATTTTAATTTTTATGTACTTACTTTGCCCGACTTGTCCCTTAAGTGCCATTTTCGCTAATAATTACGATAGCCGGTTATAAATGGTGGCCAAAAACGTCTGATAATAATATTTGTACAATATCTGATTAACTAATCGAATAATTTTCTTGAAATCTGTCTTTACGTTATCAAAATATATAAAACATGACACACTTTACATGAATGATTAACACTGGTGGTATCAGTGGCGGAACATACACATTGTTAATGAACGAGTAATAAAAATGGTCAATAGTGTAAACTAGGTCAGTGTTAGTATCGATTTAAAGTTGTTAGGTGTACCGAATACGTTTTTTAAATTAAACAAACTGTTGATACATTTGAACGATCTTCATTAAAAACGTCTTTTGCGTACTGAACATTTATTTAAATGATGACTAAGAGAATACACGCCTCTGATAAGGTGTACCTTGTTGGGGTATTTGTGTTATAACTAATAATGAACTAAGCACACTCCACTACGAAAATAATCGATTGCAAGTATGGAGGATGTTTGTGATACTTTCAAATAGTCAAATACAGTATTGTTTAATATTTAAATACATGTAGTTCTCTTAATTTCATTTTGTACATAAATCGGTTTTATATTATGTTGAAAGTTGTTTGAATTTTAGGTTAATTTAGATTATTTAGACATTTTGTATGTATTGTTGGTAACAATGTAATTGTTTCATACTCATTGTTTATCGAATAATAACAATAGCATTGTATATTTAATATAACCATGAGTTTTGAAGACAACAAGTCTAGTGATTCTGAATTAGGCACTGACAATTCACTTATAGGAAAAATATTAGTAAAAATGAAGTCTGAATTTAATAAAAAACCAGCTATTGAAGCAACAAACGAAGAACCTCAGCTGGAAAATAAAGAAATATCTGAAAATGGGCCACCCAAACTTATTCCTGTTACAGATTTACCCGAAACAAATGAAAGAGATTCATTAAGCTCTCCAAAAATTCCTAAATTAGAAATTGCTAATAAAGTAAGGTCATCAAGACGTAAATTAGATTCAGAGACCAGTTTAAATGATGTGAGCAATCCTGAAAAATTAAACAACGATAATGTTAATTCAACAACTTTGAAAAAAACTGTTCCTGAGCAAATTTCAGAAAAAAAAATAGTAAAAGTGAAACGCATTGAAAAAAAAAATGTATGCAGTTCTGATAACTTAGCTGTTAAAGAAACTTCAGATATTAGTAAGGAAGCACAAGTACTCAAGGACAGTAAAAGAAAACGAGGTCGATGTGCGAATAAAGTAGAAGTTGTTAGTGAAGTAAATGATGCCGATAAAACTGGAAAGAAGGAATTAACATCATTAATGTCTAATTTAAAAATAAATTCTGAATTGAATCAGAATACAAATTTAAGTGTTAGAGAAGATGTAGTACAAGAAAAAAATACAAAGCTTGTCAAGTAAGTCGATAGTATTTATTGATTTTTTTTATATCATCTCTATAGGATTAAATATATAATTGCATTGTTTACAGAGGCTCTAAACTTGAACAGTCTGGCCGAAGATCTTTACGAAACAAAAATTCATCACAATCTAATTTATCTCCGATCGGTTTGAAAAGATCTTCACGGCGTATCAGTAAAGATTGTAGTGAATCAGTATTACAAAGTGCGATCGCACGTAAAGAGAAATCGTATAACGAAACTGCTAAACCTCAGCGTTTAAGCAGGCGTTTAAAACCTACACCGAAAATATTAGCTAATTTAGAACAGTGTCAAAGAAACTTGAACTTAAAGAATCGAACGACCGATAAAGAAACTAAAGTGAAATCAGTAAAAACATCTCCAGAAAAAATTAATTCAGTAGATAAAAATACAAATACGAAAGTAGCTGAAGTAGATGAATCTGTATCTGATGTCATTATTAATGGTGATAAGACTGAAAGTGATGAATTAAAAAATGAAAATATAGTCGATGAAAAAATACCTAAAGAAGAGGCAGAATTAAATGATGTTTCAGTTAACGGAGAACCTTCAATAAATCAAAGTGTTGTGCCGAGGAAGCGTAAATATTCTAAAAACACTCTGCTGAAAACTCCTGTTTCAACTGTTAAAAAAAAATTTAAAACTAAACAGAATCTTACATTGAAAATTGAACAATCTGATACAGAATCAAATACTGTCAATTCGTCACAGACTGATCAGTCTGATTTAGATAAATCAGATACAAAATCGACTGTAACAGAAACTAGGAAATATACCAAAAAAAGAAAAGATTCTGATATAGAGAGTCCAGTTTCAGAGGGAGCATTAGCTTCAGTTGGGGTTAGACGTAGATCACACCGTAGAGCTCCTAGCCCAAATTTAGCTGGTGAAGCAGAACGGCAAATAGCTGCTCAACCTGAAAGTTCTGCAAATAGTTCTTTACTTCTAGGTCTTACAGCTTCAGAGTGTTTATGTAGAAATAAAGCTAAATTGTTTGTTTCTGCTGATAGTATAGATGGTAAGAAATTATTTATATTATGTAATCAAATCTTTTTATAATATGTAATCAAATAAGATAATATATATGAAAAGTAATGTAATTTTTTCATTGGATTCATTAGGAATCATGTATTGTACTGCAATTGATAGTATTGATGGTAGAACAATTGGATGTAGTAATATGATAAGTAAGAGTGAAGTTGGATTGAGGAGACCTTCACAAAGGGTTCCTTTTATAATTCTGTGTGATGTACACCTTCAGAGATTAATTCGACACAATTGTTGTCCAGGATGTGGAATGTTTTGTACACAGGTAGTGTCTTATTTAATTTGTGTCTTTAAAATTAGTTGATTTTATATTATCTTTACTTGTAATTAAGATTATAATTTAAGTACAAATATTCTAATTTTCAGAGTTATTTAAAAATAAGTAGGGTATTGTTAAAAAATGAAATGTAAAAGAATTCAAACATTTTAGGGTCGGTTTGTTCAATGTTCATTAAGCCATCATTATCATCGAGATTGCCAACCTTTTATAAATGGTACCAATGGACCTAAACCATGTTGTCCACACTGTGGAGCTGATTCTCCACAATTAGATGTATTTATTACTATGCGATGTAGTGGAAAACCTGCATTCTTACCTTCACAAAGAATGTATTAGTGAGTAAAAATAACCAATATAGAAATGTGATTTTTATATCTTATTAGTACATTTGAATATCATATTATAAGTGATTTCTATTATATCTGTGTAGCCCCTCTGCAAAATTCACATTTCCTTTAAAATCGAATGGATTTAAGCCTAGATGTATGTCACCTCCTATATTACCTCCAGAAGTATTCCAGTTACCTAGCATAGAAGACATTCATGCTTTAAAAGTTGAGGAAGATCAGTATACTTTGGATGACTTGTATGAAGCAGCTGAAATGGGCAATTATGAGCAGCTAATTAAAATTATAGGTAAAAAATTATCAAATTATTTAGTGTATTTTATAATGTTGAAATTGAATTTATGAAGAAATGATTATTTTAATAAATAAAAATTATGTAAGCAAATTTCAGTTTAGTATTTGAAATGAAATTTTACTTGTAGCTTGTGGTGTCGATTTGAGCTATCATTTTGAAAAACATAATAATTCAACGGCTCTACATGCGGCTTGTATATCTGGTAATCTTGTTGCTGTCTATTTATTAGTAATGGCCGGTGCACCCATTGATGCTTTTGATTTTGAACAAAGAACACCACTTGTACAAAGTATTTTCGAGTGTAACGATGATGTGCTAAAGTATTTAATAAAAGCCGGAGCTTCTATCACATTAAAGGTACTGAATGTTCAATTAAATTTGTGCATTGTTAAATGCATTTAAAAATTGACAGTAATTGATGCACATATTTGAGATTGTTTTGATCTATGTAGGGTCCAGATGGAATGACAGCATTACATATTGCAGCTAAAATAGGAAATTTATCAGCATGTGAAATTTTGGCATCGTGTCCTACTGTGGATTTACAGTCTATAGATTCTAAGGATGATGGTGGTTGGACACCTCTTGTATGGGCCTGTGAGTATGCTCACTCGTCTATTGTGAGGTTCCTTTTACGTAAAGGTGCTGATGCCAGAATACCAGATACTGAAAGAAATACCCCATTACATTGGGCTGCTTATGGTGGAGATGTCGATATTATTTACATGCTGTTAGCTGCTGGATGTGATATAAACGTAGTGAATGTTCGTGGTGACTCACCTTTGTAAGTTATTTGATTATACATTTTTCTCTATTTAAATTATAAGCATATTTTAGAAAAAAAATGTAATTTATTTATATAATGTATGTAAATGTTTTTTTGTTTATTTTTTATTATTATTTGTGTAAAGATTACAAATTGACTTTGATTAAAATTGCAAATAACAATTAGGCATGTGGCTGCCCGACAAGATCATTACAACTGTGTACTAGTACTTATTGCTCGAGGGGCTATTTCAAATCAAAGGAATGAAGCTGGAGAAACACCAGCAGACTGTTGTGGAACTGATGAACCTAGAGGTCGTTGTCACACTGCTATAATAGTTAATATACAATTACAACAAATGGTTAATTCAAAATATTTACAGAAGAAAACATTACTTACAAAGTATGTAGAGTTGTAAGTTTCATTTTTGTGTATACGAGTTTTTAATCAATATTACTATTATTAGTGATATATCAAAAGGTAAAGAGCCAAATCCAATTCAGTGTGTGAATTTTGAAGATGATGAACCAATGCCTACAGACTATATGTATATTTCTGAAAATTGCTTTACGTCTGATATAAATGTAGATAGAAAAATTACAACTCTACAATATTGTAATTGTGAAGACAGGTGCGGAACACATGACTGTAAATGTAGTAACATATCTTTGAGGTGTTGGTATGATGAAGAAGGGAAATTGTCACCAGAATTTAATTTTTTAGGTAAATAGTTGTGTTATCGATCATAGATAATTGTGTCCGTGTCTGATTTAGTTTGACTTCCTCTTTGTTTCTTCAGATCCGCCCATGTTATTCGAATGTAATCAAGGGTGCGGATGCAATATGTTGACGTGTGGTAATAGGGTTGTGCAGCGAGGTACAGCTCAGCGGATGCAACTGTTTCGTGTCGGCCTAAAAGGATGGGGAGTCAAGGCATTACGCCCGATTCCTCGCGGTTCGTTTGTCTGTGAATACATCGGTGAATTAATCACGGATCAACAAGCAGACAAACGTGAAGACGACAGTTATCTTTTCGATCTGGACAGTAGAGTACGTAATATCTACATCAATGGTGTGAATTTAGGCCACAAAGTAATTATTATTGTTTTGTATTTTATTCCGTGCTTCTCTAATTCGTTTTTGTATGTATTAGAAAATTGTGTTATTTTGTGACTAACACCAATTATATATTTAAAAAACAATATTGTACTTTATTTCTTATTATTTTTGTTGAATTTTCATTCAGATATTTATATTAACATAATATAAATTTAGTGATATAAGTTTTTTAATTGAATATATCTTTTTATGAGATCTGTGTAAAATAATGTTTCTGCAGGAAGGAGAAACTTATTGTATTGATGCAAGACGGTATGGTAATGTTGCACGGTTCATTAATCATCACTGTCAACCAAATTTGCATCCTGTGCGTGTATTCATCGATCACCATGACTTACATTTTCCTCGAATTGCTTTTTTTGCAAATCGAGATATCGATGCAGATGAAGAATTAGGGTATGTTGATATTCCTTTTGTTTAAACGTATTTATTTTGTCAGAAATCGGATTGTATATATTTTATATTGTGTGTAATAAAAAAAGTTGATGATATAAAATAAGCATTTTATTTTCTTGATTAAATTGTTATTTTAACATGTGAAAAATATTTGTAAAATTATGTATTTAAATTATTATTGGAAATCATTTTAGTTTTGATTACGGAGAGAAGTTCTGGATCATCAAGTACAAATCGTTTACATGTGCTTGTGGTGCTGAAAACTGCCGGTTCTCTGAATCTACAATACACACTACACTTGAAAATTATCAAAGAAAAATGCAAGAAGAGAATGCATTGCAAGAAATGTTTTAAATGTTCCTTAAATCGGTTTTCTTTTTTTATTTTTTTAGATAAATTAATTTAATTCATTTTTCAGAACCAAATTTGTGACAAAATAAATTTTATTAATGACTCAATTTAGAAAATAAAATATTTATGAATGAAGGCTGTAGTTTGGTTAAAAAAAAATGTGATCAATAATTTTCTATTGAAAATGTGAAAATCCTATGTAAAATTTAAAAAAATCCATTACAATACCATGAGTGATTTGGAAAGGCATAATCGATATCTTCTTTTTAAGTGCCAAAAGTTTATCAAAATTTATTTGAAGACAATTGCAATAATTTTGTATGTGCTTCCTGATTTGAAAATGTAATATTTTTTATATTATGATTGTCACAACTGAATTGAGTTAATCATGGTGTTCAGCCAAGTTTTATTTAAATATTTTGACTGGTTAGCATTTAGTAATGTTTATTGGATATTAATCATCGATTTTGTAATATTTAAAACTCAAGTAAATATTACTAAATATTTTTATATTATTTAAATTATCATTTTGTAACAGAGACTGTTATGTAAAATATTTTTTATGTTATTTTCAGGTCATTTAAAAAATAGTCAATTAGAGAATCATGTAAATAAAAATAATTGCGTTATGTATTTATTAAAAAAAAATGTATATTTGTTAAAAAATTATATTTGAAGTAAATTAAAAATAAAATTGAAGAATTCTTGCCATACACTTTGTTTTTTCTAAAAAGTACAAAGATCAGCTAAAGTATAAACAATTGCAAAAGTAAATTAATAGAATTTGAATAGATTTGTATATATTTCATTCAATATTGAATTGTATGTTTTTCTTTTTGTATACTCAATATACACATTTTTTAAAAATATGTACAAATAACACTGGAAATTAATTCATAAAGAGTTTGGTAAGATCTGCTGTTTTTAAATTGTATGTAATCAATTTGTAATTAATATCTTTTTAAATGTTTAGATGGTCTGCATTTAAACTGAAAATAACTGCAAGTATTGTATATAATAATTTCAGATTTATTTATTAAACTGTTTCTAAAACACTTAATGTATTTATGTATTTTAAGAACACTTAGCAATAACCACACACTAGTGATTTTAATTTAATTGTACCTGCTTTACTTGTGTCATTTTTTACAAGACATTAATCAACCCTTAAAAAAATGCATAGAAGAATATATGTTAATAAGTAAGGGTTGTATGTCTATAATGTTTTCATTTAGATTTGTTATTTTAAAATATCATTAAAGGTTCTGTGTTCAATCAACAATTGATCATAAAATCATATATATTTTTATTCGACATACAATTGACTGAAGAAAAAACATTAAACATCTGTAAGTTAATTGCATAATTCTTTTAGTATTTGTACTGAAAACATGCTCAAATTGTATTTATTATAATTATAAAATATACAAAAATAAGCAATTAATGTATATGTAAGTGAGTTTGATTGATTTATTTTTTAATTTGTATATGTTGATTATGCGTTTGAATAAAAGGTTTGAAGTATTTTTTAATCATACATGTATCCCATTTTTGAAAAAAAAATGTTTTTTAGACATTTCATCATTGTACAACTTGAACCAGAATATTTAATCAAAATTTTCTATTTAATTAATCAGTTGACGTGATTTCTTATAATGAAAACAATTCAGGTATTTATGATTTTTTTTTAAAAAGAAATGTTTATTATATAAATATAAAACAGTTTCGTAATATCGATATGTTTATATGTCTCTTCAAAATTTCGAGTTGTTTGTAAAAAATATATGCTCACGATTTTTCCGAGTAAATTTTATCATAATTTCGATTCTGTTTAATAAAGTAAATAATTTAGTTGTTTCATTTTAAAACATTTTTAAATCTTAATTTTATAATCAAACATTAATATTGTTTATTAGTTTTTTCAATTTATTAGAAGCTAAACACAAGTTGATTTCCAAATTCATTGTTAATTTTTTCCCACAGGTCATTGCATGAATTTTCATTAAAAATCTCATGAGATTTCAATGAAAAATATCAAATTAACACTTAAATAATATCAATTTTGTAATTGAACATTTAGTGGTCTTTTTTATTTGTTTTTTTTTTTTAATTTATTAGAAGCTAAATATAAGTTTATTTCCAATATCCCCATTAATTTTATTGCATAGGTCGTACGAATTTTCATCAAAAAAGTTTTCAATGAAAAATATAAAATTTTTAACACCTGGATTTTCATATTGATTTTTTACTAGATTATTGTTATTGAGGTTTTAAATTTATGTACTGTAATTTGGCTATATATGAAACTTGTCTTATTTTGTAATATAATATTCTTTTTGTCTATTAGAGCTGACCATTTTTAAATCAGACTTGAAATTGAAATTATACTGTACACCTTTTTGAATGTTTGCTTAGTGGATGGAATCAATTATAGATGGAACTATATATGCTTTAAATAATTGTACATACAATGCACATTATATTTGGATTCTTTTTAAACAATTTTTATTTATTTTGAATGCGTTCTTAGCAATCCTATTATAGTTTTGTTGTACCCGGGACATTTTCCTTTTTATTAACATTCTTACTGTGTTCTTTCTTTATTGCTTGCTTTTGCTTTCACATCCTCTTTCTTAAATATCCAGGAAATATTTGGATCGCGTTATTGTGTATTTGAATTTAAAACAATTTCATATATATATATATATATATATATATATATATATATATATATATATAAAATCAAAATTATCCATAAAAAACTGTATAAAACAATTTTTTTCTCAGTTCTCCTTATCTGCATCCCAACGTGGGAGCGGTCTCGGTCCATCCCACGGTCGTATCCATCCTTTCCATCCATTTCTGCTGCAAAAAGTAATCTATCTACCAGAATGTTTAAATAGACATTAATATGTATATATATATATACATATTGTATGTAAATCCATCACGTCGACTTATTTATTTGGGTCGAGGTTTTTATGATATCCAAATATGCTTATTGTTTTATTCGGTTACAGGTGCATGCTTATAATTCACAAGTGGGCGAGCGCAGCGAACCCAGGGGTTGGTGAGCGCAGCAAGCAGGGGGCGAAGCCCCCTAATATATATCAAAAATTATATGCAGTTATTTGTACTTAATATGTTTTCATTATATCTATTTGATTTTTATAAATAGATTCAATGAGAATATCTGTATTTATTGATAAATTATTAAATTTCTTATGCAGATTTTTAAAACTATATTTAATGAAAAAAAATGTTTGTGCGCATCTAGAAATAATAAACACGGAAGTTTACTGGAATTGAAGTAGGCTTTGATCGTCATGTTCAGAGATCATAAAAAAAACGTGGTCTTTGACACGTTCCAACGCGTTGTAATATTAACTCTAAATTAAAATAATATACCATATTTAATAAATATAGAATCGTTTGTTAAATCTAATTGTGCGTATACAAGACATATACTGAGTTCTTTTTCAATAACTGTAAGTTTGATATCACTGAATTAATGATTATTATATTTGTGAAATGTACGTCTCATTTATGGCCGTGCAAGTGCATTCAGTGGGCCGTGCAAATGCATTCATAATGTAAGTATTGTTATTGTTGATATTTAAATATAAATATATTTTATCATAAAATATTTACAATATTAAATATTTAAGCAAAAATTACATCTGAATACTCAAATATTAAAAATTTGAGTATTCAGAATCATAATCACTTGAGTATTCATTCAATTTCATCTGAACACTCAAGTATTAAATATTGGAGTGTTCAGATGTAAATATTTAAACAAAAATTACATCTGAATACTCAAATATTAAGTGTTGACGTGGGAACTAAATCATTGTTATATTTTGTCTGTTAAAATACGTTTACTGTAGTAAATGTATCACAGCTATTTATGCTACTACGGGTACTAAATCCCGATAGATATTCAATATAAGCTGATTAGTTGATCTACATGGGAATTATACTCGTAGATGAATATCCCATGGAAGTACATATTCACATGTACCATGTATTGAACGTTTATTGCAATGTTATCGCGTTTAATATTGAAAATGCTGAATAAAATCATATCATAATGAATATATATATATATATATATATATATATATATATATATATATATATATATATATATATATATATATATATATATATATATATATATATATATATATATATATATATATATATATATATAATCACTTGTCAATGATACGTGTTATTCTATTATACATGTTATGTAAATTAAATATTACTCGAGTTACGCGTACAATCATGTTTGAGTTTCATGTAAGTTGATGTGAGATTTTTAGATTTGTTTAAAATTAGTAATTGTTTTTTTTATCCAATAACTCAACAGTAAATTAAGGTATTTGCTTATTAAAGTATTTCTTCTGAGGGGTCTAATTTAACACAAATTGTACATCATTGTATTTATTTTTATTTGTATTGTATTTATTTTTATTCAGTAAAACTAACTGATTTTTTGTTATCTATAACTTTCGTAGATGTGAAATCGTGCAGTGAACATTTTCAAATGTGCGTCAGAAACATTTTTCATTGGGAATTGTACGGTTTGCAAGCTCAATAGATGTGTTAGTCATCGTAGCTCATCATGAACATCAGTGAAGTTTATGAATACGCTATAATAGAGGTAAGGAATAATTAAATTTAATTCTCATGATCGCTCATTAGTTTAAAATTTTAATTGATTCCTATATACAATTACTGACTTTTTGTTAATTACTGATTATTGATTTAAATTATTTCACTTTGATTCGATATTAAAAATGATTTAATGAAATAAAGATTATTAATTTAGTTATATATTTTCTTGTCAGTTATTGCTTTATTTTGTTTATTTCAAACGAATTGAATTTAATAAAACTCTCTCGGTTATATTTTATAAAAAATTAATACCTTTTTGTTCGAATCTATTATTTTATTTAATTGGAAGTAGTATTTTTACAAATTCTTGTTTTATGTTTGTAAGTTCCATTATAAATGTATATAATTTGATAAATATTTTTTTGATTGAATATGTTATTCGTATATTTATAACATGTATATGTAATTTATTTTAAATTTACCGATTTATTAATATTTAGTGCAGTTATTTTGTCAGTAAATGAAAAAGTGTAATTATTAAACAGCAATAATCTTGTTGTTGCAATTGATACTTAAAAATAAGTTAAAAATAGCAATGTTCTTCATTTTAATTTCGTATAACAAATATGACTTATATATATATATGACTGATAATGTCATATTGTTCATCGAAATTGATCCTGTGTGCCGACTGTTTATTCGCAACAGGTCGACACACAAAGTTGTAAAATCTAATGAGAGGTGCGAAAATGTCACGTACGAATGAAATTAGCACAACTAGTATGGTAACGGAATTGACGCCAGCCAAATATACGTCTTGGTAATTTGATTTGCATCGATGCAAAGTTAATACCTTGTTTGTATTTCAAGAGCAGGGTGCACTGATTCAGTTATTGGTTCTGTAAATATATTCGATGGCGGAATCAGACCGGACTATCTGATTTTATAACATATATCAATATTACAAGACAAATATAAAATTATCAGGATGTGATTGACAATTTATCACATTGTACAGGGTGGACGCGAAAAGAACGAAGCGGTTTAAAATGTTAAAAAATTGTTTGTTTTGAAATATTTTCATCTTTTTTATTTTTGAAAATATAGTGTATGTAGATAGGAGGAGATGTAGATTTCCATGATAAATTCCCCAAGTTCTATTTATAAAATTCCGAAAGGAAGAGAAAAAAAACATTTAAACAAAAAAATATTAACTATTCAAACGCCTTTAGTTTTTTTTTTTGCTTCACCTGTATACATAGGCTTGTTAGTAAACCTTTTCTGAATCATCGAGTAAAATATTTTTTTATCCAATTTTTAATAAAAACAATAGATTGGGTGACGTTGTCGTTAAAATCTAGTAATATGAAAGACAATTATTTTTTTTCAAATATTTGACATACATTATGACACGATTTTTGTAGCATCGTGAAAAATGTTATAAATATTCTTTCTGATTTGTATAAATATGTATGTATGTATATAATATATGTATATATATATATATATAATATATGTATATATATATATACATATATATATACATATATATATATACATATATATATATATATATATATATATATATATATATATATATATGTATAATTAGTATGTGGTTAGTTTTTTGTATTAATGGACAAGTGTAGCAGCAAATAGCAACAAATGGAATCAAAAAATAATTATGTTCTGAAAAGAAATCTAGAAGTGTACATTTTGGGAATTGACATATTTTTTATACTCTATAGAAATAATTAAAGAACATCAGTTCGTAGAATGAAACAAGAAGCGAAGAATCAATGCGACATGTTTTAATGAATATATTACACGAACAATAAATTGTTAATTTGAGTTCTTTTTTTTTAATTACAAATTCTTGTCGGTCAGAATTATACACACACATCCACCATGTGCGAAGATTAATTTCGTTTCATTTCTATATTGGGTTATTTTTGAACACATTTTTAAAAATCAGTTTTTGGAATTTTATAATATTAGATAAATGTTTTAAATAACTTACTGAATAAACCATCAATTACTATCCACTAAGGTATTACAAATCAGAAAATATTTTTAGTTATCATTTTGAATTCGTTTCTTTTCATGATTCATCTAGCTGATTGAAGAGAATATTAGTATTGTCCTGTATGTCTAACATATTCATTTTCAACTTCAATCTCTGCTTTCTAATTGAAATATACTGAGGTGCGAATAGTTTATGATCTCCGTCGTATACGAAAACAGTGTCAGACATAACAATCGTTAACGCAACACACGAGATTTAATTGTATTATCCTCTGTGCAAATCTATTGACACGTGAAATTCAATTAAGTACGTCAGCATGACGAAAGCACGCGTTCAGAGTCGACCATCGACTATCCGTCGACGTGGATGGTGTCGATACACGAATTAAATTATCCTCTACCGACTATCAGCAATTATTAAAAAAAAAATCGAACGTGTCGCATTTTTTTTAATGATCTACTGACATCAGTCCAGGCATAGATTAAGATTTAATATCATATACCTAAGACATGTTCAAAATTGATTATATAATCATTTATTGAATATTTTTGATTGGATTTTTTTTTCGTTACTTGTGCAGTGAGAAAATATCAGTTTGATGTGAAAATAATTGCGGTTTTTATGTATCGAGTATAAAGACGTATATATCAATTAAAAATTTAATAATCAAAATAAAGATCACTGGCCGGCACACATTTCCTCCAACGGGAAACGAGTTTGTTTATTCCTACAAGATAGAATTCTGGAGTCCTGGAATTAATTATCATGTATCACTTGACTATTACAAAAGATAACGATAACTTGAAAAATCGACGCCAATCTTGAAATAATAAAAACCGCAATTATTTTTGCACCGACCTAATAATTCTGAAACATTAATCGTTTAAATTATTTCTCTTCTCTTCTTTTTCAATGGCACTACAGTCTAAATCGAGCCTTTGCCTCATCAATTTTCTACCTCTAGACATCCATCTCTCTGGCAGTACTCCAGTTCCTTACTCCTAACAGTTCAACTGTATCCTTCTCTACATTGTCTATAAATCCAAATTCCGTATTAGTCCTTGAAATCGTTTCTCTGGCTGATAGCTAATACTTAAGTTTTTTTTTATAATTTTTCAATATTTTCTTTTAATTAGTAAAATTACTCGAAGAATGATGTTATGAAAAAATTAATTGAAGTATTTTTCTTAAAGTCAAATGGTTTTATCAGATGCGCATTAGTTTGCACTACCAATTGGAAATAGAAAATAATTTTTAGTTTTTTGACTTGCCTACCTGCCAGAGATTCAATATCATTGTTTCCTTTTTTGAAAAAATAAGTGAAATATTAATTTGTTTTTTTTTTCATAAACATATACATTTATAAGTTATATATATATATATATATATATATATATGTGTGTGTGTATGTATGATAAGAGTATATGTGTATTCATTGAATGTGTCTTCTCTTAATATAATTATATGAAATATTCACTGCAAATTTGTCCTATGGGATATAAAACCAATCATTTCTCTGTCATTGTTCCACAATATTGGTACTGTAACTGAGTTTATTGCACTATATGTAATTGCTATTGACAAATCGAATGACAAAGCGTTCTTGTAGTGTGGACAGTGTCCAGTATTGTGGAAAATTCTGTTTTATTTTATCTTATCTGCTGTCTGCAAAAGTATACGCCCAGAAATATATACAGATATATTCACATATTCAGGTATATATATATATATATATATATATATATATATATATATATATATATTATATACATCATGACATCAATTCTAGTAACTCTAAATACTTGAGTTTCAATTCTTTGATTTATTTTTTTTCTATAACGATATCTTGCATTTTAGGAATATATAACACCTAATGTTCTACTGATATGGGGCTCTAATTGATAAATTAAAGCCTACATTTATTCCTTATAACTAAATCAGTGAAGAAAAACATCAAATAAATATGTTATCTTTTTAAAAAATGGAATTGAAATTGTCTTTTGTAACAAAACCGCTAGATCATATATATATATATATATATTATTGCTGACCCAACAAAAGCATCTTCACTTAGGCTTGGATTTTTTTCTTACCTATTTTTCACATATTTTTTTATCATATTTCCATGAAGAGAATAGTTAATGCCAGACACATTTTTATCAATGATATTAAATTCCATGTAAATACAATTTTTGTTTTAAAGTCAAGGGATTCATAAAAATGTTATTTTACATACATTGTTGGATAATTTGGAATTATTTAATGGAATAAAGTTTAAATTCTTAAAAATATTCAAATTTATGTCGCATTTAAAGTATAATAGAAGAATGTTGTACTATAATTTATTTAAATATAAGACTTTTTTGTATTTTTTGATCGTCACTAAGAAGTATTTATTAAAAACCATTTTAGTGAAGGTTCAACTTTATTTTCACAAATGAATTATTCTCTCAACCACAGAACCATTTTTTTTTTGATTAAAAATGTTTACTTTATGATTAATAATAATTTTTGTTTGTCGATGATGCGTATTTTGGTGGCGATGGTCTCATTTAGAGTATTGAGAATATAGAAAAAGCTTTAATATAATGGATAGAAAATAAGGTAGATAAAATAACTTAGCGACCTGAGGATGATCGTATTGTTATCGAAATGCTCATAAATAACAACCATAAATGATCAATAATTATTTATTGAACATTTTTGAATAGATTTTTTATAGTTTGTGGAATGAGAAAAAAATCAATTTCCGAACGTGAGTTTAATCGATGTGCTAGAGTTGTGTCGTGAGTGAATTTTTTTATCTGTCTTCATTTTACGAATTTATTTTTTATTAGACTCCCCTACGATTATTAATACTATTGACAATATTTATTAGATAGATATTTCAGAAAAGTAGAGACAAAGACATATTATATAATAAACGTGAATTTTTAAATAGTTTATCGTCGGTCACGAATGTCTTAAAAATAAAAAAGTACGTCCGATATATAAAAATAATAATAAAAAGTGTTTAAACTATGGAATACGTAGTAAGTTGCTATTACTTTTAAGTACGTCTATTGGGAATTGTAACATTAATTCGATTGGTATTACATTTAGAAAATGATCATTTGGTCATGGACGATCTGAAGATTGACTATAAAAAAATATTTACTTTTATATGTATATATATATATATTGAATTAGTGTAAAAGTTCATATACGATTCAATATATGGTATTAAGAGTGCCGCATGGCGGTGTTCATGATTGAAATGTATTCATTTTATATATCGTTCGAAAAGTGACAATCACAGTTGTCATTTGAGCATCAGACGTATTTGTTTCGATTCGATTTGTGTGCGTAAAAAAATTTTTGAAAATGGACAATGAAAAGATACACTTTTGTAACGTTATGCTGCACGAGCTTCGGAAAGGAGTAACCGTTAGCGCGGCAATGAAAAATATTGGGAGGTTTATTTGACTCACTCACTACCACTTCCAACTGTGAAGAAATGGTTTGTTAAATTTCGACTTATTGCTATATAGAACTTGCAGAACAGTTTAAACGGTACAAAAATTGACACCGCGGAGGCCGTCAAAAACCACCTTACCGACTTTTTTTTATCGAAAAACCGCACAGCTTTTACAAACGAGGAATCCATCGCTGCCTGAGCATTGAAAAATGATCGCAGAAAACGATGGTTAATACATAATTGAATAATAAAAGCGTTTTCTGCGAAAAATAATCTTATGAGCTTCAATTTCAAATCGTGCACGAACTTTTGCACTGATCCAATATATATACATATACATATATATATATATATATATATATATATATATATATATATATATGCATGTAATAGTTTATAGAAATGTGAAAATATTTGTCAGAGATAAAAGAGAAAATTTCAGTTTTTTTCACTACGTAAAAACCGTCGATACATACTATATTCCTAGTACCAGAACTTTTATTAAAATGAAACAAAAAAATCGAATGAAAGAAAATGCGAGAAATATTTAATATTTGACTTTATTTTGACATAATCGTTACCAGAACAACATGTTAACAAAATCTAAATGCTACTTCATACACAGTACAGAACAGAATCGATTTCCTGTCATTCAAGCAAGACATGGCAAGCAAAGGCGAAAAAAAAACATCGTAGGAATAATATCCTGTAAAATAAATATTCGAAGCTGTTATAACGAACAAATACGACGAAAAACGCTCGCGGTTTTTCGACACGGCAACAATTAATTACGGCCGATTGTTGTCTGAACGTGAAAAAGCACAAAAGTTGCGTCGACGAATCAAAAAAAAAAAAAAAAACAACATAAAATGTTCGTCACGTCGGTGTGAATCTCTGCACGTAATTATTCAGGTCATGCAGTAGTCAATAATGGAACTAGTATTTTTCAGCGTTTATCAACAACTATAATCTGCAAATGCTTATGTACTTACCACTAATGTCGACTGATTTTTTTTCCGCTTGGTGTTAGGTGTTTACTCACTTGGCGTGACTAGGCGTGATTGCAGTAATCAATCCAAGGAAAAAATTATACACTCACATGTATATTTACATTAAAAAAATCCACTCGGTTAAAGGTTTGAATTCTTTTGCACAGTCATGGAAAATTGCACGCGAATATTTTCAGTAAGGAAATTTATATACACTATATATATATATATATATATCTAGGTTAATATTAATATTTTTAAATTGTAAAACAAATGAACGACTAACACGTTATGCTTTTGTTTAATGTTTTCTAGTATGACTTTTCTATTTATATTCGAGGAGTTTGATTTAATATTAAAAGGCATGTGTTCGTACAGTTCGTACAATAAATTATAGATTGTGATTTCGGCGCACTAAAACTTTTCTTTAACTCTGTCGTGTCTGAAAAAACTTAGTTATTTTTTATTCGTGTGGACTTATTGTATGTATTGCTCATGTCCTGTGAAAAACTGTTTCCTTTTTTGTCCGATATGATCGATTTTGATACTTTCTAGCATATAAACTGGCAAGTTGGGTTTCGATATTAAGACTGGAAATAGTTTAACCAGACTATCTGACCATAATATAAATACTAGAATCGATCTTGAAAATTAAAAGTGAAGACATTACAAGATATTTTGATATTTTCTTCATCTTCAGGTAGTTCTTGTTCATATTGTTTCCAGTTATAGTACAGAAATGTAATTATTTGAAAATTGACACTTTTTATTTCAATATTAAGACTGAAATTAATTTAATCCGACTATCTGACGATAATATAAATACTAAAATCGATCTTGAAACGTAAAAGTAAAGACACATATTTACAAGATGATTAAACATTTTTCGATCTTTCTTATAAAAGGATGACAGAAAAAAATAATTTTAAAAAACTGTCGAGAACAACTACGCTTGTTTTTGTTTGATATGGCCGATTTTGATACTATCTTCATCTTCAAGTAGCATTTAATCGAACTGTTTTGCAATTATGGTACAATTTGAAAACTATTAAGTTGAATTTCAATATCAGGAATGAAAATATTTTTACCGTACTATCATTTTTATAACATAAAAATCGGTTATAATAGATAAAAAGAAAGATATATACTTACAAGATTACAACAAGAATAAAACATTCTTTTTATAGAACTAAGAAAGAAAAAATGAGGTTTAAAAAATTGATAAGATAAATTTATTATAGTAACCATTGTTATTACAATAATTCAATAATTGTACATTCATTTACATCAAATCAGGCCTTTAGTCGGGGTTGGACTAGGAGGGTTATTTCCTCCTAATGTTTCTCTGTTTGCTCTTCCTCTGAATCCTCCTTTCAAATCTCTCAAAATCGCAGATTTTGAGAGATTTGAAAATCATGGAGAATCATTGGAAGAATCTTCCTAATGGGTTTACTTGATGATTAAAAACGTTTCTACCCATGAAAATAAAGCGTTTCTATGAGCGCGTTTCCATCGTACCTCCCAACAATTTCGACATAAAAAAATTGTCCCCTCAAATATTGTGTTCACCTCCTCTAATATGACGGTCTGGCTACGGGCCTGCATCAAATAGAGCATTAATTAAATTCACAACGGAAAACATCCCCAAAAATGTTTCGCTCGAACAAATAAAATTAATGAATTAAAATCAAAAAAAAAAAAATATCGTGGAAGCAAGACGAATAACAAACGACTTTTTTTTCAAATTAAAGTGTAATCAAATAACGACTGAGCATAGAATCGATCCGTAACGTAACATTTTACAAAAATGATGAAACATTCATGATTTTGCTGAATGCTGTGTGTGTCTGAGGTACGTTAGACCCTCGTTTCAGTGTCGTACATTGGTTATTCAATCAACCACGATAATTCCCGATTCTTTGTTCCGTTCACTTTTATATTTTCAATAATAACTTGTTACACAATATGGACTTTTTTACATTTCTTTATTAATAGAGGGTCTTCTCTTTTTTTTATCTTACATGTTTGGTTGTATTATATACTGATATATATATATATATATATATATATATATATATATATATATATCAGGTTGGTGCAAAAATAATTGCAGATTTTATAATTTTAAGTTTATCTCCGATTTTTCTAGTTATCGTTATCTTTTGTTATAGTCATGTGATACACCATTGAAAACAATGAAATAAGCATTACTGATTTCAGCTTATGCCTGTCGTTTTTCTTCTTTAGTATTGTTGGATATAATTACTTAAATTAGTCATGGAAAAAAAGCAAATTCGCGCGATTTTCTTGCATGAGTGTAATTGGGACGTGAAGTAACAGAAATTGTTCGAAATATCAAAATTGTTTTTGGCGAAGAGTTAATTGGTGAACGTACAGCCCAACACTGGATCCAAAAATTTCATGATGTAAATGTAAAGTTGGGATTTGATCCGGGGTCTTAGCCGAGGCTTTTAAATCAGTTTTGACAGGAGCTTCTTGTTTCAGGAAATGGGTATAGGGGACGGTTTGAAGTGATGGAGACTGGAAAAAATTTATATATATATATATTAATTAAGATAAAAAATTATAGATGTTATAAATATAGTCATAGATCTATGCAATAAGTGGCGACGAAGGAATATTATAAAAATCTTACACGATCGCCAGAAAATTAATTTAATTGCAATTTTATAATCAAATATATAAAAGTAATCAATTTTCCTTTTTGTCATGGTTTATATTTCATGGATTTCAAACTCAGTTAGTCTGCAACTGCTGTTTATCTCAATCAAAAATCGATATGAAGAACAATCTGCTTCGACACATTCCCGTTGTGTGAACGGTGTGTTGGGTGGTCGAGGGGTCTTAGGGACAGGTCTATCTTTTTAGCGGTTCTGTACATGTACTTTCTTTCACGTGAATTGTTGCACCGTTTGTGCCGCTCTTGCGCTTCTTTGAATTTTCCCGCGCACGCGTCCGTTACACTTTGTTTCGGGAGACAGTGGCGCCGTCGCGTCAAAGTCATTTTCCCGCGCTGAGAGTAGTCGGCTTTCGGCCGCGAAGCCGTTCATACCAAATAAATATAATACATCTTATATTCACACACACATATACTTATTTTATATATGTATAATGTATTAATAAAATACATATACGTTCGTTAAAAAAAATTAATAGAAACAAATACGATTACTAACAAAGAAAATACACGAATCTGTGTGAAATTAAATTTTATTAATACGTGCGTCTGTGATTCTTCGACCAAAACTATTTTCCAAAAAAAAAGAAAGAAACGTTTTACTTTTTCATACACTTAGTTCACACGACGATGACAATCTGTCATCGACGCACGGTCCCCGCATTACTACTATTGTTGGCGAACGCGCGTAATTCAAAGGTCCAATTATTGTCATTTGTACGCGTTCGATATTACTCGACGTATTGTTTAAATTGTGCCAGTGAATTCTCGTACGGTATCCAAGTGTTTGTCGGTCCGTCGTTCATGTATCACCCCGCCTGCGATCAGAGTACCCGTTTCGATTGTATAGATGAAAATCATTCCGGTATTTTCCACACGAACGATCTAATCCATTCAGTGTTACCGTTCTTCTTGTGTTCTTGTGATGGAATGGCTCTAAATTCTCGTTCTATTTTAATTACAGCCGTTATAATAACGCCATCGTCGCTCCATTGTTATTTGTGTGTCATACTTATTGTTGTTAATGTTGTGGTATTAGTGCCGTCGTTTGTTTCTATTTCTTCTTCGTGTTCTTCGCGTCTTTGTGATTATTTTTTGTGCGTCGTAAAATGCTACCGGTCCGTTGGATACATCGGTCGGCATTTATGAAAACGATATGTTCTTTTGTGCCGGGAATGAGATTAGTTATCGTTATTACAGGTGACAAATTATTTAGCTTCGTAGATTCACGGTTTTATTTACAGGTTGGTAATTTTTTATGTACTTGTTTTTCACAGAAAATGAAAACAGATGTTTGCTTATTTCCATGTACATATATATATATATATATATATATATAACTAATTAAATTATATACAAAATTCTTAACAATTGTTATATTCTTGAAAAAAAGTTTCAAAGTAAAAGTATATTCTATAAATAAAGATTAATTGTGCTGAAAGAAAATTCTTAAAGTCAAAAAAGCTCATCTGAAATAATATATTTCATATTTAAGATTTTATTTGTAGGTTGGTAATATTTCATGTGTTAATATCTTATATTCTTTCAACAGAACCAAAACAGATGTTTGATTATGTTTATATACACTTTTATATATATATATATATATATATATATATATATATATATATACACAATTTTAATATTTATTGTAAATAAATTTCTTAATAAAAGGCACATTCTTAAAATGATAAGAAAATATTTGTGAAATTATAAAAGTATATTTTATCAATAAAGATTGAATATACAAAAAAAATTTTTTTTAAGTTGAAAAACAGTATAAAAAAAATATAATTTTTATTGAAGGAAATATCAAATTTTTTATTTAAGAGAATACACATACTGGATAATCAATGAATATATTCAGAAAAAAGTCAAGTTTATCAGAAATATTTGTTGATAAAATTGCTCAAAAGTAATCCGAAGTAATTCAAAAATAAGTTGTATACGATTTTATATGCAGTACTGATATAGTTATATAAATATTTTTTTTAGACTTCTTTCGATTAAATTTAGTTTAATATCGTCTACAAACTGGAATATATTTTAACGTAGATTTTTTTCTGAAGTCAGTAGTGAATATTTAATGAAATGAAAACATTTTTTCCAGTTTTTACTACAAAAATCATTCATAGAACAATAAAGGTATAAATCTACCATTTGGATTCTTAATGGTTTGAAAACACTACAAAAATTATGTTTATTAAAATACAAATACTATTTATTTTTTTAAAAAATATTCAAATTTGAAGAAAAATAAACTTTTTCTTCTGTTGTGCTTTAGAAATATTATAAATCTGATGATTAATTATAAAACACGTTTAATATTCTTGTTACATTCACTATTTTTAAACTACCATATAATTTCATCAAGTTATAATTTCATTTTTTTCATGCAATGAATTTAAACTCATCATAAATTTATACGTTGTTAATAAAACATATGTTTCATTCATTTCCATAGTAATTAAATACGATCAAAGTTGAGTTAATTGATTAATAATGTAAGATTTAATACGTGTTCGATGAGCTTGATTAAAGAGCAACATATATATATATATACATATAGACACGAGGGATTAGAGAATCAAACAGGGAATGTAGAGATTCAAATATATCAAAGAATTTTATTTACAAAAGTTTGAAAATAATAGATTAAAACGTACAGCAAACATTAATTTTTATCTTTGTCGCAACTTAAAATATTTGTCCTATCAATGTATTAGGTAGACATTCTATTGCGTTAAAAATATTCTTCAAGATATAATCAATAATCTGTTATTTTATTCGGCAACTTCTCTTCGTTTTCGTTTCTTTTTCCAAAAAGGAAAAAAAATCCAGTGACAGTCGGAAAAATTGAGATTTGGAATTGAAAATCTTGATTTGAAATCAAAACAGAATTGAATAGATTATTTATTAAATTTTGGAAAACATTTTTGTCATTATAGAGTTTTTAAGCTGGTGCATCGGTGAGACCAATGTTTTAATTTGAAGGGAAATTACCTCAAGGGAACCTAATCACACTCACTTTACTCTCCGGACCTGTCTCCGAGAGATTATCATTTTTTAAACATTTGAGTAATTTCCTACGATAGGAGATTTTCAAAGATCAAGCATCATCTCAAAGCTCTTTCCATCCCAGAATTCTATCTAAACAAATTTTCTTTCCGCTGGGAGAAATATGTGCAAGCCAATAGTCTTTATTTTAATTAATGAATACATTTTTAACTGACATATGCGTCTTTACATTCGATAAGTAAAAACAACAATTATTTTTGCACCAAACTGATAGAATTTACTGTAGATGTTAAAAAAATATTTCATTCGTCAAGTTTACTTTTCAATTGAAAAAGAGAATTTTTTAAAGTAAGAATTGCTTATATTACAGATTGAATAAAGTTATATTTTGAGAATTATATCAAGTCAAATCGAATAAATTGAATAAATATTGAATTCAGTCGAAATTGTTTAAAAAAAATTATATATAAGTATCATTCTTGTGTTACATCTTTAAGAAATATTACCTGAAACGAATATTGAAAAAATCAGATAATGAATAATTATTTTCTCCTCCCTTTTACCTTCTTTAATTTATATTGAAAATATCTGGATGTTTGTTTGCTGGTACGCAAAGAAAATACGTCTTCATCATTCTCTTCTTTGAGTATCAGATTATTCAGTCGAACGATTCGAATGAAAAATAATATTTTAATTGCACGTTTCTTCGCAATTGAGTGTTTATTTATTTAAAATAAGCGGAATCGAACCGTTCGCGATGAAGTGCCAGTACTGAGAGTACGAAGAAAGAGAGGGAGAGAGAGAGACGTCGAGTATAATAAAAAAATGAATTTAAGATTGACCTGTTTATCACAAAGTGAATTCCATATTTTTGCATATAGCTCGAATGTAATCGAGCAGGCGCGGGAGACAAAAACAAACAAGCAAGCGGCGAAGTCCGCGCGTTACCGCACGTCAAAGTAAAAAACTTTTATAATTACCATCCGTCGAATGTATGTGTATAAGTTCTTCGCTCGGCTCGTGTACACAGGCTCGCGCCATTCCCAGGTAATTCCATCGATGCCTGAATATTTTCTCGTATTCGTTCACTTTATATGTCTTGTTCAGACTTCACATAAACAGAATATGATTAAAACGATGCACCCGATCAGAGAAATAAAATAGTACTTTTTTTTTGTTTTCGTCCCGTCTGATTTCATATCTAACTTATATGATTGTCCGTGAGAAGGGATGCTTTATTTCGGGCCGAGCAATTTAAGCTGTATGCTTTCAGGTAAATTAAAAAAAAATGTAATTCAATAAAATGTTCGAAAGTATCCTAAAAACGCGAACGAGGTGTCAGTCGTATTAAAAAGCAGAATATAAATGAAAACAAGTTGAATAAGTTTTTGCACGGTCTGTACGTTACTTCTTGAGTTTGCTCTTCAAATTGAAAAGTTACGTCTAGGTTCGCATCTTCTCGCCATTTAATTAATTTCAGTGAACTCATTGTCTGTAATTATTTCGAAAGTATCTACTAGTTATATTTCAGCACGAATCGTTGTTTGAAATAGCAGAAATATTCGCACTTTTCATTTTTCTCATTAACGTACACTATTGACTTTCAATTCCGTCTCTTCATTAAAAGAAATCAAAGTTTTGCGATTTTACAACTACTTGATGAAAAAATTCATTGTTCTCGCTTGAATGATTTTACGTTCTATTAGATTGGTGCAAAAATAATTGCGGTTTTTACATATCGAGTATAAAGACGCATATATCAGTTAAAAACTATATTAATTAATCAAAATAAAGACAATTGACCAGCACACATTTCTTCCAACAGGAAACAAGTTTGTTTATCCCCACAAGATGGAATTATGGAACTAACGAATTCATCGAAAGCGATTTGAACATTTTTGACCTAAAACATCTTGTTTGGTTTGAGTGAGAAAATAATTCACTTGTGAAAGTGAATTCTTAGACATTGTGTCAGAATTGTGTTGTGAATAAATCTTGTTATAGTAATATTTTCAGGTATTTATGAAGCATAATATACTTCAGAATTCATTTTACGTCAATTTATAAATAAAAGAATATAAAAATATTATTTTTTATATTGTTCATTTCGTATTTTTTCAACTTAAAGTCAACCTTGTATGGTATACAGCTTAGGGGTTTCCATTACATAGTTATTTCTGTATAATTACATTTTAACCTTTTTAAAAATGTTTTTCCTGTAAACAAATACACACACACACCTGTATATATGTGTATGTATGTGTGTTGTCAATATTTATTTAGGAAATTGAGTGTTCTTGGAAATGAGTAATGTACAGTAATTCAATTTTGAGTGAGGTTCTGCGGTAAAACATTATCAGTATGATGCTCTGCATGTAACTAATTGATATTTTGATGGTTTTGAGGTTATTTTGTCAATTACAACCAGCGTGATCGATAATTGAATTAAGCGTACGTCATTGTTTTAATATTCCTAGAACAGGGCAGGGTCACTTTTTCCAAACGAAAGTATCGTTTACATCCATTGTTCTATGCTACTGTGCTATGACGTTTTATACAGTATCAGGGGTGGACTGGCCATACGGATGATTGAACGATCGCACGCTGGGTCGGTGCATACTGGGCCGAATGCGTCGGATGTATTTTTTTAAAACAACATAAAATTAATTGTATACACATACTGTATATATGTAATATGTATACACATACTTACTACTATCACATATTACTAATCAGAAATGAATAAATAGTAATAACAATCTAATATTTTATTATTTTATAAAATATAGTCGACGTGTCCGGTACTCAGGTACGGTCGATGTTGTGATAAAAATTTGACCGTCGTGCGGAGTACGTCGGGCCTACGAACAGGGTTTTTTTAAAGAAATTTTGATTTCGATCAGTAGTTTGTATCGAAGTTTTTTATGTATGCTTATGTCAGAATTATTATGTCCTATTAAATACATAATAATTCTAACTTGTGAAATGTATTAAATGTCCTATTGAATACATTTATTCTTTTAAATGTTTCTCTAAATGTATCAAATGTCCTATTAAATACATTTATTTTTTTAAATGTATCTCTAAATTTATTAAATGTTATATTAAATACATTTATTTTTTTAAAATTAGTATTATAGATTTATTTATACTTTTATTGTAGAAATCAAGCAAGTTCCTTACACGTATTTTTTTTCAATTCAGAGGGGCTAGTGTTATTAAGAATCCGGCCAGTTTCAGATTTCCAGTCCGCACCTGTGAAGTATGTATATTTATATATATATATATATATATATATATATATATATATATATACTAGTACATAGCACGTCAAAATTGACGGGAAAATAGAAAGAAACAGGCAGAAAAATCTGTTTATTGGTTTTTACAACAAAATATGTTTAAACATAAAAAATATCTAAGAATGGAACTTAAATGAATTAAAATTCAAACCTATGATCTGACAAAGCAAACATTTCTCGTCACTTTGTCCGCAGACTCTCACGCTTCTATTGAAAATTAAATATTTATATGTATCTTTTTTGTAATTTGGTTTAATTTTCTATTTAATATTTTTCTACGAATGATATTTAATACAGAAATGTGGGTTCTTATTATATAGTATATATATATATATATATATATATATATAGTATAATTATGTGTGTGTGTGTGTACATAATATAAAAGTGTATTTGCAATAAACTGATACGTTATTTCTAATGCGTTGCTCGGAAAAGAAATATTAGAAGAATTGATGTCGTTAAAAGCATTCTCTGAAAAGAAAAACAAATCTTTTTTGTTTGATTGGGAATTTCCGGTACATTCTTGCAATTGTATTTCAATTTCAACATTATTCATTGTATTAGTTGTTTGTGTCGATTTTAAGTAAAATTCGATTCTACTTAGATATAGGTAGTCTTCTCTGCTAGGTAGTCTTCTCTTTAGAGTAGGTGCATTAGTGATTTGTTTGCAAGTATATTCTTATTCATGTTTACTTTATAAGTTCAGGATTCCATGTACTGCACCACTGGTTTTATCCATTATATTTTAATAATAAGAACTGAAGTACATTAGCTTTCAGCGCAGTGGGATGTAACAAAATAAGAACATAACCAGTATAAGTATGAGTAATAACTATATTGATTTGTTACGGTTATAAGACAACAATCTGAATAAAAAATAATACCTTTTTATTTCGTTTAATTTTGTTAAAGATTGAATATGGTTCAAAACTAATAGATTTTCTTGTATAATGAAAACAAATAGGATAAATCCGTTTTGATTAGATCAGTATAAGTGATAGGAATGCTTTTGAGAATGAAATTATAACTCGATACATATTTTTCGTTCTAATTTCTTGTTAAAGGCAAACAAAGAAGAAGGGAATAGTCTAGATCAGTGATATTCAATCTGTGTCGATCCGCGGAACCCTTAAGATTATAATTATTTTAAAAAAAAATTTTTTTACACGGATCCCCTGCTCTCTGGTATCGAGAAAATTACGCTGTTGCACAATGTTCTCGAATCTGTGTCGAAACATTCTTCTATTAATACATAATTTCATTATGGGAATTGGGAGCTAATAACGTTAGCTGTCGAAGCACACTATCAATAAAAACCTAAATATCAACAAAAATCAAATACCAAAATCCTAATAACCAACCATCATTACTGGAAGATAAAATGATTAGGTCGGATGGCTTTATTTTAATTATTCCGTGGAAGTAAATTGTGTTAACTTAAGATGCATACCCCACAAATTATGAAAATCATCTATCTTACATGACCAAATTTTATTATGTATAACTGATTTAGTGGGGTCGTAATATGTACTCATAAATAGAGTTTTACTGCATAATAACATGTAATAATAGGTATTTATAGAAACAAAATAAATTATTATGAATTAACTGTTTGGAATTTTTAACTTTAGGGGTTTTTTCTTCGAAAATTCTTTCGAATTTTGACTTTGACTCACGGAATCACTGAAGAGGTTGCACGGAACGCCAGCGTATCACGGAACACTGTTTGAAGAGTACTGGTCTAGATTGGAAGATTGTAATTAATTTTTCTGTATTTTAACGATCTGACGATAGCATCATCGTCATCGAAATGCGCACAAACAAGAACCAAAAATGATCAATATTCATTTATTGAACATTTTTGATTAGAAACAAAATTATGCGTTTTTTTTCAGAGAAGGGAGAAAATAATTCATTTTAGACTCTCACGCTTCTATTGAAAATTAAACATTTTCTTATATATTTTTTGTAATTCGGTTTAAATTTATATTTACGTTTTTTCTAAGAACGATACTTATCTAGGAAAAAATTCTCATTTAAGAACCAATATTTTGTGTAGATTCTGCAAATCTAAAAATGTGCACCTGTTAAATTATCTTTTTAATTACTTATATTCAGACATTCTTCTATAATATGTCAGGTAAATGGTTGGTTAGTTATTTGATGTTCAAAGGTGAGTCGACAATTAAGGTCATTAGCGTCCGAGCAGATAATAAGCTGGTATTATACAAAGTACACAGTATACACAGGTATACAAAGATGTATAATAAAATGACATCTAATAATATTTATTAAATATTAATAAAAATTCCGTATACTTATTTGTGCGAATGATTTGTATTTTTATATTCATATTTTTCCCTCTCATTACTTAGAAATATTAATTTTCACCCAAAAACATCTTCGAATGAATGAAGCTTTGATTTAGTGAACACAAGAGCGAGACAATTTTCGTGCAGATGAATAGAGCTTTGTTATATTTTTTATCTCTATATTTTTTAATATATATATATATATATATATATATATATATAAATAAAATATGATATAAATTCTTAAAATGTATATTCTCACTATGAAATTACATACATTTCACATATCATAGAAACATCCTCAACATACGAACGTCAGTCACTGAACGGCACTGATTGAATTTAAATGGCCGATAATGGAAATGTCGGACGTTTCCTGTTTTGCAAGATGGCCGTTGGCAACGCCCGGCTTACATATTTACCCAAACATATGTGATGTTGTGTATCAATTGTTGGAGGTAACAGTATGTATGACAATACAACCATATAATAACAATAATATCCATATGTACGTTGAAATGTAATTAATATATTGATTGAGTCATATATATATATATATATATATATATATATATATATATATGTGTGTGTTAATAAAAAACGCACGTACATGGTCTGTGTGCAGTGGTAAAAGCTTCTTTTTGATGCTAAATATATTGCATTTGCTATCACGTAGACCGGATTATAAACGAATGTTGTATAAATATTTTTAATATAAAAACTGAATATTCTAGTGTACGGTTTATATTTATTGTACATTCTTGTATAATTATAATAAAGTTTAACCGTCAATAAAATTTAAGGCAGTGTATGATGTAGGTAATAAAATTTGCAGTAAACTGCTAACGTATAAAATTAGTTTGATGTTAGTTGAAAGCTGTACGTCTTTTATTAATAATGATGCATTGTTTATGTATTTTTATTAAAGCTTGTACAGTGTATATATATATACATATATACATGTATATACATACACTCATTTTCTTGAATGCGTTTAAAACATTCGATTAATTATTTCCAAAAGCTCTGAACACATTGAACGTTCGTTATTGAAAAACTAAAATGTAAACTGTTAGAATTATGATAAATAACATGCTGTTCTGTAGCAATACGAAATGTCTACATAAAATATCTACTTGACACGGGGTTCATTACCGAATTGACTTATTTATAAATCGTGTTCAACATGTCTGATACACGTGGGACGTGTTCGGCAAGTAGAATGTCGAAAAAGCCAAGATTTGTACCGATGTGTTGTTAAAAATATTGTTGAAAAGTTCTGTCGACCACAAAACAAGATATTTGATTTTCGGTCTCATTTCCGATATTTTTTTATATTCAATTCATAAATTTCAACAAACTCCATATTGTTCTTTTTAAGATTTTATTTTAATTTTAAATTATTTTTCAAATTTATTTAAATTCGTTTTCTTTTGTCTGTTTTTTTTTTAAAAAAAAACTTTTAAGTAAACGAAATTAAGAGCTAGATTAAAGTCTAATAATCGTTGAATAAAATAGAAAAATTAGTATGTGTTCATTCAATAGAACCAATTTTGTGTTGAGTTATAAATCGATTTCTGAAATATAAATTGATTTTTGAAATATAAATTGATTTCTTACCGCGCAAACCACACTTTTTCTCTGCTTAAAAATAACTCTTTAAGACTGATTTTCGATTGTCGATTAAGTAATAAAGACTTAATTGAAAACGATGTTTATTTTATAGCAGGATACTGTAAAATAAAAGAAAATAAATGATTAATTCTACAAATAATCATTTAATAGAGTTTCGTTTGTAATTAAATTTCAACAGAAAAGAACTTATCAACTTTTCTGAAACTCGAATATTCTTCTTTTAAAGAGAAAACTGATATTTTCAATTTATACAATAATCTATACAGGATTTTGTACAAATATCAGATAGAAGCGCACTGTCTAATTTCCTACCAAACCCGAAACCTTTCATACATTTTCGTTTATACGTCGCTTAAATCGTTTGAAAAGTACGTCTGAAAGCTTTTAACCTTAATCGAAATATACATAGGCTTTTTTTCATAATCTCTTCAGATCTAATACGTGAAATCATTCGGGATTTGTACGATTTTATGTGTGCGCTTTGATGATAATTAACGTCGCTTTTAAATGTTTTATTTGAATCGAAACGTAGTTAGTGATTCGTAAACGAAGAATGAATTGCATATCGCCGATTTTGCACGTTTTATTGAGTTACATAGAAACAACATTGATCGAAAATAAATTTCATGCTTTGATATATTTCCAATACGATGCAGTTCTAGATTGAAATAGTGATTTTTCTATCATGTAAAAGTATTATAAGATGAATAAGTGCAGAATACATGTAGATGAAACAATAAAAAATATTTAAAATTTCTTTTATTTAATACTATTATCTCTTCTGTGCTTTATATATCAATTCTTTTTATATATATATATATATATATATATATATATATATATATACATTCATTCATAGTAAATACATGCATACATTCATACATACATACATATATATATATATATATATATATATATATATATATATATAAGTATAAATGTATGTATGTATTTATATAAAATCACTTTAAAGAATAAACATCTTAAAGTTTTTCTTCTTCGAAATGTGATCCTAACATTAAATCGCTGCTTTTCTGCATTTACATTCACTGTTTTATTCACTGTCTGACTATTTGTGCACGTTCCGAATGAGAAGACGACTTAAGTGTTATCCGAATGAAATATAATCTAGAAAAAAAAATTAATTGATAATCTATCAGCAATGTTCATTCAATTTTAATTAAATGAATTGAAAGCACAAAAGTATCGCTTTTACACGATTGTTTCAATTAATTTGTGTATTTATTCGAGTGTTTTTTTTTATTTATTAATTTGAAAGTTGAAATTGGTAACTCGATTATAAAATAGAAAATTGCTATTTATTTTAATGAAATTCTTTGTTTGATAGAGTGAATATTTTTTTTATACGAACAAATTGAGGTATTGATTTTAAAATTAGATTTTATGAAAACGCACACAGGCAGACACAGGCAAACGCAACTGTTGAATGATCAACATTGAGTTCTTCTGCCGCCTCTCGTGCTGTTTTACGTGGGTCCGTTTCAATAATGGTTCTTAAATCATTATTGTCTATAGATGAAGGACGTCCACGACCCTCCTCATCATCAAGAATTTCGTTTCTATTATGAAATTTTTGGAACTAGTGCTGTGATGTACGTTCACTAATTGACTCTTCACGAAAAACAAATTTGATATTTCGAGCAGTTCCTGTTGCTTTACATCCCAATTTAAACTCATACAACTAAATCGTGCGAATTTACTTTTTCCATGACTAATTTAAGAGGTTATATCCAACAATACTAAAGAATGAAACAATAGACATAAGCTGAAATCAGTAGTACTAATTTCATTGTTAACAATGATATATCACTTGACTATACCAACAGATAAAGGTAACTAGAAAAATCGATACTAAATTTAAATTATAAAACCCTCAATTATTTTTGCACCAACCTAATAATTCTGAAACTTTAAACGTTTAAATTTTTCTCTTCTTCGTCAGTGGCACTGCAGCCCAATCGAGCCTTACCCTCCTCAATTTTCTACCTCCAGTTCCACTGTATCCTTCTCTACATTGTCTATAAATCCAAATTCCGTATTAGTGGTTGAAATTGCTTCTGTGTCTCATAGATAATATTTAAGTGTTTTTTTTTTATAATTTTTCAATACTTTCTTTTAATTAATAAAATGATGCGAAGAATGACGTTATGCCAAAATTAAATAAAGTATTTTTCTTGAAGTTAAATGGTCGCCAAAAATCGACACCAAACTTATAATGATAAAAACCGCAATTATTTTCACACCAATCTAATACAATGAATTTGAACTGAAAACCGTTACGGATTTGTTGTAGAAATGCATTGAATCATGTTGTATTTTGTGTAATTATCGATTGGTTCGACACCTGGTAACAGAATGATATGAAATATCTGACGTCGCATGGTTGAAATGAACAGAGATGTTTTATTGATTATTTATAGACAGGTAATCGACACAGTTTGGAATCTTTAACGTTGTATTCAATGTATATAACCTCTTCGCCGCTAACGCTGCAATGAACGAATCGCTTACATAGCGGATAATGTGCGAATTGTGTCTGGTGGCTGGATACATGACGACAGCGAGTCGTTCATATTACTTGAGCCCACCAACACCTGATGAATGTTTACAAGAGTCAGTGGCGGTTCAAGTGTCTAGTACTTGAGTAGTAGAATCTCCGGATCAGAAACCGTTTTCAGAATATATTCGTGTAGTGGTATGCGCGAATACTACACACACACACACACTTGTATAGAACCTTTTATTCGTTCGATGATTCGTTTCGATGTTAACGACATTAAGTATGAAATTTTCATACTTAATATTCAATTTTCAAGTTAATATTCATATCTTTTTTTCTCTGTACCTAGTTAACGATTACTAGTATTTATATATCAATATAAGGTAGATTCAAAGATAAATATAAGATAGATTAGTTGGATAAAGAATTTTCTTTTTAAAAATTAATTAGTCACACATTGATGAATTCCAATTTGTTTCAGAAATGTTTAATTGATATAAAATATTGATGATAGTCTTCTCATATATATATATATATATATATATATATATATATATATATATATATATATTTAAAAGTCAAGTTCAGGTTTATGTTTCCTATTTATGCTCGTCGAATCTCATCCTTGTTCTCTGGCTTATACTTTTGATACCTTCCTGTCCGAGCTGCCACTGAACGTACCCATCTTCCTCGTCGACGTTAGAGTGTTCGCGGTTTTCTAGTGAGTGTTTCACGGCCTCGTCCCATCTTAATAATATGCCACAAGATCGGCACGTATTATGTTGCAGACGTAATCAAATCTCGTAGACGACACGCACATGTATAATGAAGAAATATTGGAGCTTGCCAGTGTTCGAAATGAACATCTACATTTCTCACGCGTGTTAATTATTTACAAGCGCTTTTCTTATGTCTTCATTTGTACTGCTTAATAATGTTGTTCAAATAACGAACGGTGTGATTTTCTGCGTACACTAAGCTGAATGTTTCAGTTACTCAGCATGAAGATGTTTACATTTAAGATTTTGTTATCAGTACTTACGATTAAAAAAAAAATCAAAGATAGAGAGCTTTCAGAGGATATTTATATTTTATGACGGTACTCTGAATATGATTGAATATATTATTACATGTATGAAACATTTACCGACTGTTTATTTATTCTGATAGATTTATTTCTTCACTAAGCATCTATTCTAAAACATCTCACTTTAGGTACATGGCATATACATTGAATATAATTTTCATCACGGCCTGTATAAAATAATTCCTTTACAGTATATAAATACATTTTTACGGATTATTTTTATCATATTATCCACATACGATCTCGAAGCAGACGTGCCAGTGTCTATCGGTTCGAATCTTGAAACCATCTAACGACAAATGGCGTGCTCGACTGCAGTTCGGTACACGTGCGTGCGAGTAAAACGGTGGTCGGTCTCTACATGTGACAAAGATCTGGTTTAAATAAATTAGTGGCGCGCCGTTGGATACAATCAACTCGTTTAATTGCGATAACATGACGATTACGCGAGGCACTAATTGTTGAAAATTGCATCTGGTCAGTGCACTTTTACTCCTTATTTTTAGATTTTGGCCTTTGAACTGTTTGTCAAGGGGTCGTTAAACTGTGAAACTGGGACTAATATATATATATATATATATATATATATATGCGAGGATAGTTTGATAAGTTTGGTAAATTATTCTAATATGGCGTCAGTACTCATTTGGTAACGTCATGGCTTCAAATATCACTTTTCAAACTAGAATAGATAAAATTCTAGCCAGAATCGACGCGTTGTTCATGTTCTACAGATGTTTGAAGCGATCATTGTAGCAGTTTCCGCAAAAATAGAAAAAAACGAGTAGGCCTTTTGCGTCGATTCGTCACCGTGGATGAAACATGTATCCACCACTAGACATCTGAGTCGAAGCAGCAGTCAAAGCAGTGGATAAGGATTGGTGAAAGTGCGCCGAAGAAGGCGAACACCGTTTTGTCGGCTAGGAAAGTAATTGCCTCTGTTTTTTGGGATTCTCAAAGAATCATCCTGATCGACTACTTAACGAGGGGAAAAACGATAACAGGAGCCTATTATACAAAATTTTTTACCGTTTGAAAGAAAATCTGAAACGAAAAAGATTGGCGTTCAGAAAAGTGTTCCTTCACCAGACCAACGCGCCGTCCCACAAATCGACCGTCTCAACGGCAAAACTGCACGAATTAGGCTTCAAATTGATTTTTTATCTACGCTGTTCTCCGGGCTTGGCCCCGTGCGACTACTTCCTCTTCCTAAACTTGAAAATTTGTCTCCGCAGGAAGAAACTCTTTTTATATTGAATATTTTATAAATTTATTTTAATTACTTGTCACACTCGGAAAGTGTCAATGTGATTATGTATTCAACTCACATTTTTCACAGAACATAATTCTTCACTATTTTCATTTAAAATATAAAAATAGGAATAGATTATAAAATCAGGAATAGAACTTTTAACAATCAAAACAAATATTGCAGGCCCAACTTCAAAAAAACTACATCACCGTCCGCACAGTTCTAAATTATTCTCATGTGAAACTACAATGATAAAATAATATAATTTTAATTTATTTTGTTTTGCAATAACAAGCAAACATTTACTAAGCAGTTTCTTTGCTTCCTGAAATTCTCTCATATAGACAAAAGTCTTTAAATCGACATTAAAACACGTTTCGAAACGTATTTGTTGAGCGTTTATCATTAAGATCCCGTTTGAATAGTGAACATGAACAATAAAAAAACATCAGTGAGAAAATAAGCTGGATTATGTAACGGGATCGCTCGTTACGTAAATTGAAGAAGGGAGCAAAAGCGAAGAATCAAACAGTCACAGAAATGAACGAAACGTCCCGGTGGAAAAATTGATACTTCGTCGAACACGTAGCCTGTAGACATTAAATACTTGTTTTACATAATCCTCAAAGTCATACTAGTGTCATGTTTTTCATCATGTTTTTATTTCAACGCGAAACGGTACGAAAATTCGATTCGCGCTGCATATATATATATATATATATATATATATATATATATATATATATATATATATATATATGTGTGTGTGTGTGTATGTAGATGTATGTCTGTTTGTTTCCTGTATCGAACGTGTCTTCTTTTTTATTATATCTCTGTGTGTACGGTAGTTGTTTATTTAATATCTCCCGGGGATTTACGCGAAGACAAACAGTTTTCGAATTGCTTTATTAATTTTTTGTCCTCAAGATGTAAAAACATTTGATGAAATGTATAAATGTAGTCGTTTTGCGGTTTACAGAGCACTGCTTCGATACATATTTTCTTTAAACAACTGTATTTATCTTTACAGGAGATGGGAAAATAATTTTTATTTAACATTTGAATGACAAAATTATATTTTTTTTTATTTATTCAAAAATTGTATTTATAAATAAGAAGAGATATGATACATAATATGGATACAAAAGATTTAATATACAAATTCTGCTTATCCTATGCCAAATTCATACATATGAACGCTTACACAATGGTCGTTAAAGTAAAATTTCGTCGCGGAATTGAACTTCTGCCAAAAAAGTGTGAAAAACTCATAGATTCCGAGAGCAAATTGTTTGATTAATGTATTCACACATTTTTTTATTGAACTAAATGCTCAAAAAACAGCGGCTTTCAATGCAAGCACATAATATTATTCTAACAGTTTTACTCCTTTCGCCTTACAATTTTTTATCTCCTATGACTAGTTTTCGCATTTGTACCATCTTCAGGTAGCTATAATTATCTGTTACCTATATAAAACTAGTCATAGAAGATAAAACCTCATGTAATTCAAAGGCATTTTTGCAAAAGGATAATTTTGTTATAGATATATGACCATAGATTATTTGGAATTCACAGAACTTATGATAAGAATGTTAAATATTTTCAACGAAACTTCAAAACATCAAAGCCAATACTATCTCATAAATTCATTCGACTCCCTCTTGTTTTATTGAACTTTCCGTCTGGTTTATTTCAAATATTATCTCCATTTCTTAAGCTGAACAAGCACACGAAACTATCAGATGTAAAACACGCCGTAGGATATATTGGTATCACTTTGAATTTTGTTGAACGTTTCAACATCGTAATTAATAGTTTTCAACCCCTCGTATCGAATCCTCCGAGTTTTGCACAACACTCTGCCGAAATTAATGGCAGTAATTCAGTGTACTGTTTTACAGAGTACGAACTTAATTTTAAAGTATTCGCGATCATTAAACGTTATGTTAATAGTACATTTTCGTGCTGTTCTTTCGTCCGTTGATTATGTCTGTACAGGAAATTCGTACACGGAATTACATACAGACTTTGTTACTGTGTCTGTGTAAAACTTTCGCGTTGAAAACGGTGTCGAGGTTTGATAAATTCTAGCGTTTACTTTCGTGTACTTATCAAATATATATTACGAAGGGATACAATTAGAAGCCAGAGTTATTAGTTGGATCAACGTTTAAGGTGAGAACTCCTGAAACTTTGTTCTTTAAATAAATTTCATTGCAAGTAACTTTGGGATCTAATTATGGTCTTCTGTGTTAGTAAATATCTCTTAAAATTTTTCTTTCTATATTCAAATGATTCTTTCATTTATAAATTTGTGAATTTCATATTTTTTTTCTAAATAACATATTTAGAAAACAGATTGAACAGAATGTTTTATGAATCAAGTTAGATCTTACAGAGTTGAAAATTGAAAAAAAATTGTATTATTTATAAATAATACATCAACAATATTTATTTTTTGTTCGAGAAATATATTTTAAAAAAGAATTTCTTAAATTTATTACATTATTCTCTACAACGAATTATTTTCTATTAAATATTGATAATTATAAGTGTTCAACGTTGTTTATGCACTGAAACTTTTTTCCCGAGTGAAAAATATGCTGCTTTTACTAGTTTGCTGTTAGTTTATGACAGGTGTACAAGTTTGACATGAAAAAAGTTTCGCATTTTTTTGAATTTTCTTCAAATTTTGTATAGTATAGGTCGTGACATTTTAATTTAAAAATTTAGAAATTTTTGAAATCTGGAATAAATTATTTTTTTTCGTTATGGGTCGACAAATTTATTCAGAAATAGTCATTTTCAGCTAAAATTAGTTCCATTCTTTGATGAATACACTTTACACACTGATACATTTATTTTTAAAGACTGATTTAGACTTAAAATCGAAATACGGAAATAAATTCGTTTTCTGAAGAATAAATTTAATTAAAAATCGTTTTCAATTTGAATTTAATGTTATTTTTGAAAAAATATACTATATTTAGAACATTTTTCGATAATTTTCAATCAAAAAGTGGTGTTAGAAAAAATATGATTATTAATATTAATTACTAACTGATCAATTCAAATTATAAAGTTTTTACTGAAAAAATAGTACTTAAACAGAAAATAATACTTATTTTTTTCATAATTCTACATTATTTATGATAGACTATTGTGTATTTCATCGAAAATTTGATTTTTATAAATTTCGATTTTTCATCAAAATTTGCATACAACAGGTCGTGGTTTTTTCCAGTTTAAGAATAGTGAAAAATTAAAAACGTAAAAAAATTATATTTTTCATCATTAAATAATTATTTATATTAAAAATAATCATTGTATCCTAAAATTCAATTTATGAATTCAAAAATACATTTTATTTGCAAGTGAATTGAATTTTTTAGAAGTTCATTTAACTGACTTCAGATTTAAAATTAAAAATCTACGTTAGTATGTTTTTTTAATTTGATGTATTGAATAAATATATTCAGTTTTTGTATAAATTTAACTTTTGAAATGAAAAATTTATACGTTTAGATTAATTAGATTTCTCTTGAGAAAAATAATGTTTTTCTGAAACTTTAAATTTAAATAAAAAAAACATTACTTTGTTATAATCGCATATCAGTTATCAAATCAAAATAATTCAGTTTTTAATAAATGATGTCTTTATTAATTAATCTTTTTTAACTGAAAAACAACTTTCAAAATTTTCAGTTATATTTCGGATTTTGTATATAAATAGCTCATGACTTTTACAAGCAAAAAAAATAAATTTTTAAAAGATTTAAAAAATGTCCAGTTATAAATCATTAATGTATTCTAAAAATAATAAATTTATCTCAAAAAATGCTTATATTTTGAAAATTATGAATGTTATTGAAGAAATTTGATTTTTATAAAAATCAATTTTTTTCTTGGTTTAAATTTTGAAAATTCAGTAATTTAACAATTCTTTAGATTAAACAATCATCAATTACCGGATTGTTATGTAAAAATAGTATAATTTTTAAATATCTTGAAAAAAATTGATTATCCAGTCTTAATCTAGAAATAATCAATGAAAAAACATAATTAGGAGCAACATATCAAACTAAATCTCATGAAATTAATTTATCATCATTCAGACACTCATTCATTAAAATAAAAATAAAACAAATATGTGTACATAAGGTCATAAAATATTTGAAACACATTCATTTAATGAAATAAAAAAAATTCATATTATAAACGTTGAAAAATACAATTATTGATGTTTAAATGATAACAATATTTCTAGAATAATTTTTATGTTCTGTACAACATTTTCATTTGTATTCACAACATATAGAGTTATATATATATATATATAGAGAGAGAGATAGAGAGAGGGAGAGAGATAGAGGGAGAGAGAGAATAAACGTGTGTGTATGTGCATAACTTTATCACACATCGGACAAAGCGCTGATCAACTTGGAAACAAGTTAAATAATTGCCTTTGTCTTTTTTTTGGTAAGCAACGTACAATAGGGGTGCATGTAATGTTTTTCGAACACGCGATGCATTTTCTTCCATTTTATCTGATATGTTGTAACCATATATTATGGAATTATACGTATCCAAATTTGGAACAGCCTGTGCATAAGCGATAATGTACACACGTTTTAAGTATAGAAGACAAGCCGTTGGCACGACTGTCAACGTTTTATGTTTGTTTTCGTGCAGTGTACTTTTTTCGCCGGTAAATATGTGAAGGAAATGAATTTTATTTTTATCACCGATTTCGTGCACGAACGATTTATCAATCTGAATGCTGAAAGTTACACTTTTTTCTGTATTTTACTTAAATGCAGATAAGGGACGGCGATAAAGTTCATTTATAGTCGATTTCGTTCTGTGAATTTTTTTCATGGAATTACCACTTAATCACATTTTAATTTTCGCAAATTCTATTCTTTAATATACTTTTAAAGGTGTTGACTCAAACAAGCTCATGTTTTTATTGCACAGTTTAGCTTGTATTTAATGTGATAACGTTTTTATTAACGATTTGTGCTTTCAGTATACATAATTTTTATAATTTTTTAATTTAAATCTGATTGATAGATTACTTTTAAATTAATTACGGTTAAATAAAGAAACGTTATTATTTAAGAATGTAAATTAAGACATAAATTTCAGAAATAAATAAACAACATTCGAAAATGAAAAAGAAATCATTTTACATACTACAACATTTTCTTTTATAAAACATCTAATCGTTGAGTATTATTTAGAGAAGCGGCCGGTAATGCGATTTTTTTATAACGCAGGTACAGAAAATAAAAAATTTCTAGTTTTTTATTTTTTTGTAATTCTATTTTTTTGGAAATTTGTAAACCTGTACAGAAATGGCTGAAAAATTATTAGTTTTAAAACTTAAAACGTCTGTATGTGAGCTAAGGCTTGAAACTATTAGATTGGTAGAAAAATAATTGCGAATTATGACCTTCAGATTCATACACATTTTTCTCTTTTTTGATTTTCGTAACTGTTAAGTGGTCAAGAACTGTTCACACATTTCAACGGCGGGGTCATCATCTTGAAAGTGTCAAAGTACAAAAAAAATCTATGTACAAAATGTATACATAAATTATTACTTATTAAGCCAATTGCGTTCTATTGAAATGTGGAAAGGACAAAAATTATTTTAATTTATGTAATGTTTGATTGTTATTGAAAAAGTGTTCATTGAAAATATTGAAATTTAAAATTATGAATTATTATTCATTTTATGGAAAACATATTAAATATGTTTGAATATTTGTCCGGAAATAATGAATATGTAACAATAAAATTTTCTGTATTTACATTAACATAAAACGTATGATCGGACGGGTGGTGGCAATGCATACTAAGTAAATGTATGACAAAATGTATATTACATTCTCTTTATAAAATATTCAACGATCATACAGTGACATTTCTAGACAGTTTTACTACAGGATTAATTTAGATGTTATCATAAAATATTCATCAGATAGCTACATAGAAATATTTACCGATTTTACACGAAATGTTTGTTTTGAATAATCGGATTTTGTATAAAGAATGATATTATTAAAAATGCAGAATATTTTCTGCGAATGCATGAAATGTATAATGCATCTTCAATCAAATTATCTGATGATTGTATTAACGTAATTGAAGCTATAGAGTATAATTGAAAAAATGCAGTTCGTGCGAGTAAACGTATTAAAGTACAATGAGGAAATCTGAATAGGTACTGCATTGTTGAATGAGATAATAGCAGACTAAATATTTCTATTGTTAGAATAAATACTTTATAATTACATAAATTTGTAACTTTCTCAACAAGTTATGGATCGATGCAGAAAGTTTTTTGTAAGCGTATGTTGTTTTTAACTTAATTAGTCACTAGTTTAAAATAGATTACGGAAAGTTTGATATAGTTTTCATTATTTTTCTGTTCGTATCTGGGAACATCCTCCCCCATATATATATATATATATATATATATATATATATATATACATAGAGAGAGAGAGATGATTATATTAGTCAAATTTTAATAAAACAGTTTATAATATAGTTATACAACATAAAATACATTTACATTTTATTGTAATTTTGTTTTTTTTTTTTTGTATCTGTGTGATTGTAATTATTAGCTTAGTAGAAAAATAATCGTAGTTTTTGTTTTTTGAATTCTAGCCTTACTTTACTTCAATGAAAATAAACATAAAAGATATAAAAAATATTATTACTTGAAAAATCCTAAAAATTGTCACTTCAAGTTTATTTTCCTATCACATACACTTTAAGAAAGTTTTCATGTTAAAAACGTTCAGTAAATGATTATTGATCAATTTCAGTTTTTTTCTTATGTGCATTTTGATAACAATGCCATTATATTCAAAGAGCTAAAGTACAGAAAAATATGAATTGTATATTTTTATGTGTGTATGTAATACATATATACATTTATATGAATTTATATGGAATGTATTACTTCTGTGAAATAAATATTTAAATATTTAACCTTTCTGAATTCATTTCATGTTCATAGTATTTATAATCTCAAGTACTGTCTAATGAAATGAATTTTTAGTGTCCATTAAATTGTTGCTGATACGTATCGATAAAATTTCTAATTATTTCATTCAAAAATTATATTGAAATAGAAATATCATTATAATATCTGCAATGAACGAATATCATTCTAAATAAATTCATTTCCAAAATATAGTAATATTAAATATTCTTAAAATTGTTGTGCTAAATTTTCAGATCTGTTTCACTATACACAATAATTTTGTTACGGGCTGTGACCTCATTTAATAACTTTGCTTATTTAAAGTTGTGAAGGTTTTGTGTGAAAATATTGTATACTTACACACACACACACACATATATATATATATATAATATGTGTGTGTGTGTGTAAGTATATGAAAGCCTGTTTTCATGTCACTACTCTATGATCACATAAAAAAACATTCGTGAAAAACACCAATCAAAAAACGGATATTAAGAAATTTATGTTTAGGTAATAAGTAACTGATATATATATATATATATATATATATATATATAAGGATGATTAAATTTCAATATTGTGCACGTTATTGTCAATAATAACATCTTTTATTTCCTTTTTTGTACTTGTTAACTACAATATCTTCGTCGAATCTATTTATTGTATTTTTATATATTTTATAAAGATACACAAATCTATTTCTCACATTTATTCTTCACATTTCTCTATATTTGTCTCTCTTTCTCTCTCTCTGTATGTGTCTCTTTTATTTATTTTCCCGCAGAATACACACGCTTGCATGAATCCTGCAATGCATATTATGATAGAACATCATTAATTTCGAGACGTATTCGTTTCAGTGCAAACAGTGTTGTTATACGCGACCGGAATGTACAGAAAACGTCGATATAATCTCAGAGAGTACATGTAACAGGTATATTTAATATAACGACGACATGTATACCTTTGACGTTCCTATGCATTTGTATCGCTTCACGAGCAATCTGAATTATATCATTTATACAATGTATATAATAACGTGCACACTTGCAAACGTTGAAAATGTTTAGACGAAATTGTATCAACTAGAGTACCAGTTAACACATACATCCTAATATATATATACATACATATATATATATATATATATATATATAAACACATATATATATATATATATATATATATATATATATATATATATATGTATATAATATGTTTATTGCTCCCGGTGGAATATTATAAAGTAATAACATGTCAGCGATGTACCCGATATAGCAACACTTGAAGATACCTGAAGCATGTAGGTTGAGTCTAATTTAGAATGAGAATTGGTCACAATTATTTTAGAAATTAATTCGAGAATGTAGAGTGTGTATTTGGAAAAATTGACATGTAATCATTTCTTGTCTTCTAATTTATTTCTTGTTCTCTCTCTTTCTCTCTCTCTCTCTCTCTCTATATATATATATGAAATGTTGAAGTTTTCATTCTATCGTTGTACAGTGTCAAATTAAATCAATGGATCCCAAATCTAAATGTGTGCGATGGTCTTCACAAAGTGGCATAAAAAGATTGAAAGTGACAGCAGAATTGTTCTATAATATATTCGAAGAATATTTCCACACAATGGCGCACTCAGGATTTAATTTGGGGAGAGACGAGTTGAACGGATAAAAAGTTTTTAATGTGAATTCAATAAAATTCATCAGGTGGTTATAAAAATGTATTTAGAGAATAAAACCAGTTTTCTTTTCTTTTTACAGAGCTCTCAGGAATTGATTCACTCGTGGTTACATTAATCTCTCTGTGTATATGAGCATTTTCGGGTGATGATATTGTTTGATTTTCCAATGTTTTTTCCCCTTTTCTTCCCCTTGTGCCTCCCATGAGTGCTCCCCTGTTTCGACACATTTAAACCATATTTAATCTATATTATAATTACTTACTGAATTTTAATAATCTGACAGAAATGTTGACATCGAAACGATTTTCTTTAAAAAGTACAGAAAATCTGTACCTGTGTTCTGAAGATGATGGCATAGGCATAAAAATGCGAATCACTATCAAATAGTTTAATTAACAGGTAATAATTTCTTGTAGATGTTCCGATAAATAAATTATTGTCATGTTTGGAGTGTCTGTCTTTGTGAATGTAAATGAAATTGCACTCTCAAATGATTCATTATTTGCGGTTTGAGTGCGCGTCGACACCTAAGGTCACTGGCGCCCGATGCTCTGCCAGACTGTGATTTTTGAATAAAATATTTTTTCCAGAAATGAATTATTCTCTCATCCCACAAATCAGAACAAAATTCAAGTCACAAATATTCATTGAAGAATTATTAATGATTTTGATTGCTGTTTATGTGCATTTAGATGTGGCCCCGTGAGACTTCCTCCTCTTTCTAAACTTGAAAATTTAGCTCGATATGAAGAAAATCTTGTCGAATGAGGGTTGTCATCGCCGCGGTCAATGCTTATTTTGCAGACTCGCTAGATCCAGTGTGTAGCCCTCAATGGAAACTATGTTGAGGAGTATAGTCGATTTTTTTCCAAAAAACGGTGTTTAACTTGCTATTTTCCTATACTTATCAAACGACCCTCGTAGTTTATGGGTTGAGAGAACGTTTAATTTGTGATAATGAATTTAGGTATAGTGCTAGAACTGTATTATGAAAAAATATTTCTATTAGTATCCATAAATCATATAAAAAATTTGATAAAAATAATCAAACAATAATTGATTATTAATCATTCTAATTATTGTTGATTTGCATCTCGCTTTTCATTCTATTATAAATAGAACGATCAATAATTATCCATTGATTATTTTGATCAGATTTTTTATGTAGTTTGCCGGAAGCAGAAATACACACAAGTTTTGATTTAGTAACAATATTGAAATATATAATACTGTTTTTATACATTATTTCTATTTGCTTTTACTGTTTTTTATTTTTATTTTTGTACTGTACTGGTTTTTATACTTATTTCTGCAATTAGAGTTTTTCAATATCAAATTGAAACACGTGTCTCAAATTCAATTCCAATACATTTAAAAACGACAATTTGAACGTTTTATTTTAACCTCACTTTCGTATTAAGTTACAAAAAATATTCATGGCATTAACAATGTGTGCTTTTAATATTCTACGGACGGCATAAAAAATTAATAGAAGTAGCATATTTAATCAGTCTGGTACGTTTTGTATGAGAGCATAATTTTTATTCAAATATAAAAGCGTGTCGACTATATATGAAACTTTATAGACGATCTTAATTTAATTTATAGAAAAGCAAACATAACGATATATTACACATTAATTTTTCTACGTTTTATGTCTAGACTTTATGTCATCGTACGTTTCGTTAAAAACAAATTTCTTTTTTATGTTTTAATCGATGTTTACTCTCACATCGACGCAGATTATTACCCTATCGGCACGGGAGCATAAATATAAAAAAAACAATTAAAATCAGTTCGAGAAAATCCATAACTGTTTACATCGAGTGAACGTAAATAAATCAAAGACCGTACCAGATATCTACCTACAGGTTTCGTCGTCATGATTGACTGATTTGTAAATCGTAATTTAAACATCGTTCCGCGGTACCAATTAGTTATTAATTGATTCGAAGTCAATTAAAATATTGGCATAACGAACAGGGTGGGTTGGTTTCGTACGCCGCGGTGCGGTTTTTCAGATTAATTTTATATTTTTGACATATTTGTATGTATTTTTTTATATTCATGAATGTTGAACAGAAACACTGAAATAATCTTCAATCTCGATAAACAAATAAATAACACGGAGTATTAGGTGCTTGTATTGAAAGCCGCTGTTTTTTTTTGTATTATTTGAGCATTTATTTCAATATCAAAATGTGTGAATACATTAATCAAAGTATTTTTTCTCGGAAGCTATGACTTTTCCCCACTTATTTCTGGACCTTTCCAATGGCTTGTAAACGTCGTGAATTGGTCGATTTATCGACTTCGAACTGTTGAGTCAATTCTTTGATTGTTTGAGCAGGGTTTTCTTTCAATAGAACTTAAAGTTGTTCATCTTCGAATTTTTTCGATTGACCTGGCTGTTGTTTGTCATGAATGCCACAATAACCACTTTTCAATCGTCGAAACCAATCTCTACATACTGTTACCGATGCAGCAGATCCACCATAAGTTTTTGCAAGTAATCGATGAGATTGTGCTGCACTTTTTTTCAAATTAAAATAGTGTAGAAGTACGCATCGGAAAAACTTATCGCGTTCCATTTTAATTCGGTTATGGAAAAACACTTGCGTAAATAAAGGATGGCGTCTGATGACTGAATTTTAGTGGAAAATATTCACACTTCAAAATTATATAAGGGACATCTGTCGCTGCCCACACCATATATGTGAACAGCGGTTTTCAATGCAAGCACCTAACATAATTGCGTGTATAAAATTTATACTAAATAACAGATACGATTTAACGAATACACCTTTCAAATCAAATATATTTTCTTGTGGAGCGATGATCGATTCGTATCATTCTTTTCTATTTGATTTATTATAAGAAATTATAATATTACCTGTTCGGTTCCCTTCTAAATAATAAGGTCATTATTATACGTCACCCTTTTCAACTCAATCAACTTGAAAGTGAAATCAATGTTTGTTATATTCAAAGAAGCCATGGAATTATATTAAATTGAAGGAGCGTTGTGTGTCATCGTTTATGTCAAAAGTCACGGAGACAAATATCAGTTTTCGTTGTAGGGTTGACGGCTTCTTTTTTCATGTTCCTGACTATTGAAATTTTCGTTCTTGTTCTAATTTGTTTGTTCGTTGCGTCGTAACAGTGTCAGGTCGAATAATAAAAAAACGGACATACGTATTTTATTAGAAATAAATATTTCAGGTTTGATACATGTTATTGTATGAAATTCGAAATTAATTTATTCATGTTACCATAAATTAAAATGAAAACAGTTTTATGTTGAAATTTCAAGTAAGAAATATTTTCTATATGCTTTTTTTTAAAAAAAATAACACACATTTTGTTACTATCGTTCGATTTTCATTTACATCTGGCTCTAAAGTGTGATCTGATAGGAAAAAAATATATTTTAAAGATGAAGTTAATGGTGTTTCGTTTAATTTCCCTTAGGAATAAATCTAGATTTCTTAACATTGATGGTTATTATACTGAAAAATAAATCTGTCACCCGAAAAATTATATTTTAAACTTTCTTTTCATTTTGTTTCATTCCTGTGTCTTTTAAACACTGAAGAGTTATGAGATCCTGTATAAATCTTTTCAATCCTTCCTCGTATTATTGGACTAAATAAAGATTATCTATCAATAGGAAGTTGGTAATGGATTAAAAGATAGCTTTTAAATAATAAAAATATTGAATGTTTAAGAATCAAATGTTATAGAAAAATAATGAATAATAATATACTCGTAAATATAAAATGAAGTGTATTTGCTTTTTAATTAATAGAATTCTAATACACGAATATGACTAGGAGTAAAAATTTTCTTTCTAGAAATAATTAAGCACACCAGTGCGCACGTTCTCAAAGTAAAACAAAACGCTTCAGAGGTTAATTTAAGTCTTTTTTAGAATATAACTTGGTATATTTATATACATCAACACTTCATTTATATTTTTATATTAAATTTTATCAAGATTTCAAGAATGAAAATTAATAATATTGTCATCAGAAATTAGTTGATATATACACATCATCATTTAATTCTAAATCACTGATTTCATTTGATCGACACACGTCCGAGTATTGCAAGTGTTTCGATTTAATGAACCGCATCAATGGAAACCGTAACTCGTCCTGATCCGACAGAGATAATTATCGAACGACTTGAACGAGAGTGCCCGATATCGATTCGCCTTGTATGTTTTCGTTATAACAGTATTAACGGATATCGGACGACCGATACTATTTTAACGCACTGAACGATGTTCTTTTTACACGAATCCATTATATCTCCATAAGACCTTGATCGGATCGCACGCGACCTGTATCTGAATATTTGTTCTGTTGTTGTTTAAAAAGTTTACGAATGTGTCATCATTCATTATTTCATGTTACATTTTGTATGTCCGTGAGATTGTATGGTGTGAAGGATGTGCGAGGCGCGCTTAAAGGTCAAAGATTATTCGAGCGTCGTCATTTTAATAAAAACAGAAATGGATGGCGAAGATGTGTGCGGTCGATTTTAGAAACACTTTTTTCGTTTTTTGTGAAACTATATTAGATGTGCACATTAATTCGGTATCTTTTTCTAGAAGATGATCGTTTATGAGAGAATGGAATACATTTCAATCCCCAAAAATCCTCAATTATTTTCTATAATTTTGATCGATCAATATCTTATCCCAGGTGTAATTTTTTGAGATTATATGTGTATGTATTAAACATACAAATTGATAAACACATTACTTAATCTCGTATTCGTTCGCTAATTTCGTAACAGTTTATATATGTGCATGGATGTATCTGTAAAGAAGCCACACACACACGTCCGGATAAGTCTGTTGTTGTTCAGTTTTAAAAGTAAACAATATAAAAAGTTGGCAAGTTTATTTTCGCATCAATAACTTTAAAATAAAAACCATTATAAATCTGTTCGAAACAAATTGCTCTCGAAGACTATAAATTTGTTAAAGTTGCTTTAAAGTTTTCGCCGTTGGGACTAAACGGTGGACGTCACAAAAATTTTTGTACACTCACATACAGTTCTTTAAAAGCTTTCGTAATTGTATTTCGATTTCCCTTATCTTCGATATATATATATATATATATATATATATATATATATATATATATATATATAAAATCAAAATTATCAAGAAAAAAATTTCGATGACGTCGACTCATTTATTTATGACATCGAGGTTTCACGGTACCCAAACATGTTCATTTCATATATAAAACAGTACCTTTGTAATCTGTCTATGATAGTGATTATATAGAATAAATGGGTTTTAAAAAATATGTTTATCGTTTCATTCGGTTACAAGTAGAGGCTTATAATTGACAAGTAGGCGAGCGTAGCAGCGAGGAGGCGAAGCCCCCTTCTATATATATATACATATAAATAAAGTCATCTCTATATGTGTTTATTTTAACATACTTGGACATTTTTCTTAATGTACTTTTACCCTTAAACAATATTTCATGTACAACTGATTATATTGAATACTTTTTGTCTTACTGGAAAAAATCTGTACCATATGGAATAGAATTCAAGTACAAAATATGAATATTTTGGAATACAATTTTATATATCTTATCTTTGAAGAATGGTTCATGCACAATAAGGAATAATTGATTTGTATATTTTTTTATTGATTAGAAATATTGTTTCAGATTTAAAAACATTTATTTTCAAGAGAAAAAAATTAAAAAAGTTGTTATAGTTTTTTTTTTAATTATCTGATTTATTTAAAAATGTAAACCAGTACAAATTTAATTAATAGTTTTTCTAATCGAAGATAATTAATTTTATAACTAATATTTTTGTTGTTTGTGATAAGAAAAATAAATCAATCGTTCAATTGTTGCACTTTATTATGACTAAAAGCTAATTCATACCATAAGAAAGTATTCCAATTTATGATTCATTATTTGTCAAACTATCATACTGAACTAGAACTGAAAACCGAACTAGTATGACTGAAGATGTCATGGTAGAATTTTCTTTTCGTGGCCTCATATGCAATTCGTTAAACATTGAGTTTATTTTCAGTGCATCAAATCTTTATTCACTTATTAATTCATATATTCATTTAACATTTTTTTTTGAACAGACAATTCACCGAATAATCCAACAATTCGAATAACCCAATAATAAAAAAATCGAAGAAAAAATTATTAAAATAAGTACACAGGTGTATATATAAACGATTAACTTAAAAATTAATTATAAATCGTTTATCAGCTTTAACTATAATAAAATAGACAAGAATTATTCTATTTTAAAAAAAGTGTTTTCTTATACCGTTTTAAAATTCATTCGATGATTAGATATTACTTGAAAATATCCCTATTTGTCACTAGATAACTGGCTATCAGCTAGGAAATATCATACCTCGTCAAAGACTTAAGAAGTCTACATAACACATTCAAACGGAACACTTTATCTTCAATCATCCTGTTAAGACTATAATTACGTATAAAAATATTCACTCCCCTATCTTGTTTTTATACTTCAACGAAGTTATATATCAAAATATTTATATATATATATATATATATATATATATATATATATATAAGTGCATTGTTTGTTACAATAATATGTACTCTGACAGTGGTAGTTCGAAGACAGATGGGACGCGTGTACGAGTCCCGGATGTAGGTTTGCACGCAAAAGCTCGATTATAGATAATGCACGTACACAAAGAGGTTCTATGTTCGATTACGTCAACTCTTACGACCGTCCACATCGACACAAAACTGAAATCGCTTTCACAGTTCAAGTCTCTTATATGTTGTATGTCAGTTCATCGACCGACCAGGTTATGTCGTTTCTATAATTAATTATGAAGAATCAGTATTCTAATATATTTATATTGTTGTATGAGCAGACAGTGACTTACCGTATCTTATTAATATCGACATTGTTATCAGTCTAGCTAGAAACTGAAAGGTTATATTTAATTTCAGAGACTGATTTCAAGAAACCGCATAACTTTTTTCTGATCAAAAATGTTCAATAATCTATTATTGTTTAAACTTGCTAAAAAGTTTTTATTAGGTCTGTTCGGTATGTACTCTGAACTTAGTTTGAGTTTTATAGTTTTACTCTGACTCTCTCACTCTGAAGTTGTTTTTATCGAACAACTTAGAATAAGTTTAGAGTAAAAAGTATGATTAATGTCGACACTCTATTTGTATACTTATGTTCAACTTGATAAATTTGAACAGATTCGTCAATTAATGCTGGACAGTTATCGATAAATTTAATTTAGTACATTTTTTGTCATACAGTAAATCGTATCAAACATTTAGATTAGTTTTAAAATATATATTTGACAGTTAAAACGTTACTTAACACGTTACTCTAACAAAAGGGGAGGGGGTGAGGTCAGAGTAAAAAATCTCCCGAATAAGTTCAGAGTACATATCGAACACAATTTATGATTTTAAAAATTGATTCGCTGCGTTTAGATTGAATCATTCGTAACTTTTTTTGAATTAAAATATTTTCTCATCGTTTTATGGTTATAAAGTGCCAACCTTAACATTTAAAACTGTATGTTTTGGTCGAATTGTTTTCATTTGATTTGATTTTCCGGTGTTTGAGGGCAGCGAATAATGTTTGTTCGAGTTTCAGTCGGTTGCACGCACTGCGCATTGAAAAACATGTGAAAAAGGTTGTATGATATAGTTGTCATAGTACCGAGACCAAGGATGCTATAAGGTGACCGAACTCGCCCGATTTCCTATTGTAATCAATTCATGAAACCCAGAAATCGGATGGCGGCACTAGTAGTAGAATTAAGAGACTTCTGAAAACTTTTGAGACTTTTCATAAATTGACTACAATATACCATCAGACGAGTTCGGTATCCTTCTGATAATCTCCTTGATTGAAATGTCCTTGATTCAATTTTTCAGTAAATATTCATTTTCTATACAAAACGGCACCGAACTAATTCGCACAATTGATATTTTTGAGAAGTGTTCATCGTTTCAAAAAATTAGAAACAAAAAATAGACTCTTCACCATCGATGCGCATTTTAATGAAACTTTTTGAACCGTAAAAAAGTGAGCATTAATTTAACAAAGAGATCTGTTTAAAAAAAGTTGTCGTCATTAATTTGCAAGTATGATTCCGTCCACTTTTTTATGATGTTTCGCATCTCGCGACGCGTCTGTTTTATGAACTGCTGGTTCCTTTTCTTGTCATCAAAACGCAAATAATGTTTTATAATAAGGACGTGCAAAAAAGAAGACGTTTTTATTAGATGAATCCGTACGACATTGTTATGTAATTCGTCGTCATCTAATTGAGACCGAATTTCATTTGTATTAACGGTTGAACAACGACGGTGAATTTATCTGTTTCTTTTTAAAGAATTCGTATAGAATCTCCTTACCTTATATATATATATATATATATATATATATATATATATACATATACATATACATATACATATATATATATATATATATATGCCAATATACATTTTGAAAACATACCTGCGAAGCACTCTGTCGTACGAGTGGTAAAGCTCATGGAGCTTTACAAATGCACAACGTAGCCGGAGCGATTCGTACCTTTTGTAGTCATGCTTCAAGTATAACCTGAGCGATTTCGAGATTCGCTTTAGAGGTACGTTGCTGTACTTTATTTTCTGTTTTAAACCACATGTTCTAGATATATTGCAAACAAATTCACAGAACGTACGTTTGTGAACTACACGTGTTTTAATAAAAAGTAGAATTAAAATTTAAATTTCTCATTAGTTTTGAAGCTAGTTAATGGTATTTAAGTTCTGTAATAAACAAGGTTCGTGAGTCAAATCTAATATAGAACGGTTTTTTAGGTTTCAATTTTAAATAGCATTTAAAGAGTAAAATTGTTCTTGTGTGTGAACAGAATTATGAACATTTTAATTAAAACTTGTTTTTAATAAATTATACTCGTTTAATGTAAATTAATTTTTTTATATCTTCTAAATTTTCTTTCCTTAGAATTACTATTGAGTATTTTTCAAATTTAATCGTGTTCAAATAATTTCAAACAATATTTAATGTTAGATCAAAAATCAAATAGTTATATTTTAAAAATCTTTCCTAATTAATAGTAGATTTTATTAAATATATTAATGATATTTTCAGACATTAACTACAAAATAACAGAAATTGAAATGAAAAGAAAAAAGATTATTTCATATATTAATCTAAACGAAATTTTTTGGGTCACATCTGATTTCTTAAATGAAACTTTCGATAGAGCAGAAAAAAATAAGTGATTAATATTTATTTCTGTTGCAGTATATGCAAATTGATGACAGTTTCTTTATTTTAAAGCAGGGCTTCTGAATCTTTTTAGTCTCACACCTCCAATGTGCCAAATATAATAAAATTTTAACACTATTTCCAAATTAATTTTTGCAAAAGATTACTTTAAGTCTCATTTTTGACCAAAAATGAGATGAAAAAAAATAAAAATTGTCGAAAATGTTCAATAAATCGTTATTAATGATTTCTGATTGTTGTTTGTACACACTTTGATAGCGATGTCATCTTATTAAGAACGCTAAGATACAGGAAACTGTCAGAAGAATCTATATTTTTGTCTAACCTGATGCTCTTAAGATGATGGCATTGTAATTAAAATGCGCATAAGTAATAGTAAAAAAAATGATCATTGATGATTTATAAAACGTTGTTGATCAGAAAAATTTTTTTGTGAATTGTGAGATGAAAAATAATTCATTCATGTAAGCGGAAAATATATTTATTATGAATAAAAATTTAAAAAGAATGATTTCTTCAAAAAAAGTATGCAAAAAAATGAAACGGATTCCAAATAAAAATAATATTCCAAAAATCCGTTCCCCTGTAATATATAATTGATTGTTTATAAAAGACTGTGTTCGCTTTAAGATCCATTTATATATTAAAACGAACTATAAACCATCAAGACAATGTAAGTGTATTATCATCCTACATGTGCAATCAAATATTTACATTGATCTGTATTTAATTATCTCTTCGTCTAGTATGTGCGAGGATGATCGTCAACAGCGGCTATAAATGAACGCATTAAATTTTGAATGCCGTTCATAATATAACGGATTTTCATATAATTAAATGTAAAGTTGCTCGAGACGGCGAAACACCAATAACAGAATTAACATTATTTCACACGTCAAATGAGCGTGTAACATGTCTAGGAAATTTGCGACGCTGCATAGGAACTGTATAGGAGGAACTGCTCGAGTGATATGTCGGGAGGATATCATACAAATTATGTCTTTTGTTAATACAATTGTATAGATATTTTGCTTACTTATGATTATTTCTTAATCTGTATGTATATATATATATATATATATATATATATATATATATATGATTTATAAAGAAAATATTATTATTTAATTGCCCCACCTCAAATATATATATATATATATATATATATATATATATATATATGAGGTGGGGCAATTAAATAATGAAAATTTCTTTATAAATCGTTTATTAAACAAAAATACATGAATCTATGATGTTCACAATAGTCTCCCTCGAGCATGAGGCACTTGCGCTTCTCTTATTTCTGGAAACAGCTGTGAAAATCATCTGAAGTGAACGCCTCTCAAACCTGCGCTGAGTGGCTTTTGAATGTCCTGAATGTTATTAAAAATGTGCCCTTTTATCTGAAACTTCATCCGAGGAAATAAAAAAATCGCAGTGTGCTAAATCCAGACTATAAAGGGGATGGAGAATTTTTAAAACTCGTGGCCACGACCGCTAGGCGAATAGCGTAGGCGTGGTACTGCGTTAGAAAGAAATTCTTGTTATTCAATTGCCACACTTCTTATATATTCTTCTATTTAAGAAAAACTTAAACCTTGATGCTTTATAATCCAGCTCTGACACTGACTAACTTCATTTTTCATTTCAAAAATTGTTTTTCGAGTTAAAAATATTCAGTAAATTATTATCGACCATTTTTTTTATTTATTAATTTATAGAAAATTCTCGACCAGAAAACTGTTTTCGTAGTTTATCGACTGAAAACAGAATCCATATATGAATTTGATGCTTCGTCCCAATCACTTTCGCTTTTCTGCTTTTGTACAATAAACGGCGGTACGCTACTGATTTCGTATTTTGAAAAAGCTCAGTTCCAAACTCGGTCGTTCCCCATCGCCCGAAATGCGGCACAGTGACGACATTCCGTGATCCCTTTTGATCTAAATCCGAGATACCGTGCGACAAACCGAATCTGTTCGTCGAACCGTTACTCAATAGTCGTCGTCGTCGTTTTCGCGTCGACTTCATATAAGAAAGTGAGTCAATTTTTCGCATAATAATATTTGAAAATTACTCAGGCGTGATGTGCAAATCGGCGGATGCACACAGTACTTTCGAGTAGATATCGATGGATGTCAGTGGCCGTGCGGCGAACAACGAAATCAATTACGAATTCAGGAAATCGGCTATTGCACGCAATTTCCCTTTGAGCGTGAATTCTACGAATACCACACTAACAATATACATCAATACATACATACATACATATATATATATATATATATATATATATATATATATATATATAAATAATTTATTTATACACGAGAAATTGTGCAAATTTATACAGAGATTATATTCAGTCTCTTCTATGTCAATCGAATATTTATGTATGTTTTATTTTTATAAATTTTATGCAATTCACCCTATAAGTTATTTTTTAAAAAGACTCTGTTGCAACATCTTTATAATATAAATATTTGTTAGTTTGTCAATTTTTTAAATAATTAATTCATTGAAAATCTCTACTATTCATTTTTTTCTGATCGAAATATGTGGAGTATTTTTTTCTTACAACCGGTTTCGATTTTCGATATCTCCACGTTGATATTGACTTGATTCCGGAATATAATTCTTCTAGTAAAAGAGACCGGCGAAAATCTGTCAATTTTTTTCTGTTGTCGATTTTCAATAATAAAATAAATAATTTTCTTGGATTGAGCTGTACTGTTGTAAAGGGTAAACCCTTGGCTACAATTTGTGCAAAGATTTTAGGTTCAAGTCCGTTTTTTTTAAGCGTTACTTAGTAAAATGTCAAAATGTACAAATATACAAAAAAACCTAAACCGGTGGAAGAGGTTCGAAAATGTATTAAGGCTTTATTGACTCAAAGCTGTCATTATTTTTTCGATAAGAGATTTGTCAGTTATGGAATAAAGTTAGACTAAATAATGGGGGATGTTTTGAGCATTGAAATCAACTCCATTTTTCGGTAAACATTTATTTTCTATAAAAAAGACAGTGAATTGATTTGTACACTAAATACATACACATATAATCTCAAAAAATTGCACCTGAGATAAGATATTGATTGTTTTCTAGTCACTTCCTATTTTAATATTTTTTGAATCAAACAATGTGTTTCTTGTACTACTCAATGAAGTAAGGCAGATAAGAAAAATAAAATCACAAAGTTTACCCCGCAACCGCTTGATTAAATTGTTGAATCAAATATAAACCTTTTAAAATGTGAATGCCAAATCAAATATCATTATTCAAAAACGAATCGTTTACTATTAAAAGAATATGTTTTTAAAAAATTGAACGTTGTATTTTTCTTTTATCAATATTTGTCATTACTGATATTTGAAATTTTTTACCATTCTGTACGTTCTACTTTCATTTATTTTTAATACGTTCCACTAATTACAAATTATCTCTAATTATTGATAACAGTGTTATTTATCTTCACTGATGTTTTCTTTTATAAAAAAAATGTTTCATTCCATTCTCAATAGTAAAATAAAAAGAGATGATCACATATTAAAACATGAGATGTTATTATCACGGAAACTCATTTAAAAGTAACTCAAATTTATAATTCATGATTTTATCGAAAAATTATTCAACTGGATAATAAGTAATTCGCAGGCTCGTACATACATGTGCACGAAATTAAATAAAACATCAAACGATGTCGTTGCCTGTTAGTAAAGACTAATAATTCATTTTTATTGACTCATTTGAACGAATAAAAAGACGAATTATTAATGTATTCACATAAAATTCTATATACATGTATATATATATATATATATATATATATATATATATATATATATATATATATATGATGTGTATGAATACATTTTTATGTGTAAAAATGGAAAACACCTTTTCACCTTTAATGTAAAGACGTGACAGTCGGTTTACAATGAAGAGATAGAGGTACACCTAACTGACATGAAACATACGGCAAGCAATTTAATTTCCTGATGGCCGTCAGCGATATGAAATTATTTATTGTCAATATCAATGAAAACTCATACGTACCGTGTTCTTTTTTATGTACTCACGTTTGATGTCGTACACAAACATGCATGTACAAACGTACAGACGACAATAAGTTCGAATGTATTTAATAAAATAAAGCGTCTGTGAAATTCTTGTATATTAATTTCTGTTCATAATCGATGATGTGGCCCGACACCACTTTGATAGGTTATTGTTGATACTCTTCAACGATTTTTCCTATATCCATTCGTTACTTCCATAACATTGGTGTTGAATGCAAGAACGTCATTTCGACGAGAAATCCAATCAAAACACCCACACAATACAATGGTCTGGTCTATGTAAAGTGTCATCGGTTTATGTCATGCACCCTTTTTCTTCTATTGAAAATAATATAAAATGTTATTGTTATGTATTTTAGTAACCCATATATATATATATATATATATATATATATATATATATATATATGAGTGTGTGTGTGTGTGTGTGTATAAACAGAGTATGAAAACACATTTTCTAAAATTTACTTTTATTTTCAGGTGAGTGCTGTAAATGTAATGTACAGCTTAAAAATGTTCAACTATATGTTTATTAAGAAACTGGTAAGTTTTTGATATTTTTTTGTTATCAATGAGTGTAAGATTCAATTTTATAAAGTCTTTATTAGTAGAACAATCGAGATATTTATGTGTTGAGGTGTTATAAAAATTGTAGACTTTTATAAAAATCGATTTTCTTATATCATTTTTATTTTTCATTAATATAATCGGTTTTTGTCAGAAAATGAATAGTTTTGGAATTAATAATCGTTTCATTATGGAAAGTATGATACGTTTAAACAGTAACAAGACAATTACGCTCTGGAAAATTATCCCTACAGACATTAACCTCCCGTCAATAACCCCTCGGAAAATAACTCCCGTGTAAAACAACTCCTAGACACCCCGTATAAGAATAAAAACTCTATAAAGAAAATTCATCCTCACAACAAACAATGGATACAAAAAATTATTTGACAAAATAAATGTTTTAAAGTAAATTTATCAAAATAAAAATTTTAACAAAAAATTGTTGAACACAACAAAATATGGATACAAATTTAAAATTATACTAACACTTAAAATACACATTTTGAGATAGAGAGAGGGAGAAAAAATAATTACTTTTAAAATATTGAAATCTTTAAAAAAAAGCTTCGAAGGATTTTTGTCCAGGAAGTAATTGTCCTAGAACCTGTTAAACGTTAAAAAAAAATCGAAAATTTTGATCTGAAAAGTCAGGACTTCTAGTATGAAAATTATAATTTTTAAAATTAAATGACTACGCTGAAATCATTATTCTAACGTGTATTTGTTAATTGAAAGTTAACTATTTAGCTTTATAACTAGTATTTTTCAATTTTTAATTATTATTTTATCTTTTTTTAGTATCAAACCTATTATATTTGTATTTATTCAAATTACTTCACTTATTTTTTCTAAAATACATTGATATTTATTTGAAAAAAAATTTTTTAATACCATGTTCACTAATTTATTAGAAAAATATTTTTAAAATAAAGAAGTATTTTTTAATTTTAGTACAAATTAAAATAATTCTTGAAAAAGTGATTTTTTTGTATGAAACATTAATTATTTCATATTTCTGTTTATTCCTGAGAGAAAATAATTATTTTAAGCCCGAATTAACGATTTATAAAAAAAATATCATTATTTTTAAGTTTTAAAAAATTTTATTCCAAAAAAACAACGATCTAACATACAAAATTTTATGAAAAATAATGATTTTTAAAATTGAACTTTTTATAATAAACTTATTATTTTAACTCAGATAATGTGCTATTGTAATCATTGATAAAAATAGTGTTTTTTCTTTCATAACTCTTTTTTTTTGACTTTTATTCTTCATTTTATTCGTTTTTCGTACCGGAGCTCTGCTATTTGTGCTTCTTCAAATATTTTAATATTCTTTTATTCAAATTAACAATTTTTAAGTTCAGAACATCATTTTGAATTAAATGAACACTTATTTATTATAAAAGAATTATTTTAGATGGGAGAAAGACTTTTTTTTTGATTTTTGGTTCAGGACAAAATAATAAAATGTCGAAAAAACGTTTTTTCGTCATAAAATATTTATTTTTCCATATTTAAATTTATTCTTGGTAGAATATGACTATTTTTAGTCCGAATTAACGATTTATAGCCAAAGAATTGAATATTTCAAGTTTTTAAAAAGTTCGAAAATTTTGACTTCAAAAAACCACGATACTTAGTATGCAAAATTTGATGAAAAATCAAAAAAATTAAAATTGAACTCTTTCATTATTAAATCATTACTAGAACATAGATAATGTGTAATCATTAATTAAAATCGTTCTTTTCGTCTTATAACTATTTTTTTTTCGACTTTAAACTATATTTTTATTCGTTTTAAACATCGAAGCCAATTTATTTGCTTCTATAGATTTTTTTTAAAATTATTTCATTCCAGAATAATCATTTTTTATTTCAAAATATATTTTATAAGAAAATACACCATAATTAATTATAAAAGTAGTTTTAAAACGAAAAAATAAGTTTTCTTAATTTTTGATTTCAGTACAAAATAATATAAATTAAAAAAATTGATTTATATATATATATATAAATAAGTATATATTTTACATATATATATATATATATATATAATTATTTTTCAAAATAATCATTTTTAATTCATCTTATTTTAATACAAGTTCGAATTGGAATTTATACCAATATTTAGACAGACCAAAAGTTATTCCGTGTTAAGTATTTTCCAATCCAATGGGTTTCGAACGATCGAAACTGGAATCGAAGTTATAATGATTAACGGTTGGATACTCAACTAAGCCGAATACCGTTCGGTCGAATCTCGGCATCGCTTGACTTAATAATTGGAAATTTCACATCATACTTATTAAAAACAATCTGGAATTAAGAAAAAAAATAAAAAAGTAATCCGAATTAAATTTAAAATATTCAGCAGTGTTCCTTGTTTGTTCCATAGAGTGGAAACCGGTTGCAGGATTCAGTTTTTGCTACAAGAAATTATTATAATTTAATTTGATGTAGTAAATAGAGTGATTTAAGGTCTGTACTCTGTTTAAATAAGTTTTATGATTTTTCCAGTCATCCCATAAACGAAAAACATTTTTTGTTATCAAAAATGTTCAGTGATTGATTACAGGTCATATTTGATTTTTATCTGTACTCATTTAGATTAGAATTTCATTATACTCAGAGCATTAAGATACAGAAAAATCTGGACTGTGTTCTGAAAATGATGCAATCGTCATTGAAATACACATAAGTTACAATTAAAGATCAATAATCAACTATTAAATATTTTGATTATATTTTGATTTATTGAAGTGAGTGAAAAAATCATTGTGTAAAAATTAAAAAGTGACTATCAAATTACCTCTTTAAATAATAATTTTTAACTCAGTCATGGAGAGATATTTCTCTCTCTTTATCGCATATCGATAACTGGAATTATTTGACCATCCAAGAGTAATATTTTATACAGTACGTCGTTATTAATTTGTTATTACCAATTCATAGCCACATAATACATTTCATGAACGTGTTATTAGTTGTAATGAATGTGCATCAATTATTAACAGTAAAACGATATTTAAATAGGCAGTAAATCCGATTTTAGATTTGTGTGGTAATAAAATACATTAATAAATGATCTATTATATTTAATCATCTCCTGTATGATTTTTATATTTTCTTTTTTTTAGAAAAACTGTGTGTGTGTATATAAAAGTATGTATAGAAACGAAAATTAAAAAAGTCTTTTTCTAACACTTTTTTTTTTATTTTAGACAATATAGCTTTATATAACATAAAGAATTAATATAAAAAATAAATATATACATATTTGTATTGAATAGCATTTTTTTTTCTGTACATTAGCGCTCTAAGAATAATGATATCGCCATAGAAAGGCGTATAAGTAACAATCAAAATGTTTAATAATCAATAATTGTTCATTTTTAATTACAAAACTTTTTTGTGATTCGAGGAATGGATGAACAATTTATGAAATACGTATAGCTATTTTATACTATTTTTATGAAAAAACGCATATAATTCTATAATTAAAAAATAAATATCAATTGCTTAAGGATCTCTTCGTCCACTTTCACTGGACCGAATTTATACTCAACAGACAATTAGCTGAAACGATACAATTGTAAAATCAACATCAATTTGTAGTATATTAAAACTATGTATTAATCCCGTTTCGTAGCTAGTTTTCTTTTGGTTGAATATTGAATTATATGGTTGAATATCCATCCAATAATTCAGTAGAGTTATATTCGGTTTAATATTTCGTTCATTTCTAAACATTTTCCATTCAATAACACTATATAAAAAATCTACTATTTGTAGAAAAAAAAATTTTTTTTATATAAATTAACTAAAATATTTTTAACTATAAAGTATTAACATTTTGTATAAATAGAATAGGGAGTGTAATAAGTTTTAAGCTTATATGTTCATGATATGAACCTATTCTCATACCAAAACTTTACTGAAATGTATTCATCAATATATTGCAAAAGGTACAGGAATTTCCATTGTAAACACACACACACGCACACGCAGTCGTACATGTATGTATTTTATTATATAAACATGTACATGCCGAACAAGCAAATATCGTCCTGAACAAGATACGTCGAACAATAGAACTTTTCATCTCAGGAAGTTTATGTGAACAGTGCTCGAAAGGCATCAATACGGTCCGTCAACAAAGCACTCGTGCGAAAGACATCGAAACACGATTATTATTATTATTATTATTAAACAGCACTCCGTTTTAATGAACTACATAATTAGATATAATGAATGAATGTGCGTATCGACCCCTTTCGTCTACATAATAAACTTTGTGTACGCGTAACAGGTGCGTGCGTCGTGAGAGGACAGCGACGAGCGTCGCCCCAATATCATACAGGTGCGTGGTAGGGACTCGGTGGCGCGTTTGTGCACGTATATAAAAAATAATGCTATTTTGATTTTACCCCGACTGCTCTTGTCGAAACCAATTCACTTAGCCGGTTGACGAAGATACACTGTCAGAAACAATTTTTTTTGCAATTATGTATATATTTTTATATAAACACACACACACACATTATATATATATATATATATATATATATATATATATATATATATATATATATATATATTGTAATGCCGTTTGTAGTTCCCTTTATAGTTCAGTAAATAGAGTGATTAGCTTTTATTATCTATTATATTTTGTTATCAGTTCAATTATCGATTGGAAACAAATACAGGCATTTCATACTAAAATGTTGTAATATTACACAGCTATTAAACATTTTGAACTCTAATAATATAATAGTTTTGCTTTGTTGATAATTTTTCGTTCATGAAACTATATAATAGGGCCATTATTGATATTAAGTCAATGTGGAACAGCCCGCATAGACGGGCACAACCGACAGGCCGGTATGAAGCCGTGACTTTATGTCACGCCTAGTCTTCGGCCTGTTTGTCTTCCGTGGTAATCCTTACAACAAACTCCGTAGTCGTCTCTCAAAGTGAAAGTCTTGAGAGTTGAAACTCGTAAGCTTCGTGCCTCACACCTTCGTTAAATGCACAGATATGCCACTGTATGCAAGATTTTGTAGCCAATGTACGACGCTGTAAATTGTCAAAGATAATTAGCAACTCAATGACAATATTCTGTTTACTTGAAGACTTTATTTTTCAATATTAGAGTACAGAAAACTCTCCTATAACGCGGTACTCTCACAACACGGTTTCTATATAATACAACTTAATTAATTTAAGCAGTCCCCCTAAAGCATGAATTTTTCCATTACACTTTTACTGTTGAAATTAGTGGGGAAATCTTCTGTTTTTTCATGCACGTACATCACGATTTTTCAATTTCAGATATCAGTTTTAGTTATACACAAGTAACTAAAGAGAAGTTATACGTTTAAAAAAAATTCTTCATTCTCACTTGTTAATATAATTCCAGTTATTTTATCGAACATACAATATAATATGTATAAAAATCTATACATATATACATTTATAATATATTAAAAAAAAAGATATTTTTAATATAGCTTATAAATATAATTCAAGATAGAGTTATTTTTAATACACTGTACGAGATAATGTCGATAAAATTGTACTGGATGTCAGTAGTATGTAAATAGGAGTAAATAAACACACCCACTTCCAGCACGAGAATATTGTTAAATCGGGAATCACTGTTAATGAAATTCAGTACAAATATACACATGTATTCAGACATTAATGTGAATTTGCAGTGTGACTGTACATTTTTTCTCGGAATCCAATCAAACGTCGGTTCATTTCGTGCAAATCGAACGTTAAACCTTATCAGTATCGAAAACTAATAATGTGTTATTGACAACAAAGTATAATTTATTCAAAGCGAATACATGTCACAGCGAATACAAACATGACGATTTGAATGTCAATATCATACTTTATACACAATCAATTAGCAGACAAAATTGTAGTAAACATATCACATAAATAGATACAATCATGTATGTATATATATATATATATATATATATATATATATATATATATATATATATATATATTATAGTTATATATAAATTATAAAATAATTTCTTAAAATATGTATCTAAAATGTTGTAAAGAACATAATTTGCTGTTGATTGTGTATCTTCTTCAAAATCTTTTATTTTAAAGATATAGTGTCTCAATCTATCACATATTTCAGAAACTAATTTTGATATCTTTTTTGATATCTAATTTTGTTCAAGTGTTTTTTTTTTTGGTACTTTTGGATTTTGATCTGTGGCTTGAACGAATTAAAATCTTTATATAAATTAATTAAAGTGTATAATTTTTTGTATCATTCGATCATGAATAGCACGCTTAGTTTTGAAAGTTGGTCGAAATTCCACATTTCAAATCATGCTCACTGCATAGTACTAGGTTGGTAGAAACATAATTTGCTGTTTATGACATTCAAATTCATGTACATTTTTTAACTAAAGTGGTTTTAAGTGGTCCAGAACTGTTGGATGACTAACGCCTAACTTTTGTGCAGGCTCTCGAATTGTTCTGATTCAACTAACGCATTCAGTCGGTCGTTATGAATAGAAGGAAGTCCGTGATCTTCATCTTCAAGGCTTTCGGTCCCCAGCACGAACTTTTTGGAGCCAGCACTTTTTTAACAGTACCCACATCAAAAGTATCGTTTAGTTTACGAGCAGTTTCTACTGTTTTACCACCCGTTTTGAATTCATAAAAAACTTCTCTCATTTTCTTCTTTTTCTTTTTTAATTCAAGACCCCGATTTAAAGAAATGTTAATAATAAAACCAAAGTAGATGTTACCAAAATACAGACCGAGAAATTCACTTTAAAATCATATTAACAAGAAAAAAACTATCATTGAAAAAAATTAAGGTTATAATCCAGAAAACCGCAATTATTTTCCTAACAACCTAATACTAAATTGAGTAGAATATTTACCGTCTCTTAAATGAGGTTAATTTTTGACGATTATTTTTAAGGCATAATTTTTAAATTATTATATTAATCACAAGCACCGAATAACAAACGCTCGAGCTCTTTAAAAACAAATTGTTCCCACTCGTACTGCAACAGGGCTCCAGACGTGTTGTGCTACGACAGGCAGGACTTTGAATACTCAAGTAAAGTTATTAGAGCGGAATTATTTCTTGATTTCATTATGGAATATAATCCATACTATTTCTCATTGTTAGGAATATTTTAAGCTTCACTTACAATATTATTAATATTTTTTCCTCGTTTCTAAGATATGTATAAACAGTGAGAACGTTTTACATGATTCATTTATGACGCGTTGAAATTTTAAGTCTTGAAATCGACCTCATAATAGTGATAATACGTATGAACCTGACTGACCTACAAACAGTAATAAGGTTTCAATTTGTCATCGCTTTTATATATACAATTTTTCTCCCTCATTCAGACCCCCACCCACACACACACTATATATATATGTGTGTGTGTGTATGTGTGTATGTTTGTGTTTTCAAACATGTATATTAAAATTTTAGGAATATATATATATATATATATATATATATATAATTTTAAAATGTTTAATTAGTTACTACTTTTAACAGACACGGTTTTTATATTAAACGTACAATTCAATTAATTAAAGTGTAAATATGTTTAAATATGTATTTATATATATATATTTCAACGAACTATCACTAAATGCTGCAGTCGAGTGCATCTCAACTGAACCAAAAGAATATTCATATTTTTTTCTCTTTATGTTCTGCGGTTGTGAAACTCTACTCGTGCTTTTACAAGCTCTTAGCATTGATTTGCATATCTCGGACGGATTTTCCACGTATATATATATATATATATATATATATATATATATATATATATATATATATATCAGAGTTTGTGTTTTCTAAATGTAGGGTCTGATGTTTATATATATATATATATATATATATATATATATATATATATATATATATATATATGGTTATATATGCTTATGTATATAGTTCGACATTGTAGATGCAGAGTTGACAGGATGTTTTCAGAATAAATTGCATTTATTATATGTCTTTCCCTCTTCCCAGTCTATATCCGAAGGGAAACACTGATGTAGTTTATATACTCGAATAATGTAAGTCGAGGTTATTACTAGACCTGCGGTTTAAAACAAGATTTCAGTGGATTGAAAAAGATCATACCGTACGATGAATTTTAATTGAAAATGTAGACGTGTAATTCACCTAAATACATTTTTCAGTGCGATGAGATTCTAATCGTTGAATAGCAATTATTGCTTTTGATAAACAGAACAATAATTTTAAACATGGTCGAGTTTTTCATAATTTATATTATTTGCTTAAACTTGGTTTAAGATACCTGCTTAATAAAAGTATGTAGGTTTATTTCACAAATGAATAATTTTATTCGTTCACAAATTACACCAATTTTTTTGTTAAATATAAATATTCGATAATCGATTGTTCGTTATTTTGATTTTTTTAAGCACGTTTCGTTAGTGACGGTGGTATTTTTAAATTGTAGAGGTGTAGAAAAGTAAATTAAATGACATTTTTGGTATCTTTCAATGATCCGTCTTGAGGATGATGAAATCGTTCGCATAAATAATAATAAAATCGATCAATAATCTATTACCAAACATTAAGATCGAACAATTTGGGTGGTTTATAGGAGTCAAAATGTTTTTTCTGAAAGTAAATTTATTTACAGTAACGGAAATGTTATTTTTTTTGTTGGAATGAATAGAAATTTATTCTAATATAACATTTTTTTATTGTCAGTGTACTATCAAATTTATTTACTTCATTACTTTTTCATTATCACTGCTATATATATATATATATATATATATATGTTTGATCTGTCATTTTTATAAATCCCTATTCACAGACTGTTAAAAAGCACAGTAAACAGTAATTTCATCAGTTTATTAATAATGACAGCACATTCGACAGCCAGAGAGAAAAATCTGGCCCGTTTTCATGAACAAATATATGTTTTGTTTTGTAATAATGCCAGAAATTCGATAAAAATGTATTGTGTGTGTGTGTATGAAGAAGACTGTAACATGTTGAACGGATTTCGTTCGGATTGACAGACAGACGGACATGTAACATGTCAACAGAAGACAACAGCGGGAGACATTCGGTCGACCGAGGTTTTAGAGATAACCGGATTAATTCCTTAACGAGACCAGAAGCTTAGTTTATAATTGTGTTTCGACGTTGGCGGTCGAGCGTCCTTTAAGTGTTTTAGTTTTCACGTGTATGCTACGACAGTTTGTTTAAGGTGCGAGCGGATGTTCTCTCGTTCTGGTTTTGTCTCGCATCGGTGCACACTTGAACTTCAGCGGAACTGCCGACCACCAATATCAAATTATAGCCACGTGTACACATATGCAAACATATTCATACACACACACACACATATATATATATATATATATATATATATATATATATATTTACTGTATTCAAACTGATATAAATTTCAAATATCTAATATCTTAATCGATGGTTGATTGGTAATTTGGAAGAGACCTGTGCTCCTCTGTTTTTTGATCTTGTTTGATTATCAAAATAACGTACACCGTTCAAAAATGAGTTGTTTATTTTCCCATTATAAAAAAAAGATGTTCAAATTACACATTAGACTATCAAAAATATCACTCATCAATCAATTTTCTTATTCGATTATTTTTTTTCAATACAAGTCAATCTTCAATGCATACTTACTTTAACCTTTATGTGCGTCGGGAATTTCAAGTTACATGAACAAAAAGTGATATTTAATAATCAATATATATATATATATATATGTATATATATATATATATATATATATATATATAATTATTTCTTTCTAATATTTGCTTTGTAGCTGCATTACAGCAAATTAAATCTGCGTGCATCTCAGAGATGTCAATGTTAACACTGGCATAAGAAACACATGACATATCAGGGACGTCCTTGTATGATAAGGGGTTAATATAGAAAAAAAAGTGTTAAGTACTTTAACAGTATTTTTAAACCATCGAAGCGAACACATCTTCAATCTTGATTTACTAAATTGAAATGAAAATTTCTATCAAATTATTTACATTCCTTTTTCGGCGACATTTCACTCGTTCTGTGAATAGTTGACACTTTTCAAATCCTCACTTTTCAACATTTAATCTTTAAATATCGAAAAATAAATCTCGGAAGAAGACAAAATTGTCCGTTATTAGTTTTCTTATCTTACAAACAAACATCATATTTTACAATTTCTCACCCGTCTCTCATATTAAAAATGTCGGAGTAACAAAAAAAGTTGTAATAAGCACACAAACTTTTTTTATAAAAAAAATGGTATACTTGTTATGAAATATTATTAATTCGTTCGTTGTATATTCGAAATATAAAATGTGCGCGTGTACTTTTAGATTAGTCCGATATTAAACCGGCGTACGTCCGACGAAATAAATATAAAAGAATGTATCTTAATACAACAATATATCAAAGTGTTATTTTCTTGCCGCAATCAGAAACGTAAAACGCGTTCTGGGACGATGTTGCGGTCGCGCCTGAGATCGGCAACAGGTGTGCGCCACGCTCTTTAGATGAGAGAGAATGAGAGTATGAATGAGAGAGAGAGAACGTGGCGTCGTTAGAGGTGGCATGGAGCGACGGCGCCCGCCGAAAAAAAAAGATTTCGAGGTCGGTTGATTTTATATGTATGTACGGGGGAGTGAGTTTGGGGCGGCCGTCGACGCTAGCACTGGTGCCAACTTCGGCGCGGATAATAATTTATGGTCTCGGCTGCGTACCACAATGGCGTGTACTGTGAATTTTCACGTTTCAAACGAGACGTTATTACGGTATTTATCGAGAGGAAAATACGTTTTATATTTTATGGCTCGATATTTTATTTGGGAGTGTGTTCTTTCAGTATAAAAATTAGAACGGAACAATAAACTGCTTTCAATGGATCTGTCTATGTAATTGATTGTGTATACATATGCATTGATATATATATATATACACGAGAGGTGTTCAAAAATAAACAAGAATTTTTTTAAAAATATTTTATTTACTGAACACAGCGAAATTTCACTGATATTATTTTTTAACGCAATCTAATTCACCTACAATCAATGTCTGGTAGCGTCCTGGAAGTTTTTAATTCAGTTATCAAAGTATTTCGATTGATAAAGGTAAATATGTGTCACCTTAATAAAAATGTCTGGCTCTATATCTTTAGTTTGGACGATCCATTGATTTGAAGCTTGATATTGATAAATCTTAATCCTTTCATGCACTGTAATACTATTTTATTCAAATTCATGCAGACAAATACATTATTTTACCGTGGTGTTGCGAAGTTGATCGGAATGAATATAAGATACAATCAAAAATCATCAATAATGATTTACTGAACAGTTTTGGCCAGGATAGTTTTTTTGGTTTGTGGGACGAAAGAATTATTCATCTGTGTAGCGGATTTTAACCACAGTGTCAGAACTTTGTCATGATGTTTTATTTAATTAGATGCCGTTCTTAAAAATATGTTTTCTGTAATGAAAATTTTATTTGCAGCTTAATAATTTATTGAGTAGTCCATTGGAAAAATGTATGTTTTGTTGCCACTGACTAGTATATATATATATACTCGTATATATATATATATATATTAGGTGTCTTTAAATTGAATCAATCATAAGTCTGTTTCAAATTAAAATATTTTATTGTCGTTTTAAGATTTTTAAGTGGAAGAGATATCAGATGCAAGGCCAAGCTCGAGTCATGACCTGGAGCATTGTCAAAGAGAAGAAGAGCCTTGAATGGGAGGTTATTTTTACCCCACCACACTGATATGTAGTCAGTTACGGTCTTTATTTCGTAGGGAGTAATGCGTGCTTTATGAAGCCCGGTTGGTGTGTGATCAGTCGTTCAGTAAGGCGGTCGTTCTGTGGGACGGTCTTGGTCGTTTGGTGGGGTGATATTTCGGTGGGGTAGTCGTTTGGTGAGGGTCTTTTGTATTTTATACACCTAATAATTAGACATTGTTCTGAAAAAAATGTTTTCTACAGTGATAACTTTATTTGTACGTTAATAATTTATTGAATAGTCTTGTAGAAAAGATAGTGTAGTAGAATATATATATATATATATATATATATATATATATATATATATATATATATATATATATATATATATATATATGTATATGTATATATATATATATATATGTATATGCATGTATATATATATATATATATATATATATATATACAATAAAATATAATTCAGAAGAACAGTTAATAATAGTAATATTGTGTCTATGTGTCTGTAATATTATATTTTATTTAAATACAAACTATTATCTTGTAGTGTAACTATTGATTTTCTTATTTGAAAAACTGTTCGTATTGATAAAAACAGTTGTATTGAAAGTAGATATATATATATATATATATATATATATATATATATATATTCGTTTAAAAATTCCCTCAATTCAACAAATCGAATAAACCGAACTGTGGTTTGCAAAAACACAATTTAAATAAAAAAATAGACATGACAGCGTTCGATTCAAAAGAAGACGAAGAAATATATAGAAAAAAGTACAAATTCTCTATTATTTACTTTCTTTGTTCACTGTTTACATTCTGTTCCGATCTGTACTCCGGTGTATATAATTCACTAAATCTTACAATAAACCTTTACAGGGAATCTTTTTTTATTTCGCGACGAATAAAAGAGAACAAAACACGTGCGTTCATTGTAGTTTTAAACTTTATTTTTTACGCTGATAAACATTTGAATCTGTTGTATGTTCTATTCAGTCATCGATTTCCTAAATGAATTCATATTCATCGCGCAGTAGCTGAAAACATTTCTGATTAAATATGTTCGATGAATTATTATTGATCATTTTTAATTACTGCTTGTGTGTATTTCGATTGGGATGAGATCTTCATCAGAATACTCAGGTATGATAATGATTCATTGGTCATTTTGGATCTGAAAAAAATCATTTGTGAAAGTGAATTTAGCCAGTGAGTCAGGACTGTCTTGTCAGTTATTGGGTTTATTAATAAGTGATATACAGGTTACTTTGCAGCTAGATGCGTTTTTAAATTTTTAGTATATATATATATTTATAATATAAAATATTTACATATTTAAAGTGACATGTTTCCTCCATCTTGCATATAAAAAACATCGTACGTGTTGCGAAAAGCAATATTTCCTCTGTCCTTCGTCGCACATCAATTTCTTATAACTACATCCGGCTGTTGGGCTGTATAGAGTAGAAGATGCCGACGAAGTAAAGTTCCCGATTACTGATATAAACGCAGCAGCGTGCAGTGCGGAAGAGCTTTCGCTGCTTCAAACGCACCTCGCGATCCGTACGCGCGTCTGTCTCCCTATATCGGATCGAACCGGCGTCGCGCCGCACAAAAAGCGTTCTTCGTCCGTCACGTGTCATTACATAGTACCGGTAATGGCCTCATACCACACAGCCGTCGATGTCTTTTGTGTATCGCGTATATAGCGTCAGTCAACCGTTCCGTACATTGTTCACGTGTAGGTGATATAAAAGTCGACGTGCACGACCGTAACGATGTATGTTTTTAATCGGATTTGGTGCCTTGTAAACTTGGAAATTTTCAGAAAGAGAGTAAGCCGATCCGATTCGAAGAAAATGACGAAATCGAAATAAATATGTACTTCAACTGAAGACGTTGTTTCTATTCATACACAGGGAACCGTGTGTGTTTGAATTATGTGTGTATGTTTGTGTATATATGCATATATATATATATATATATATATATATATATATATATATATATATATATATATATAACCATATAACCAATTTAGCAAATGTAATTCATGTAACAATACACATAATAACAATATTCTTAAAATAGAAATCTGTTAGTAAATTTTGCTTCCAAGAAAGTTTTTTAAATTTTAATTCTAGTCTGTATGAGAGGAGCAGATAAGCTGGTTCAAAGCCAGTTATCAGTTTATAGCAGTGGCGATCAAACTTTGTCAGCTCATTGAACCCTTAAGATTATATTTTTTTGCGAAACTCCTACTATCGTTAGAAAATTGAAGATGCGTATCCCGCAAGTTTTGAAAATCAACCATCTTACATGACCGAATTTTATTATTTACAACTGATTGATTGGGGTCGTAATGTGTACTCATAAATATAGTTTTACTGCATAAAAATAGGTATTTATAGAAATAAAAGAAAATTTTATGAATTGGCTATTTTGATTTTTTTGCTGTTCGGTGTCGTTCCTCGAAAATTCTTTCGAATTTTGACTTTGACTTGCGGAACCATTGAAGAGGGTGTACGGAACCTCTGAGTTCCACGGAACACAGTTTGAAGAGCACTGGTTTACAGTGACGTTTTCTGTGTTGCGATTTTGTCACTAGTTAGTTTTACTTCTATGAAAATTTAGTGGTGCCGCACAAGATTTTTAAATCAAATATGACCATTTCATCATTTCATCTCTAACGATATCATCATTATTGGATCTCGTGCTCAAAGAACTATTGAGACAGCAGCTTCTTAGTATTCTTAACATTATCAACACTCTTCATAATTATACATTGATGTATTTTAATAAAAAAATGTAATTTGGTTTCAAATGATATACATCCATACATACATATATATATATATATATATATATATATATATATATATATATATATATATATATATATATATATATATATATATATATATATATATATAGAGAGAGAGAGAGAGAGAGCTGTAGGTATTACAAGAACGTCGCACGGTTGAATAACTATTGTTAAAGCCAGATTTTGCGTGAACTATGACACAATACATGTGGTAATGTGAGCTCTGAACGTGACTCAAATTGAAAATAAAATGAAATGAATTGAAGCTGACGACATGCGTTACTCATACACACATCCACACGTAGATACACTGCCAGACGTGTAAATACATGCACGTTAGATATTTCACGCACACTCCAAAGGAAACGCATTCATATGTATATATATATATTATATATACACCAGACATACACACACATATAATACATTCAGTGACGGATTTGCTAGCCAAATCCTCTATTCAACATACATATTATGGATGTAATGTAGTGTATATACGGAAATTTATATATATATATATATATATATATATATATATATATATATATTTCACCGTGTAGTAAAATATAACCATTATTTGAAAGAAAACATTGTTGTATATTGTTAACAGACTATGTATCATATTGAATTTTGTTTGTAATTATTAATAATATGAATAAAAACTCATTTGGTATTTGTTCAGAATGAAAAAGATTTAATTTTTTTTTCAAAGATTATTGAGAAAGTAAATATATTTTTTCTGTATTTTAGTTCTCTGACGATGTTAGTATCGCTATCTAAATGCACATAAGGAATACTCAAAAATGATCAATAATCATTCACTGAATAGTTATTTGTGTGGGTGAGAATAATAGATTTATAAATATAGATATACTTGAATTTCCCTTTAGAGTATTGTTATTGACAAGAAAACAATATGAAAAAAATAACATTGAAAAAGATTTAAATATTTGAAATATAATAAAAAAGTATGTATTGTTATTAGGGTGTTATAGGATATATATATATATATATATACATATATATATATAATATATATATATATATATATGTTGTTATAGGGCGACTCAATTTAGGTTTCCATATGGAAGTATTAAAAGTGCGCGCAAGGGCTAAAAAAAGTCATGTTATTTTTTATTTAGTATTTTAATTCAATTCAATACCAAAATACAATTGAACTAAAATACTAAATGGGGGATAAATGTTTTTTTTACTTTTGTGTTTTTTTGAATACTTTCGTGTGGAAGTCTATGTTAAAATCACCTTATATATATGTATATATATATATATTTATATATATATGTGTGTGTGTATGTGTGTGTCTACAAAAATGTCAAATATCATCTGTAAGCAATATAATTCTTGTATCGTGAGCAACAAAAAGCAATAAAGTTTTAAAAGGCCACACGACTTCTTGTCAATTCACTATGAACAATTGGTCTAGACGACTGTTGGTGGTAAAGTGGTCGGCTGAAACACTCCAAAGCTCGTCGATCGTCGGTTCGACAGGTCATGGCTTAAGGATGTTCAATGGCATTATTGTACACATTAGATTGTAGCTTTACTCTCGAACTTTATCACCTCTCTTGAACGGCATTTAGCTTGAACATCGGCAATGGAGTAGAAAGTACAATGTGGAAATTCATATAGATATATTCTATATACATTTATTTTTTTATTAAATATATTGATTGTTTATTTAGTAGAAAAAACATAAATAATGTATGAAATATTATATAGTCTATGAAATGACATTATTTTATAAAATAGGTATGAATGAAATATGAAAAAGACTAATTTTTAATTCATATTCGATGCAATTGATACGAAATTAATTACATAATCATTTTTTAATATGAAATTCATATATATATATATATATATATATATATATATATATATATATATATATATATATAGATAGATAGATAGATAGATAGATAGATAGAATTGAGGACATCAATAATGCATTGTGACATCAAGTAGCACATGTATTTTTCAAGAGTACAAAGCTTTCGAATAAAACTGGAACAGGAAAGTTTAATTCAACTCAATTCACTGTTATTAGCAAAGAGATTATTCTCTTTTATAAAATAGCATATAATTTTGAATCATAACCGAAGGAGTATAAGAAATCATTGTTTTTTTTCTATATTTTCTACATCTGTTTGAGATTTTTTTCATTGCAATTAAATGCCTATTTTGGCAAATTAAAGTATTAAATGATGATTTAACTGATTGTAAATGTATTGTAATTTTTCAGAATTCAGAACGCTCGTCATAAAACTTGGAATATCTGTCCATTTAGAATCCGGAATAATCATACAATTTAGTTTCAGAATACTGATATTTGAAAACAATCTAATATTACCAAAATTATATTTTAGTTTTTTTATGAAAATTCGTTTTAACATCCACAAATGAGTTATTTTTGCATGTCACAAACCAGAAACTCTCAGCTTGACCAATCATTTATAAACTAATTATTTTGTTTCACAAATGATAATTTTCTCACTTCAAAAACAACATAAACGTTCAATAAACGACTATTGATAATATTTAATAGTTGTTTATACACATTTCGATGAAAATTCTATTATATTTAAGTCGCTGTGGTAAAGAAAAAATCTAAGAGTTTGATTAATGAATGATTAATAATTAATCATTAAACATTTTGTAGTTTGTGGGTTAAAAAAACAATTCAGTCGTGCAATCACAGTGCTAGAAAACTATTGTCGTTTATATTCAATTTTCCTGAATACTAATCTATTCTAATTCATGTTCTTTTAACAAATCGCGATTCAGTTTTTCATAAACTCTATTAAAACTTTTTCATTGTACAAAAGTCATAATGTTGCAAACTTTTAATTAACTTGTATTGAATTCAAGTTTCTATGAAATGTGGAAAAGTATGCCTCGTTAATTTATATCGAGCGCATTACATATACAACAACCGCATTTTAATCATCGATGGTAAATAATGAAATAGTTTCAAGTCTCTATCGTTATGCAAAATACATTCTCACCGACTCTGTTTTATCCGAAGAGCCTAACTAGAACACAATTAGTGTGCTTGTTTTCATTCGGCCAGATTAGGTACGGGATATACTTGTATCTGATGATTGCATGGTATGTACAAGTGAGATACGTTGTACGGAATATATATATATATATATATATATATATATATATATATATGTGTGTGTGTGTGTGTATGCTTTAAAATATGGCTTATCTGTTTAAAAAATAACATGTGCAGGTGAAATGTTATTCATAGACTTTTAGATCAGACAGTTAAACTCAGTATGTAAAGTAATGTGTATATATATATATATATATATATATATATATATATATATATATATATATATTAAAGTATGTATATGTGAGTAATATTTTTTAAAATAATACTAAAAATAGTACTAAATAATTTACATTCAAATGAAATAAATAATATTTTATTTTCAATTTTCATCATTCTTTTTATATACAACAAGAAAAATTACTCCATTTTATATGTTTTTATTGTCGATCTTCATTTTGTATTTATCAAATCCTTCTAAACGACTTCCTACTAAACTTCAACGTCACTTGTCTATGTAGAATTCATTCTGGATGCGTCAACATAACAGTAACGGGGATAATATTCCATTCATATCTGTTACAATGCATGCTTTATATATATATATATATATATATATATATATATATATATATATATATGTGTGTGTGTGTGTGTGTACATACACATCCGTACACAATATGCGACAGAACATTTCATTCACGTGACGAAATCGAACAAATAACCCGTCTGCCATTCCGTCAAGATGATAATCCTGTATGAGAGAGCGGAATGAGCCGCGCGTGTAATTAGTGTAATGAATACTGGGATGCGAAACTATTCACTTATCTTACCCCACCGTCGACGGTGCATATAACGAGATCCTGTCATTCGGAACTATCTCTATCTGCCGTACGTTCAATACCGTTCGAATGCAACTGAACCATTGTCGTCGTCTCTTTCCGTACGGTTCTCACATTTGTATCAGAGCGGAATTAAGCTCGAGCCTGTTTTGTTGTAATATCACTAGCGTGCCGGTTATTTTGGCTTAAACGTTTCGAGTACGTATCACATCTGCTCGGATTTCGTTAATATAAATATTCATTAAGTAATTATAATTGTATATTAATACAGCATCGGTGCGTAAAGTGGGTTAGGAGAGAGTGTTCGGTTCAATTATTAGATCTTTCTGAATATTTAATTTTTTTTCCTTTTATTTAAGATTGATGGATTTTACAGGAGTTAAAAAATATATTACATATAGTATTCCACTAATTAAACTATATTTTAATTAAATGTTTTGGTATTTTTCCTATTTATTAGCAGATAGCATATTTGGATTCCACTTGTACTGCTGTACAAACAAGATATTCTTGTGAAAGCATTAAAAAAGCCTAATTTGTATCAAAAAATGAATTTATACATACGATATTAGAGATCAGAGTCTTATAGATCTTTAGCTCAACTACTGTTTCTTGAAAAATTTCTAGTACTTAATCAACAAAAATAATTTGATTATTCTTGTGAATAATTTCCATTTATTAGGTTGATAGAAAAATAATTGTGTTTTTGACCTTCAAATTCATATACATTTTTTAATTTAAGTGGTATGAAGTGGTCCAGAACTGTTGGATGTGTAACGTCTAACTTTTGTGCAAGTTCTCGAATCGTTGTGCGTGGTTCTAATGTATCTAATTCCTTCAGCTTGTCGTTATGAACTGAAGAAGGACGCCCGTGACCTTCTTCATTTTCTAGGCTCTCGTCTTCAGTACGAAATTTTTGGAACCACCATTGCACTGTATTGTTCCTTAACAGTATCCACATCAAAAGCATCGTTTAGTTTACTAGAAGTTTCTGCTTCCTTACTTCCAGTTTTGAACTCATACAAAAAAAATCTCTTATTTGTTTCTTTTACATCTTTAATTTAATAGCCCAATTTGAATCAAAATTAATGATAAAACAAAAGTCGATGTTACTAAAATACAGACAGAAAAATGCGCTTCAAAATAATATTAACATGTACACGATGAAATGAAACTTTCATTGAAAAAATTAAGGTTAGAGTTCACAAAAAAACCGTAATTATTTTCCTACCAACTTAATAACTAAATTCTCTTTTAAAAATGATTGTTTCTCGGATTTGCTATATCATAGTACTTTGAAGTAAATGGAATCATCATCAACTTCTAAATAAATATTAATCAGAAATGATTTACTGACCATTGCTGACCGGAAGAATTTTTAAGGTTTGTCAGATGAGGAATGAGTCCTGTGAAAACGAATTTAGTTACAGTGTCGAAACTGTACCGTGCCTATATATTACGATACACGAAACGAAAACAAACATCTCAATGGAACGGTATTTTAATCTAAATTTTAAAATGTACAAACGAAAACAACACGCCAATCTTCGAAACGCTTGTCAGTTTAGTTTTCTGCGACGTGCGATGTGTTCCAGAGAAAAATATCTCAAACGCACCTACTATTTTATAATCATAGCACGCTCAGAAAAAAATCCCGTCTCTCGTACACGTCCCGACTATATTAATATGAGAATTTTAACGAAATAAGGAATATTTTACCAGGTAATAAACTACGAGACGTTAGGATAGAACCGTCGCTATAGTAACCGCATCACAAAAACACACAGACGTTTTTCCATATATCTTTAAGAGGATACTCGTTACACCAGCATGGATTTTCATCAGAAGATTATCCCAGCTTGTCTTAGAAATGGTTCGGCATAATACATATATATATATATATATATATATATATATACATATATATATATATATATATATATATATTTAAGTATATTTATGAATAATTAATTAATATTTATGTTTATTTTCAAAATGTCAACATATATCAAAACCTTCTTTCTTTTCATAATATTAAATTTGTATTCTTGATTAGAAATTTTTTCTTTATTATTAAAAATCAGTTCCGTGCACACTTTTTGAAGATTTTATTCGTGATCTGATTGGTTTATGGAGATCGCATGGTCTCTGTTCTGATAGGTTGACATCAGTCACATGTATGTAGTTCTATAACCGTGTACCACGAAAGAGGGTATAAGATTTCAATGTAAAAATGATAAGAAATCTATTCAAAATATTGTATTCGGTGAAGTTTTAGAGCAGGCCGTGGGGAAACTTTTTCAGTACCGGGCCAGATTATACTGGTCTGATTTAGTCGAGGGCCATAGCTTCTATATGGCTGCCACATGAATTGACCGAAAATGCCATTACTAATCGTTTAAACGTCTCGATTTCTTTGCTTGCAAGGCATAAAAAGAAGAGTTCTATCTTAAGAGTTAAATCTTAATATTAAATACGTATTTGAATCTGAAAAAATAATAAATTTCTATTATATAAATTTATAATTAAGATGTATAAGCTACAAGTTTGATTTTCACGAAATGTGACGACACGGTGTTTCACTGAAATGAACAAAAAAATGATGGATCGGTTTCCCTTTAAAGAATTCTTAATTATGTTCCGTTTTCAACAACAGTCGTCTCGTGCGAAACTGTATGAGAAATATCTTTTTGACATTTTCGACGTGACGTTTTACAACGTGTCACCCTTTCGGTGTTGAAAAAGTTAACAGCGGTCGCGAGGGAGACGATTCACTGTCGTTTTGACACGTCGAAGAACAAATAATACAGTAACGGTCGTCGGCCCTGCAGGCAAACCATTTCACGAGATGAATCAAATCGACGCCGCGTATTTACTCTACGGTTTCCGCACGACGCGTGTCGCTAATATTTTATGAAGGGCGTTGAAAATGTCTGTCACCGCGTCGGATCCGCGTTACGATTATATCTTTTGTCTTTTTTGTCCCTTGTCGTGATCGATTCGACGACGATTTTTCAACAGATGCTCGATTTCGCCAGTGTATTTATCTCAGTCGTGGCCGGATGTGAATTCTTCACTGCGCTTGAATGAACACCGGGGAGAGAACTATTGGAAATCAGTTTATAAATAACAGAATTTTCTTAAGAAAATATGTTAAGACTATATTTTTTTTCAATCTACAATCATATGGGACTAAATAAACCATATTTTTCAATATGTTGTAAGTTTGAATTGAATTCATGCTATAGTGAGACTTATTAAGCTAATTAAGTTGTATGAAACCGTGTTATAAGAGTACTGCGTTATAGGATGGCTGTCGCAATTTTTGCTCTGCGTTATATAGAAGTGAGTTCTGAAGATGATTGAATTCAAAAATAATTAACATTTTTTTAATCAAAAATGTTCAATAAATTTAATACAAAAGATGATGGCATCGTCAGAATCTGAAAAATTTCAAACAGATGTTTTTGTATCTGGGCGCTCTGAACATGACAGTCTTCGCCATAAAAATGTGTATAAGTATTATAATAATCAACAATGATTTATTGAACATTTTTATCAGATGTTTTGAGTAGAAAAAATAATTAATTTTTGAAAGTACATTTTCCCAGTATCGGTACTGTATCATGATTTAAATGCATATTTGTTAAAATACGTGATTTTAAAAATATTTCTCGATACTGAAAGAATACATTTCAGGAAACCAATCATATCCTTATTTGAATTAATAGGTCGTACGTTTTCTTATTAAATTATTTCTATACGTCTTCGATAAGATAAATGCGAAAAATAAATACAAATCGATATTAAATCAGTTGTAAATGTTTGACAGTTTCTCAAACTCTCGACGACACATATTTCTATATTTTCATGTGAACTCACGCGGAAACCCGTTCGAAAATCTCGCCAGCACAATTTTTATTATATATTTGAAATCCATTAAATTATATCCCTCATGTTTGCACGAGACAAGATAGTCTCAGACAGAAAGAATGCACTCTATTCTCTCTGTTGTGTTTTATTTTATTTTTTTGATTTTATTTCTTGCGAAAGCACACGTCCATATTTATTTTTCATACCGATGTAATTTATGTAGATTGTATATAAATCACTATTATATACTGCCTTTAGTATATAACACGGATTTCATTCGATTGTACCTCGATAGACTCTCGACTGTACATCTATAGAATATGTAGTTTTTTTCAAATACCAAACAATAAACATTAATATTGATTTGTGTATATACTACAATTATATTATGTATTGGTCTACACACACACACTCGTGTGCAAACGAACGTTTCACGTCATACCTATTTTCATGCAACAGTACACTACAGAATTGATTAAATCAGCATCTGAATGCAGATGGAAAATTCACTAGCTAAATTGAGCCATTGGGTACGCACCTAGTCGTCAGTCTCACAATTTTCCATCTGCTGTCCGATGTAGCTCGCAAGGGAAAAGGTTTTTGTGGATTTGCTTTCCCTCATTGTTGTGTGACTCGATGGAGTATATAAATATTCAACGAGGGTTAAATTATGTTTATTGAATTTTATATTACCTTTATATATATATATATATATATATATAGAAAAGTATGAAATCAAATGTGATATAATGGAAACCATTAAGATTCGATTAAATAATGTATTTCTTGTATAAGATCTGTGCCAATTTTCATTAGAGACAAATTTTCTCAATTACTCCACAAAGATTGATTAACATGAATTTTTAAATACTATATATATAAATAGGTAGATAGATATAAAGTAAATTTCCTTGTACTATACTTCTTCAGATAAAATATTGATTCAATCGTTTGTGAGAAATGATTATAAACATAAATTGAAAATTAGATTAGGAACTGTGCTAATACTTAATGTATATTCTTTGTATGTTTATACATCTACTAGAAAATCTAATTTATCATCTGATCTTTTACTAAATTAATCCTGTTTTATAATATTATTACATTTTGTTTTTTGGAGTTTTCTCAATTATTTCAAAAATACATGAATTGCATTTTAAAATGTTCTAGATTTGCTCTCTTCTATATATATATATATATATATATACATAGAGAGAGAGAGAGAGAGAGAGAGAGAAGGAGAGATGGTTGGTTGGTTATTGGGGTTTTAGGGGGCTTCGACAGCTAACTTAATTAGTGCCTGAACACAAATTATAATTAAAAAACACATCCTGTTTTCGCACTTACGTTCGAATCACCCCTTAATTCGAAACGCCAAAGTATGAGTACCAAACGCATAAAAAAATTCCATTAAGACAATATTTCTCTCAGTGAGAGACAAAAAACACATATAAAGGAACTGGACTGGTAAAATATCTAACATACTTGATTGGACAATACATGTAAATATAATAAGAAGAGATGAAACTCTTGAGGACAGTAAAAAAATTAAAATACTGTTACCTGATAGTAGGATTCACAGGGCATTTCATTTTGTCATTGTCGTCCCCTAGAATTATGAAGATGTCATGGGAGAAAGAGAGAGGGAGAGAAATTCACATAAATATATCACCATTTATGTTTCTATCTACACATAAAATCCGCGCACGTGTCTAACGAAACATCCTGTATTCCGTCGTCATTATTTGATCATAGTCCCAGAGCAACAGCTCCCGATGTGTCCCGGTCAGTGCAACAGGACATCGGAGTTGTCGTCACGCTGGAGAACTGTAATAGAATGAGGCCGACGGGAGACCTGTGTATATACGTCTGTGTGTGTGTGTGTTCGACGGGTGGTGGGTTTGGTGGTCGGTTGAGACGGCCGGTAGATGAGGCGACGGGACGGATTGCTGGCGAGCTACGCGCGTGTGTATTTATAGCTCGAGTGTATAGCTCCGTCAACATCACGTACACTAGATGTTGGCTGCAACGTTGTACCAATATCTCTTTTACTCACTCGCGCTCACTCACTCTGCACGAAGGGTACTCAGCTGGGATTTCTGGTCGCCCGCCGTGCGATAGAATAACACTAAATGTTCTGTGTGAAATATTAAGTTACGTTGCGTTGCCACAGCTTTCCTTCTACGATATTTTTTTATATGAGATCAGCAAATTGATGCCCACGTTTTCAGTAAAAACACATATACAGATTTCTTACAGTATGGTCTGATCTTCTAATAAAATAAATTGTTAACACAAAGCTGTATATAAAACTAAAATGAAATTCGAATTGTTCTAACGGATAAAACATGTTTCGGTTTAAGTTAACACTTATCAACAGTTCAAATATTTATTCTCTCTCTATAATATAAAATTTATTCAAAATATGTTTAATACGAATTACAATGCTAAATTCAATCAAATTCTTTTCAATTTAACTATTATTAAAATATATAAATAAATAGCAAATTATAAATATGCAGTAACACTTATCAACAAAACGTATACTATAAATACATTTTTTGTTATAGAGAGAGTTCGTTATAAAGAGTTATTACACAATGAACAGTGTCTCAGGAATGACTTTTTGTTGAATAGGAACTTTTATTATGGAGAACTTTTTTATGGCGTACGTTTTATATATTTCTTTCAGAAAACGTTTATAAAAAGACAGTTTTTGTCTTTGAAAATTAATCAAAATTTTGATGAAATATTCCATATGGGTATGAAAATATTTTTATTAATTTAGTTTTCATTTTTCAAGCATATATATTTCTGAAAATTCAAATTAAGAGAAAACATGTCAACACAGTTTGAATTTTAACACCTTTGAATGATGTTCAAATTATTCTTTATCAGTTAGAGGTATTTTATGTTAAGGTAACAAAACAAGATCCTTATAATGTTGTGATAAACGAAAAATGAAACATAATTAATATAAAAAAGTAATGAGAATAATTACAACTCAACTGTAATGATCTATAGACGTTGTGTCAAGTTTTTAGTCTATTTAAATGGAAAACATTTTTAAAATTGTGTTAATTAGAAAGTTAATCCTAGGTCGGTAAAAAAATAATTGTGGTGTACCTTTAAATACCTATACATTTTTTTATTTTTTGCCTTTCCTGGCTGTTTTAAGTGGTCGAAAACTGTTGGATGACTAACGTCTAACTTTTATGTAAGTTATTAAATTATTGTGGGCGATTCCGATTCAACTAATATCTTCAGTTGATCGTTATGAACTGAAGAAAGACACCCGTGATCTTCTTCATCTTCAAAGCTCTGGTCCCCAGCACGAAACTTTTGGAACCACTATTGTACTGTACTTTCCTTAATAAACACACACCAAAAATATTGTTTTGTTTACAAGCAGTTTCTGCTACTTAATCACTCATTTTCATCTCTTGAAAAATTTTGCTCTTATTTGCTTTTATTCCATCTTTAATTAAGTAGTCCAATTCGAAGTAAAATTAATAATAAAACCAAAGTAGAGCAGACCGAAAAATGAACTTTAAAATTATATTAACAAGAATACGTTGAAATGACACACTCAGTGAAAAAATTAAAGTTAGAATTCAAAAAAAAATCGCAATTATTTTTCTACCAATATAAAAGAATACATAAAAGTATTTATTGTTTAAAAAATTAGATTTTGTGCTATTAATTGTTTTTAGCTTTATTTAAATTAAAATACTTTTCAGAACAATAATTATTTTCTATTTTTCATAAACAAATCACTCTCCAAATATTCAACCACTGTTAAAAAATTGTGATTAAAAATTACGTACTGTTTACTGAGAGCCTGATTCATTTTCAAAAATGAATTTAGGTACGATATAGAAACTATAATTGAGTTATAAGAATTAAAATCGTTGTTTTAAGTTGAATATTTACTTATTTTTTATTTGTAATGAGATTAATATCGAGTTTGAGGAGAAAACTGAATAATTTAATGAAATGCATGACCGAAACAAAGAAATTGTAAAATAAAAATATATTTATAATTAAAATGCAGTAAAATGAAATATCGCTTTTGTAGATCTACTAAATGAAATATTTTTCATGAACTGTTTATTTAATTTTATAAGTTTCTTTATCTTTTTGCAAATGGTCTCCATGTAGTTTCTCGATATATATATATATATATATATATACATATATAAAGTGAGAGTGTATATTGTATAAAAAAATTAGAACGTGTCTCGGCGGAACGAATCAAGAAAAAAAAGACTGGCGATGTGCAGAATGTCGAAGAACCTTACTTCATTGGTTACATTGTATGTGGCGCGACGTAACGGCATAAGGGGTTTGTATCGGTCGTCGGAAGGGTGGGAGCCTAAAGGGGTGTCTGTGTACACACGAGCGTGTGTACTGGGAGGTGGTGGCAGGGTTCGATCGTGGTCGCACGGTCGGGCATCGATCGACGATACCTCGGAAACGAATCTGGATTGCGCTGCGTGCACTCAACTGACTGACAGTTGCTACAACACACGCTAACGTTCAACAGGCGGTTGCTAGGATTCCCAGCTGAAGCACACCGAACATGTACTCAAAATAGATATGTTGTTCGTCTAAGGCGATGCCATTTCGAGATTCGCGGCCATACGTTGTCAAATTGTATCCATCGCTAATTGAGATTAATTCGTGCTGTTAATTTAATCATTTACTTTATACGATTTGATGTAGAAGCTTGTCACTGTGAATCAAAGCTATGTAAAATCGTACATAAATCTGTAAGCGCACACATAAAGCACAGTCATACAATCTCGCACACGCATATATATATATATATATATATATATATATATATATATATATATATATATGACAATACTTGCATCATCTCACTATACTCATACCATAATTTATTTCCGTACGTGTCGTGTGTATTTAAGGTATATTAGTGAGCGACCCTTCCATACCTATTGATATATTGAATCGGGGTTGACATCATTGCCCCTTATTTTACCACCTATCGGTGTGAACGGTCGACGCGCCGCACTTTATGGCTGGAGTTCGAGAGACGCCAGTTTAATTATGTCTGAGCGCCAGCTGTTCATTGCCAGTTTAATTCACTGATTCAGTGCGTAAATAGATACAATTTATGCAGTTTAACCGTCGTTACTTTCACGTTAAGTCAGATCTATAGCTTCGTTTTGACCCAACTGAACAATGATAATTAATACGGGATCGTTGATGAAATATATCTCAGATTATGTCGTTAAGTTAGATGGAAGCGGTCGACGAATTTCAAAATATTATCTTTTCTGCAACGAGGTGTCAAGGATTTGTGAAGAGAGCGTTAAAAGTTTTATTTAGTTTGCATATATGTAAATATCAATTTTTTTTCTTATAACTATTATTTTTCATACGAATTATTTTCTTATCTCACAAACAACATAAACATTTTCTGCTCGACAATATTAAATAAATTATAATTGCTGAAGTCTATTGCTTCGTTATAGAAATACAACAATTGAAAATGATCAATAATGATTTATTTAATATCGTTGAGCAGAAAATGTTTTTGTACTTTGTGAGATGAGAAAATAATTCGTATGAAAAATAAAAAAAATTCTTAGAATATTTCTGTTTGTCTTTAATACCCATTCGAAAGTTGTATCTGTAAATAGAATTAAAATTATAAAAATATACATGTATATACTGAAAATAAAAATTATAAAATACTCATTAAATCACATTGAAAACATTAGCATTAATAAATAAGAATCTTATCAAAGAATAATCACATTATCTGAAAATACATAATTCCATTATGAATTCCAGAAGCCATATATATACATATATATATATATATATATATATATATATATATATGTGTGTGTGTGTGTATGTGTGTGTTATATTTAAACGTAGTGTTATTACATACCGTCTATATAAACACACAAGCGTGCATCGAGTGTATGTACCTATGTTGTTATCATTTCGTTTGCCCCTAGCAATGTTTTCTCCATTCGTCGAGCAGTAGCTCCATTCTGTAGAAATTGAATTTATGGATATTCTTTAGCCCCCGTTTTGAACAATGTATAAACATGGTGCATTAACTTTTTTCTAGTTCCGACTTCCAATAAACTCAATTAAAAAGTTTTCTATTCGAAAAAAGTTTCACGGAACACAAACACACACATATGTATATAAAACAACCCTTTGTTCGAACTTTTGTTTTGGAAGTTCTGTTTCAATACTAATATGGATTGTGTTATAATTAAATAAGGATTATCATTTGCATATAGATGCATCCTTTATATATATGTATGTATATATATATAGAGAGAGAGGGAGGGATAGATTTGTATATTTTGTTCTTACAGTATTCTTTTCAAAAATATATCGAATAAAATTCTATAATCAAATGAAAAAACATGGTAGTTTATTAATCTTAAAAAGTAGAAGTATTTTAAATATTATATTTAATAAGTAATCTATTTGATTCTATTGCAAAAGATCTATAATAGTCTAAACTGAAAGCTAGCTGTCCTTGATTTATGAATAATATGAATTTGTAAAAAGATTCCTGCTGTTTTATCTTTTAGCAAAGTACAATCATATCAACGCTTTTCGGAATTATACTCTTGAGTTCTATTGATTTTATTATATATATATATATATATATATATATATATATACACATATATATATACATATATATATATATAGTACAGGATTTTCCTATAAGAACGCACATTTCAATTTGAAATAAAACAGAGAATTTGCGCAAACGTTTCAAGTTTCTTCATTGTAGATAACGATTGTGTCAAAAATGAAGAGAACTTTTTAACCTGCTTTTCAGATCCTCACACACATTTCGACGCTAAATCTTTGATCAACTGTTAGCAATCTTAGAACAAATTTTATTGAAATTCGATGCACATCGATACCAGTACAAATGCATTTTATCTGCATAAGTTTAAAAATAACATTATGTATTTGTATTCCTCTTTGAAATAAAATCATCCTTGAGTTTCTTTCAAATGTTATGCAGTATTAGTGCGGTATTTAATTTTTTTCATTTTCTGTCAAATTTATTAAAAAATTTCTTATGTTTTTTTTCCCAAATATTCATTAATATATATATATATATATATGTATATATATATACATATATGAGTTTGAAATTGAAATGGACAGGGCATGTTGCAAGTAGAGAAAACAGCTCATTACCAACATAAATTATTAACTGAGAACCGAGGAATATAAAAAGATCAAGAAAGAGATTAATAAATAGGTGGCGTAAGGAAATTAAAAATTTTATTGAAAATCAGTGGAAAAGAGAGGCATTCAATCATGGAAGAGCCCTTTATCCAGCAGTGAATTGACAGAGGCTGTTGATGATTATATATATATATATATATATATATATATATATATATATATATATAACAATAAAAAACAGTCATACATTTAATGAAAAATTCGTACAGAGACGCCCGTGGACACACTGACTATTGTATGCCGAACCTTCTTTCGGCGTCAACATTACACGATTTAAGCTCTCTTGGTTCGACGCCAGCGGACGATAACAATAGACTGGAAGCTAATGAACGTGTTATCTGACCTTTGCAGGTACGCATAGTACCACGTCGACCGATCTCTGTTGAATGCTTATGAGATGTAGTACAGAGGAAACCGATATAGTAATTCGTAAAACGTTGTCCTCAAACTTTGTATTATGTCTTACTTAGTTCGTTTCTTTCTGATTTACTAGAATATAATTGTTCTGAAACGATTGTTTATCCTATTACGTCTTGTTCTTGTCATCTCTTGAACATTTGTTGATCAGGTACTTTACTTTTTTTTTCTGTATTTTATTCTTTCTTGGGAAAATAATCACTTAAATATATTTATCTTTTTTATGGTTGGATTCGAATTCAAAAATATTTGTTTATATTTCAAAACGTATTCCAATATTTTATTCGTTTATATTTTTACCTACTTGTGATCGCTACAAATATTAAAATGTACTAAAAATATGTACGTGCAATTTACGTTTTGATATATTTTTATATAAAAACAAACTGTAACTGAAACGAATATAAACATGAACAAATTTAAATCTCTACGTAATATGATTGTAATAAACATTTTATGAGTGCTTTTATACATGTAATATCATTAAAAGTCCGTACAAAAATATGTTAAAAATATATACACATATAATGAGATGTCGTAAAAAAATTGTACTGGCGTTTCGAGTTTGTTGGCTCGAATAGATGTAATAAAATGTGAGCAGGGGATGATTATGTAACGATGATCGAAATAAATGTAGAATTGTTTAGAATTTAATGTTTATAGTGATTTTAAAAAGCAGATATTCTTTATTCGTTCCTGCGAAATAGAATCGTTTAATAAAATCTTTTGTTAGTTATATAAATAGTTGTAATTACAGTTAGTTAAATATATTTTTTATAATAATTTTCTATTTAACACTAGCTTACAACAGAAAATTCTCTAACAGGGATTCCAATAACAAAAAAAATATTTTACTGATTCCTTTCCATACTTTTAACCTTTTTTTAAAGTAGATTTTGCTTATATCACATAGAACTACATTTTAGTCCAGAAATGGTTATTTATATGAAAGATTAACAATTAAATAACTATTTGTTTATACTTTTTGGATTATTTTTTTATACATGATAATCTTTTTATTAAAAAAGAGAAAATATTTTTTGATTCCTTCTATGCTCTTCATGTGATTATTTTTAAATGATTTAAAATACAAATTTGCAGTTTATTCTTTCCTATACACATTTTTTCTAAGTTTGTTAGCATTTCATTTCGATTATCTAATCAAAAATGTCAATTTAATTTATTATTTTCTTCAAGTGTATCTATTTATTCTTAATCGATATATATATATATATATATATATATATATGTACAAAAATATATTTAATGAATATTTACTTGAGTGCTTCCACGATTCTATTATAACTATGTTATACTTTGACAGCTGATTGATTTCCAGTGATCGAACTTACAGCCATGAAACTATCAGAAAACCGTTAACTCATATATTGTTTTGCACTGGATTCCATATACTATGCATAGTTATATCAAATATAAACATTACAGATAAATATACCACATATATATATATATATATATATATATATATATGTATGTATATATATATGTGTATGTGTGTGTGTAACTTTACTCTTTTAGCGATAATGGCTTTTCCAATTTGATGACACGATTCCATTTGACTATACAAAAGGGACCGATTGTCATATTAGAGTCTATCGAGGTCGAGGCCGATTATGTTACAACTGATTAAGCTTTTGTTATTTCACAAAATAGACATCGGGTTGATTATTAAAATGATAAATATCTATTGAATAAAATCACTTTCGATTATTTTTTTTATATACCGAATTACTTTACATATAATTATAATTAACAGATTAATAATCTGCTTTTTAAGCACACTGACACTTCATGTACAGTTCTGACGCTCTGAATCAAATCATCAAAGTTGAGACAAACGGTCGATCATTTTATAAAATGCTTCACGACGATTGAATTTATTTATAGAACGATTTTTTTTTAATAATTTTTGTCAATTTAATTTATTTAAAGTCTTTAAGTTTTTAATAATTCTTTATTCAATGAAAAAGTTTATATCAGAATTTATAATAAATTTTAAATATTGAAAAGATGAAAAAAATGAAAATAAATCAAACACTAAAACTAATTTATAACAAAATGAGATTTTTATGTGTTTAAAATGTATATATCTGAGTTTTTAAACTCATTTGGACTGATTTGTTGTCATACCTTAAAATCGGTTTCGATATTTCAGACAGTTTCAAGTAATTAGCATGTCTTCAACCTGAATTCTTAAGTATCTAAAATTTAAGTTTAAAAAATACACTTCACAAGTCAGAAAAACCTTTTTCTTATCAACAATGTTCAATAATCATTTTCGATTGTCGCTTATAGACTTGGTGAATTCAAGATCTTCAGAGGGTCAAAGTACAGAAACATCTTTCAGATTTTTTTTTTATAAAACAAACACTAACACTCAAAAGATAAATACACAATTATAAACTGTAAAATTTTTTTTTAATGAACGTGCATATAAAAAGAATTAGAAACAATTTCTAATTATTTCACTCTCATATACTGCGAATTTCCTGTTTAAATTTCTTCCTGGCGTATATTCTGATACAGTAATAGATTCATTGCATACTTTATTTCAGAGCTGTAGGTAGATTCATTAGAGGAGATTGCTTCATTAGACGAGAAGTAGTTATTTCAACGTTAATTAATAACGAGAAGTTCGAAATAGAAAAATTCTTTAATTTTATATCTGTTACATTTTCTTATAATATTGTTTTGGTATTTTAATTTTAAGAATAACGTAATCTAATTAAAAATATGTAGCATATTTTCTTTATATAAATATACATATATATATATAATATATATATATATATATATATATATATATATATATATATATATATATATATATATATATATGTATATATACAAAAATGTATGTAAACGTGTTTGTATTTTTTGTTAGTGCTGATTTTTAATTAAAATTTTCGTCCCGTCTGCCCGTCGCCAGAGGCTGTATTAAGATTGTCAACAAGTCTTCAGAAACGAGCACTGACAATGTTTTCGTGGAAAAAAGACGTCGATTATTTATAGCTAAATAAACAGGTTGTCCCCTCAATTTATTGTCAAATCGTACGTTCGTTAATAACGGCTCGGTACACTTATTATGTCAGTCTAATTAAAATATCATTTTATTATACTGAACGATGATTTCTGGTATCGTCTTTTCGATCAAATTCATAAATTGTTCTCGATCAATTGACATGTACAAATACTTGGAATGATTGGTGGAGAATTAACGATGTGAAAAAGTACAGTAGGTATGTTAGAATAAAAGGTACAATAGATTGAGGAGTATCAGATAAACGGTCGATTATTTTATATTTTTTTTATGATGATTGAATTTATTCATATATTGATTTCTTTTTAGTAATTTCTATCAATTTAATTTATTTATAGTCGATACGTTTTTAATAATTTTTTATTCAATTAAAAAGTTTATATCAGAATTTATAATAAATTTTAAATGCTAGAAGATGAAAAAATTGAAAATAAACCAAACACTAAAATAAATTTATAACAAAATGAGATTTTTTGTACGTTTAAAATGCATATGTCTGAATTTTCAAATTCATTTGGCTGATTTGTTGTCATATCTTACAATCGGTTTCGATCTTTAAGCTATTTTCAAGTCATTGGAATGTTTTCTGCTTGAATCCTTAAGAATCTAGAATTTAAGTTTAAAAAGTACAAACTGATGATCCAAAGTTTAAAGGCAGTGGTAGGAAATAGTGAATAAATATATAACTTCTATTTTTCAAAATATTATTTCTATTTTAATGTCACATTTTTTATTCTTGTAATTAGATTTATAACTTCTGTTTGCTTTCATCGTCTATTTTTTTTATCTCTTTTTGATATTCATAACATAACTTTATATATATATATATGTGTGTTTGCCTGTGAATATATGTATTTTATCGGTGAAGTTGCGTGAAGTAAACAACTCTGTATAGATCATATAAAATTGTAGAGCGAACAACTGGTACTTTTTAATTAAATTATACGTACGTAGTCATCACTCTTTGACAACAGTTGTTCAGTTTGTTTGTAAATACTCGTAGAGGAACGCGGTACGAAATTTGTGAATAAATGTATGTTTCGGTTTGTTTATTTTTTTAAAAAAACGCACGTTCGAATTGTAAGATAAATTTGTATATAATCGCAATCAATTGCTTTCTTTTAAAAAAACACTAACCAATGTTTAATGAAATCATGCTGGGAAAATATATCATGTCATTATTTACAATGTAGAATCATTTGAATTGTGAATTTATTCAGAGATATATTTTAATTGTTTTCATCACAGAAAAAATGAGAAAGAATAACGAATCTTAGTTAAATTTATATTGAAATATATTATATAAATAGAGAGAACGGACTAGTAAGAGGATGCCTTTGTGAATACTTCGGAATTTCGTTGACAGAGCTTTAAGTAGCGGTCTCATCTTTCAACGACCAATCATCGATGTAAGAAACTATCAGGTGTGAATCATGAGCGTTAGTCCTTGGCATTCGAGTGAAAAGGGGTCAAGCGGTACTCGCTGATCTAAAATGATGAGAAGTTTAGTAATTTTTACTAAAATACTAGAAGTATTTTTTTAAAAAATTGTTTTGTTAATACAAGAATGATTAAAAGTTTGAAATTAAATTTTAAAGATAGAATGTATATCGTTTCTCGAAAAGTATTAAAAATTTAAAAATATCAGTGAATATTTTTTTGAAATGATGAAAATATATTGGGAACAGACGAATATTTTTAAAAGTTATCGTTACTGATAAACTATTTTTTAGTTAAACTGTTAATAACTCCTGAAGGAAGATATTCTAGCGATAAAATTAACGTTTTAATGAGAAAAAATATACGCCAGATTCATATAAAAAGTATAAAAATTTACATCTCAAAGAATTAAACGAGATTAAAATCGTAAGTTTCTGAGAATCGAAATTAGATTTCTTCATACTTTTTTTCTCAACTTGTGAGACCTTTATGAATATCAATTCGTTGATAATGTAAAAAATAAATCTTCATAATTAATACTAGTGACACGATTAGATATTACAATCTAGTTTATTGAAGTTAAATCAATTTTTCCTGTATAAAAAGAGAAAATTAACAATTGTGACCGCTTGTAAGTGTGGCAAAAATCGGATAAGCGTTAAACTAAAAGAAAATTGTATATAAATAAATATAAACCGAACATGTCATCCGGCCATATCATTGTTCATGAATAATTTATAGCGTTCGACACGCAATTTAAAATTCTATTTTATAAATAAGAACGCCCAGCATCCTCTAAACGCGTCTGTATGCGTTTGTATCCTGTTATGTGTGTACATATTTATGCACGAGTGCATTTCATCGGTGGCTTTCGTGCGCCGCGGCCATTTTTCTTTGCCCTTTTGTGCAGTGTGCTCAGCAGCGTATAATTTCTACCGTCGATGTGTTTTTATAAATACGTACCTTGAATTTTTCATTCTGTATTAAAATGAATCGTACACTGATTTATGTTCTGTACAAAAAAGGCATTTCAGTGTATGGTAGATTCTTTACAGCGATTTTTCATAATTGGTCTTATTATAAATTTATCATTCTGTTTAAAAATTATTGTTTTTTACAAGTTGTTCAATCAAAAGTTCATTTACAGTCTTATTTTAGTGAAGTCATCTGTACATTTATATTATTTTTTTTTTAAAAAAAATTATAACACTATTAATACTTAAATTAAAATGTCTCACATTTGCATCCTTTTTAGACCCGTGTATATGCATATATATATATATATATATATATATATATATATATATATAGATACATTTTTGTATACACACACAAGTTACAGATTATATATTGGAAATATATTTTTTATAAATATTAAGTGTAAAAATTAATTTGGTGCGTTTAAATTGAATCAATCATAACTCTGTTTTCAATTAATATATTTTCTTGCTGTCTTATGACTTCGAAATGCTAACCTTAACATTTAAAAAAACTACACATCTTGGTCAAGAATTTGGCATAAAATCATAAGACCGTAGTGAATACTATGGCGTCTGAAAAGCAGCTTATTAAGCGTTACATAGTTTTTTTCATTCCTGTTGAAAAATGGCTGTCGAAACCATATTGTTCCGCTTTGGGATGAAGATGTTGTGGTGCATAAAACATGCAGAATATGCTCAAACAGTGGAAGAGGTCCGAAAATCCAATATGACTTCATCGGTAAAAATTTTAAAAGTTATAAACATGTTAAAAATCGACTAGCTGAGTGTTTTAATTCAAAATTTCCTAATTTTTATAAAAGAGAAATTAAATGTTGACTGAGAGATGGAGGAAGATTGTATTAAACGAGGGGAATTATATTTGAAATTAATTTTTAATAACTAAATTGTCAATAATATTTACTTGTTTCATTTAAAAAACGACATTGTTCCGGTACACCTGATATATATATATATATATATATATATATATATATATATATATATATATATATATATAAACAATAAAAAATCTAACATTTTTCTATTACAAAAACTCTACCGAACAGAATTAAATCTCTTCGGTAACATTACCGAAAAAGATTTATCTCATCGTTCGATGTCCGCTACCAGCAACGGCGTTTTACCGTGCTGATATCAACTTGTTGAACATGACCATCGTGTACGTTTCTATATGTCTACGTCTGCTTTGCGTCCAACATTAGGGTACACCAGTTTATATACACAAACGTGTATGTGGAGAACTACATGAGCCTGACCTGTTGCTGTCTCATATTTTACAGCTCTTCGGTGGCTGTTTTCCATCCGAATGTATTATACTCTGTGACATAAATCTGTCATAAAACACTGACACCTATCTGTACACTAATTGCGGGACAAATTCGATAACAAAATATGAAATTGCTGTACAGTCGATTCGAAGACATATTTTTTTTGTTCAATTTTCGAGTGTAATTTTTGTATATTTAAATCTATAATCATTAATTCAGTTTTAATTAAACTTGAATTGAAAATTAGATCATGACAATTATCATAAATTATATTAATTTTCAACTTTTCTCTGTTGTTCATACGTGGGTTTTGGTAATTAGAAAATTTATATTCGAGATTATATATATATATATATATATATATATATATATAAGCAATTACCTCATTTTATTAATTGCCGAAATAAAATTGTTATTAAATGTTCGCGTGATGCTTCAGAACCACTTTTAATCTCTTTTACATTATCCGTATATATCGTTACTCTTGTTATATCCAATTATTCGTTATTACATTTCATAAAAACGTTTATTAAGATACTTTAATTTATTATATTGTTGATATCATATTTCTTGAATGGAATTTCGTATTTTATTCAGGCTTATCAATTATGTCAATTATTCGTATAATACACAAGTACTTCAAATATCGAATCGTACAATTAATGGGGAATAAATTTATGTTTGTAATTTTGAATGTGGATTTAATTAGTCTTGAAATATCGATTCCGTTTCCGTATTAATTTTACGACTTGTATGCCAGTTTTGATTTATTAAAAGCGGGGTCGTTTTTTATTATTGATTTTATCAGTGTTTTCTTTTAGGCTCAGATTCGAATGGAGTCTAAATTTAAATTTGTGTTTAATAGAGGAGCAGTTAAATGGTTGTATTATTTTTTATATAAGTGAAAGTCTTTAAAAGAAGAGATTGAATTCTTGTTTGAAATGTGGTATATTATAGATTTGTTAGTATTTTTTTTATTAAATATTTATCTGTCTGTAAGAAAATGGTTGATGACGGTAAATTTATATTTTTGTTTAATATTTATGGCTTGTTATCAAAACAGTATTCAATATTTTATATGTTTAAAGTGTAATAAGTCCAAATATAGTCTTGACAATGTGGATCAATTCACTTTCACAAGTAAACTCTTTTTTCATTCAACACAAGAAAATTTTTTCTTATCAGTTTTTTTCTGACCTTTTTCTGTACCTTGGTATTCTGAAAATTATAGATTTGCTATCGAAATGTACATCAGCAGCAATAAAAAAAAATATCAATTATGATACATTGAATATTTTTGGCCACAAACATTTTTTTGTGGTTTGTGGGGTGAAAAATAATTCATTTGTGAAATAAAAATTAGTCGTTACAGAAAATGAAGAAGTTATAGCGACCATCTTGTATTTATTAGCCTTGAGGAGGGTTCAGCGTCAGCATCGTTACAATATAAACATAAACTCTCTTTGATATCATTTTTCACTGCTTGTCTAACTGCCATTATTTTATATTATAGATCTTAAGACATTTATTTTCATAAATGAGTTTTCGTTTTATAGAAACAAGAAGAAATGTTTATCTTTTCAATCAAAGTGTTTAATAATTGATTATTTAATAATCTGTTCATTTTTATATACATTTGGATGGCCGTTATATCATATTTACAGCGAAACTTTATTTCAAAAAATATTGTTATTGAAATTGATAAAATTTCAATAGTATGTTTTATCTGTGTATATTATTTCAGTGTAATATAAAAAATATCTATAATTTTTATACTTGTATTTTTGGTTTGTGTGAAACCTTGTTTAATGTAAAAAAAATCTGCGTCGATTTATTGCGATACCACGTTCGAAAACAGATACACCACAAAGAGTTAATTGAAAATAAATAATTAATAAAGCACCGTTTTTACTCATTGAACAATAAACTATTTTATTCCATAAAACTCGTCCAGTGAAACAATAAACCAAGCATTGCTTATTGAAAGAACTCAATCGTTTCTTTCCTAAATCTGAAACTGATGTTGATCTTTATTTGTTACAGCACGATGTTGGGAGGCGTCGGCGGTCGACACGTGTCGACCCGAAGACGTGGCAGCAGCCCGGCTATAGCCCCTCCAGGTGGCGCCTTGTTCAATGCCGCGGCCGGTGCGTGCGGCGAACTGGGTGGCTTGGCGGGCGGGCCGAGGTATGCCCGACGTCGACGTCGCGCCGTCACCACGTCCGATCACAAGTCGTGCGCGCTGATCCAAACGCGTATCAAGCTTGGGGATATCATGTAAGTGACAATGGATGCATATTTTTTCTCTAGCCGCGATGATTGTTTTTTATAATTTTCAATCGTTAAGTACGAACTAGAAAACATGACGTTTTGTTTTACTAGTTTTTATTTTACTGGTGAATTCAATCAGGAAAAAAGATATATTCGTCTTTTAACACTAGTGTACTCATCCAATCTTTAAAAAGTACTCTGATTTATACTCGACATTCTTTTAAAAGTAGTTTTTCAAAAAGTCATTATTCAATCAATGATAGAATTTAATTTTATTCCTTATAGAAGTCAAATATTAGATAAAAAAACTAATCATAGAATTTTTAAATACAAAATCACAATATTTTCATTTAAAACGATAAGAAATACGTTTCTGATAATTTCTTGAGAATGCAAATATTTGTTACGGCATCTTCGAATATTTTAATCATAATCCAAAGTAATTATTTAAGAAAGAAAATCAATAATCGATGAACTTATTTTTTGTACTGTAAAGAAGAATTTATTATAGTATATAAAAATAAATTACAGAAAGACATACAATTTTGTCAGCAGCAATATTTTTCATTTCTTTATTATTTTTTAAAAATGTTTCCATGTGACTCAATATATATATATATATATATATATATATATATATATATATATATATGTATTTATATATCAAGTCAATTATAAGTATTCGTTTTCGTCACCAATTAAAATAAACTCCAGCACCACTAGCTGAGAAATTGGGGAAGAAAAGATTTTACTGATACAAGTATAAATTGTATATATATATATATATATATATTTACATATAGCTGGGTGCAATGAGCAAGTTAAAGGCCAATACTTGTTGCCTTGGTTACACGTTAGCAACCATTCTACGTTACCAAAGTCTTTCGATATCGTCTAATCACGTTGAGTGTCCGATGAAATGAAGAACAATGTCTGCGTGCATGACTATGAATTCCAGTTTTATTAAAATAAATTTGTACATAAAATTTCACCTTTGTACATGAACATATATATATATATATATATATGTGTGTGTGTGTGTGTATGTTCATTTATATAATAGGAAGAAATACGATCGATTGAATCGTTTAATAATGTCTTTTCTTAGTAAAATAGAGAACATTTTTCAATATAGCTTTCAATCAACTTTTTGCTAATAAATTGTAAATTTTTAGAAGTAATAACCGTAACAGAGAAATTTATTTTTTTATTATTAGTATATCTGTCAGGGCATATACAAAAAAATGTCGACTTTTTTATATGCGAATCAAAATGGTTTCAGTAAATAATAGATAAATTAGATATTTAACATTAGGTGTTCTATGATTTTTTTATAGAAAACGAATGTTTATGGAAAAATTGAAAACATTTCAATCCGCAAAATGGCCTCCGTTATTTTGTACAACTTTGTTCCACCTGTCGGATTAACAGACGAATTCATTGTCGAAAAAAGATGATACCTTTGAATTGATGAAGTCGTTAATGTATTTTAGAACCTCTTTCACTGTTTTAGCATGTTTTATACGTCGCAGCATCTTCTCCTAAAGCTGTGTCATGTACATATGCACAAACTTATATGTTTATACTTTTTACGAACTTATAATTAATATCTACAGATTTAAAATAAAAGAGATAGAATGTTTCTACTCAAAATTTTACTAGAATTACATAAATCTGTAACATATTTCACGAAAAATATTTTTTGTTTGTTACAATAAGTTTCGTGCTTTCTTTCTATCTCCTCTCATATTTTTTCTTATCAATAAATTCAAACAACATAAAAGATGTGTTGAAATTATTCGTAAGGCATATGAAATATATTTCCGTTTCAAAGATAAGTAATTATTCTGCAAAAAAAAAAACATTATGAAATTAAATTATTTGATGCGTAGGTGAATAAATAACTTCGTTATGTAACGTAATGAAATCCATTCTTTATAAACTTATAATTATTGAACTAAGAAAAAAATACTGAAGTTTGAATACAAATAGTCGACGGACACGCGATTCAATTTGAAAAAATCGAATGAAAATATGTACTCCCAATGTGTAATTATGTATAATTGCAAACAGTATTCAATTAACAAAGATTGCATCCTTTTTACAAAATCAATTATATATATTATACATACACACAAACATATATATATATATGTATGTATGTATGTATAACAATGTAAATAGCTTCCTGGAGACATCTGGAAATTCATGCAGGAAGCATATTGTATACGAAATTCCGCTACGCCGTTAAACGACACTTGTTTCTGCTACACCAGGATTGTATCCATGCTATAACCGTGTTATCAACCAATTGAAAAGCTTTTATGGCTTAATGGAGCTTTCAAATGTTTGCTGGTTTATTTCTGAGATTATAGTCGAGCTTTAAATCGAGAGCAGAACACTGACTGTTTTATACAGTTGATAATTTGGTTTGTATATGAAATTTGTCCGTGTGCCTTTCTAGGAATCGACTGATATATTTTAGATGCCTGTTTCTGTACTTTAAATTCATATATACATATATATATATATATACATGTATACAATTTCCCTCTCCCCATATTATTATTTTAGTGGTTTTTCTATATTTAATGAATAACTAAATTAACTATTGAAAAATTAAAATTTAAAATTGAAACATAATCGTACAAAATATGAGGTAGGAATGATTAGAATATATGAAATAAGATTTTTTTTTATTTAAATAGAATATTTAATGTAATATGAATAAACAAGTTTAATACACAATTTGATCTTCTTGTTTATCAGTAGTAAAATCTATTATTTTTGTTATATGCATCTCTGTTGAAAATTTAAATTATTATTTTTATCTTTGTATCACATTTCTTTTATTGAATTTAATTTATAAATATTGAAGAAAGTTTTTGGATAGAAACTCGTGTGAAAAGAACGAAGAAATTGATTCTATTTATAGCATTTTTTCAATTAATTTTATAATAGACTAATTAATTCGATCATTGTGTCTTATAGTCTTTTATATTTTAAAAATACACAAATATTGTTTGATATTGGTTCAGATTTGATCAAAAATTGAATAAAATCACATACACATTATTGGATATTGAATATAAGAAATTCTAATATTTTTTTTCAGAGCTGAAGATTTTTTTAAGATTAAAAATCTTGAGAATAGTTATAAGAAATAATATACCATCTTGTACTTCAAATTATTTTTTTTGTATGTACTATCAAAGTTTAAATTCTACCTTAGTAAGTCTGAGTCTTATATGAACCGTATAAGGAACATATAAATTAATCTTATACAAATCATATATAGTTTGTATAAGATGAGAGAAGGGGTCATTGTCATCCATATATGATAGTTGAACCTATAAAATATGAGAATTATATAAAGGCACTCTAAGCCTTATAACATTAATTTTTATTTCAATAGCAATTTTTTTTTATTTATGTTGAAAATGTAGATAAAAGAAAATTTTGGAAGACGAGAAATTAATATCGTTGACAGTTTTCGTACAAATCAGATGATGATACGCCGTGTGTGTGATCGGCTCTTCAGCATTTTTATATCACGAAGAACTGATAATCCATCATGTGTGTCGTACACATAAGAAAAAAACAATTAAAGTGGAAAATAATATTTACATCCAAAATACTGAATAACTATAAAAATATTAGTTTAAATTCAGCTACAAAATTAGAAAATAATATAGAAGTAATATGTACTTATATTATTTACATCATAAAAAAAATAATTTTTTTCGTTTGTAGTAATCCTTGAAACACTCTCCTAAATACAACCCATGATTATTTTCACAAGTAGGACAAAGGTAATTAGTCGCTTTTATTATACGATTACTGTAGCATTGTTTGCAATTATTTCTTTGTATTTTGTTATTTTTACCTCTAAGCAACATTTCAGGTAGATGTTCGGATATTTTTGAAACAGTAGGTAAATTGTCTGTAGAATTTCCAAATAATATATATATATATATATATATATATATATATATATATATATATATATTTATTGTCCTCACATTCCATATCACTATCACTATTCTCTATAATCATTTTTCTACTGTTTGTTCTGTTATTTTGAAATAAAAAATCTTCACTTTCATCATCATTGTTTATTTTTTGCAGTCCTAATGGTCCTGGTAATCGTGGGTTACTCATTTTTGAGTCTTAACTTGGAACCAATACAAATTTTATTTCTTACACACCTTTAATTCTTATTTTATTTGAAAACGACTTTATCTCCCTGGCTAGTTCTTTAAAAATAACTGATAATATAAATTCATGATCATGACACATCTGGTGTATAATGTATATCGAATAGTTTAATAGATTTGAAAGAAAATTAATGTATAGATAACATGAATGAGTAATAATTTTTCTACCTGGGAAAAATGAAACAATCAAGGTAAAATTGTTTAATTAGAGAAGATCTATTTATAATACTCCGACGAGTTATTTATTTAACAAATAGTTTGTTCGTTTACGGACACTTTAAATCGATCCGTCGTTCTTAATCAGAAAACAGAACACAGCCTTATAAACATTACAAAGCTGCTCTGTACGTCAAGACGTACTGTATTTAATATTTATACGGTCCGTGTACTTTCACGGCACGTAAATGACCAGTGAAAACTTAAAAAAAGAACCGTGCATCTAATAATACACCACGTCTACATCTAATAACACAGTAGAATACTGAAAAAAATTGTGTTATTTTTGATACGGTAAACAGAGATATCGATCCGTACGTTTCGAAATTAACCTTAATTGTGTTTAATAAGTACGTGGACGGGGCTCGCTTTAAAAAAGAAATATATATAAAAAAACAACATTATCGAAACGTGTTTTCTATTGTAACAGTTAAAAAATCGTTAGAACGAGACGCGAACAGAAGTCGTTACGGACGGTACTTAATGGTCTATGAGCCGCGTACACAATATGTTAAAAACAATAGTTTTGTACGGTACACAAAGCCACATTGTACAGTACGAAAGATGATTCGATAACGAAACATTCTGGGCACGGACGGGGAGGGAAAAACTGCAGGCGACGTACGAAATCTGTCTCGAATCGATATGACCGACCGCGTGAAAACTAATACGGTTTCGTAAAGGTAATAACATGTAGGTAGTACGCGTACCGGGAAAAAGTCCATGCACATATAGACGAATGCAACGTGTGTTTTAATATCAGTAAATGGTATCAGCGTCTTGACCCAGAGTTGAACTCGCACTACCTTAACAGGATTATAATGCTATTACCTACATACTGTACGACATATTGTCTCCCTTTAAGCATCGTCAACGTTGTAACTCATCGATTCGCATGATATTCACAGAACTCTAATACACTACTCTGTCTTTCGAACAAGAACCGATGAGTGTTTTTTCCGCTCTGATTTGAGCATCAAATTCACAACTTTTAATTATAATTAAGTCAGATACTTTCTAACTTCGACCGATTCTTTTTTATACCACAGACTATGACAATTTTTCACATTAAAAATGCTCAATAGATTATTATTGATAATTTTTGATTGCTACTTAAACATAATTCAGTCACGATTCCATCATCTTCAGAATAATATGTGTCCTTAGATATTTAATATTTAATGTATTTTCATATTTATATCAATATATTAGGTTGCTAGGAAAAGAATTGCGGTTTTGTCTTCTGAATTCTAACCTTAATTATTTTCAATGAAAGTGTAATTTCATTGTGTTCATGTTAATTTCATTTAAAGTACATTTTCTGTCTGTATTTTGGTAACATGGACTTTGGTTTTATTATTAATTTTACTTCAAATTGGATTATTAAATTAAAGAAGGAAAAGAATTAAATAAGAGCAATTTTTTGGTGGTAAAATAATAGAAACTGCTCGTAAACTATACGGTGCTTTTGGTGTGGGTACTGCTAAGGAACATACGATGCAATGATGGTTTCAAAAATTTCGTCCTGATGACGAGAGGTTTGAAGATGAAGAAGATCAGGGGCGTTCTTCGTCATCACAATCAACTGAAGGCGTTAGTTGAATGAGAACCATGCACAATATTTCGAGAGCTTGCAAAAAATTTAGACGTTAGTCATCCAACAGTTCTGGATCACTGAAAACAGCTAGGGAAATAAAAAAAATCAAAAAAACTGTAAATGTATATGAATTTGAAGCTTGTAAACCGAAATTATTTTCCCACCAACCTAATAGTAGAACATTACGGTTAAAATTTGATTTTTTTCTATCAATATTTAAATTTATTTTGGTTTCTTAGACACAACAGTTGAAGTTGTTAAAGAGGAAATACAGGATAGGTATATCTGTGAGAGATATCTTTTACTCTTCAGGTTTTGTGTCTTTAATCTCTCTCTATGATAAATGCCTTAATATTTACGGGATGAATGGATTTAAAAATAGATTAAATTAATGATTTGAAATTCATAATGTTAAAAAATTAACATTTTAGCTGACTGCTATGAATGAAATATGCCTTTTCAGTTAATATCGTCATGATAAACACCTTACCAAATATGGTGAACAGATATAAAAAAATACTGAATTGAGTAAAATATTAGATCCGTAAATTAATTCGGTGCTTTGTTTAATAGAAAATGAACGTTACCGGAAAAATGGAATAAATATCAATCCTCAAAACATCACTCATTGTTTTCCAAATTTGTTCCATCTGTTGGATAACTGACGGATCCCATATCGTAAAAAAAGATGGTCGATTTGAGTCGATGAAGTCGTAAAGAATTTCCGGACCTCTTCCAATATTTTAACATTTTTTGCATATTTTATGCGTTACAATATGAGTTTTTTCTTTTTTGATCCAATTAGAAATTTTACAGAATGTATTTCGGTTTTTAGTGACTAATATATGATTGTTTCAAAATAGTGAATAATTTAATATAAGTTGTTTATATTCAGAATTAAAAACAGGCGACCTTACCTTATGATTTCTTTTTTCAGACTGAATATATTTTCAATTTACTTTTTATTTATTGAAATTATTTATAAGGGGTACGTTCTTAATAATGGATTTTAAAAGAATGTTTCTGTATAGGCATGCTTATTATTATGATAGAAGTATTATTTTATTATAATATAATATGTTTGTTTTTATTCAAATAGAGTCAGAGAAATTAAAAGATACTTATCTTGTTATATAAGCGAAAATAGAAAACTAACTAGTTATTTTTCAAGAAACGTTTTAATGATTTTAAAACAATTAAATAGAAAAGGTCAATGATCCAAATATTCTTTTAAACTTATATATTACATTTAGTTTTCATACTACACATATACATTCGGTTTCGTTATAAGACTTCTCTATTAGAACACTTCTCTATTATTGGATCATATAAGCATTAAATGTTCTATCAGTACTTCTGTAGATGGAATACAAGAAATGTACTTTTTTCATAAATCAATTACAATAATCGCTTGAAATATCTGACACGATTCCTGTACGAATATAAGTCCGTGCACATTTTTTTTCTCTAATATCGACGAGTGGAGGAGACAACTAAATGCGATTTTCCTTATCGCATTTTCGTTCTAGTGCCGTACATTTTAAAATAACGTAGGTGCATGCATCTCTGAAACGGTGCAAAGTAACGGTGCACTGTCGATGTAACATTTAATGCAATTTATTAGTTATGAAAGGGGAACAATGTGGTTGTCAGGCGTGCTTCATCTGCTTGACGTTCTGCAATACATTATGTTCGGTGCGACGATGGAAATACTCGCCTGTTCCAATAAATAAGATAACAAGACTGATTGTGAGGCACTCTGTTCATCTGTCGTGTATAAATACACACACACACACACACACACACACACACACATATATATATATATATATATATATAAGTTTATAAACGAGACATTTTACTTAGATACAAGAAAACGGTTTAATTAATTTTCATCTATATTCTCTTTTATAAGTAAGAGCTCAATCATTTTTCATGATAAAAAGTTCATACTGCTTTATGATAAATCGTTATACATTCTACACATATTTTATTATTTTAATTTTTAACATCACTAATGAAAATTATGTGCTTTTTGTAATAGTTTCTTGTTTATTGTTTTAGTCATCTTAGAAAATGGTAATTACTAACTAAAAGGCAAACAGACAGCATAATAAAAATGAATAAAAATATATTAAAAAAATATAAAAAAATATATTTTAATAAATTATAAAAATATATATTTTATTCGTTCATAAAATGAAGAATCAAAATTCTATACTATATTTGAGATATAATATAGTTAATTGTCTGTTTTACAATACCAGTTTCGGCTCGAATGTCATCCTCAGGTAAATGTTGAAATCTTGACAGATAGTCTTTAACATAGATAAACGTCTTTAACGTCTGCCTGAAAAAGACACTAGTTCCTGAACTAGAGTGAGGAAGAGACATTTATCTGATCTAAAATCACAAATATTAACAGGGAAAGGTATTTGGGATAATTTATTTTTTTCTACGCTTATAGTTTTTTTCTTAGACCTTATTATATCAGTTACAAATATTATCTGCTTTCTCTAATAGATATTTTTGTTAATGACTGTGATTATATTTATTGACAAAGAAAGTATCAATGAAAATAATTAATATATTTGTATATACACTATATATATATATATATATATATGTAGTTAATACTGGTTATTTTTTGAACTGAATTTGCTTTGAGTTAAGTTTTTATTTTATTCCTTTAATTTTTTACTACCTTTATGAGTATGTATAATTTTTCATAATAGTTTCTTGTTGATTTTTAGTTGATATATTTCTCAAAAAAATCTCCTATAATGTATATTTAAAACGTCATACATTTGAAATTAGATTCATTGTTATTATACTTAAAACAAGTATTTTTTATTATTGTCGAAAAATAAATCTAAATATGAATGTACGCCGTCATAATTGACTTCAATACGAAAATCAAGTTTTACAAACGAATTTCTCACACATCGATAAACCACAGCATTTTTTTCTGAAACATTATCGATATTTTTTTATTGTTGTTAATGTGTATTTCAAATGTGATATCATTATTATCAGAATGTTAGGATACAGAAGTTCTGTTTTTCTGTATCTTTGATGATGATGGCGTTGGTATCGAAATACGCATAAGAAATAATCAAAAATGAGTTCTTTATTTGAAATTTTTATATGTAAATGATAATTCGTTCTTAATAGTAATCGTTTTTATATTTTATTTAAACTTTTTTGATAATCATATATTATTATTTATAGAAAAATATACATCTAATTTTCTTATTCTCTTCGTTTAAATCATTCTTCAGGATGATGAATCAGGAATCAATCTAGAAATAAATCAAATTCATTCAATAATAGCTGTAAATAATAATATTTTTTATTGTAGGTCTTGATATATTACTTTGAGGTATATATTCAAAAAATCAATTTTTGGATTAAATTTAAACGAAATGATATAATCAATTATAGTTTTCGACCTTTTATCAAATTTATTTTCTCATTCGATTTGCGGATTTTGTAAATTGGGTATAGAGAATGAAAATTTATTTATGGAAGACTTTAATTACATTTTTTGCTCAGTAGCTAAATTCATTGCTATAAATAAATTAATATTTTTTATATCACGCTTTTTTTTAATAAAATGTTAACAATTGCTTATAGTTAGTGTTTTGCAGATGATGGCATTGCCATAAAAATGCATATAAATTTATTAGAATGAAAAATGAATTGTTTAACATTTTGGAGAAACAACTTTGTAAAGTTTCGATAAGTCATTCATTAGTAAATACTGAAATTATAATTGCAGTTATATCTCAAATCACAATTATTAAAAATCTACCCGAAAATGATATAAATGTTGAACTGAAAATATAATATAGATTTTCATGCAAATAAATCACAAAAAATAATTAAGAAAGTTTATATATAAGATCTGGAATGATAATAGTTTAAGATGTGAGAAATGTACTTCCACATCTTTGAAATGTTTAAAGTATTATAATTATATATCTGTTTATTTTTTTTTTTTAAAAAAATCACAATGAAAATATTTTAATTGTCAAGTCAAATATCATCTAAATAAATATTTCTATCATTTCCTAGCTTAATATTCATAGTCTTAAAATAATGAATGCAATATAAGTATTGGATTCATTATTTTAAGACTATGAATATTAAGTTAGGAAATGATAGACAGACGATTCAGTCCGAAAGTAAAAGTATTTCTGTCTGAATGAAATCGTGTAGTTTCTAATATGTGACAATTCAATAATACATTTCTCATCAAGTTTCGATTTAATTGTGAACTCGTTCGTATTAAATTTTCTACACATCCATATAATGGAAATCTATACGATAAGTGAGCTTGAATTTATCAACGACCAAGAGATGGCCGATACTGTACTATAAAGTTTATAACGGCGTTATTTTCGTTTAACGCACAATCTTGTTCAATATTGAATTATAATGTTATTATTTTTATTTCAACACTGTATAGATTTTCATATCTTTTTTTATAGATTTAAATACGAATATTCGTATACATACATGTGTGTATATATATATATATATATATATATATATACATGTGTGTATGAATTTATAAAATGTTTGTGTCTTAAATTAATCGCTAAATCGTATTTTTTCTTTTTAAAATTTTTATATGCATTATTTTTGTTGTCAAGACATTTCTTGTCAGAATAGAGTTATTCGCGTTGACGTTAATCACTGTACAGTCGAATATACATAATTGAGGAAAAAAATACGATTCCCATTTGTATGCCTGTGTTTGTTGTTGTTCGTGACGTGGTCGAATCTGATTGGTTGAAATGGTACTGCATTTATATTACATGTTTTGCATTGTTAGGTTTCAAGTTGTAGTAAATTAAAGTCGTGTTGCTATGATGGATTTATATGCGTTTGTTCTTTTTTTTCTATACAAAAGAAAACGTTCCAATCTTACATATATATATATATATATATATATATATGTAATCATATATATATATATATATATATATATATATATATATATATATATACTGCATTATTCCGAATATAAGATGCGGTTTTTTTCACAGATTTTTATTAAAAAAGAAGGCTTGTCTTATATTCGAATCTTCAGAAATTCAAACTGGCACGCCACTGTAAGGATTTAAATATGTATTTATATATTTTTTGTAAATATTACTTTCTATTAGAACTCAAATTAACAATTTTTATCGTTTCCTTTGTGAAAATTTCGTCTTATAATAGGGATCATAAAAAAAATCTTTTTTTCTTGATTTCTTTGGAAAATAACTGAGATTCATCTTATCAATGGTTTCGTCTTATATATGGTATATAAGACGTTAATATATTATTAAAAAATATCTATAAAAATAGGTATGAAATGAACTAGTGCATTTATAATTAAAATAATCGTGGCAGTCGTCGTTAGATCTTTCTATTTGGATTGAAAGGATTCATACAGGTTATTTTCGAAAATTATTTCATACAAGAAGTTTATATTTTAAAAAAAAGATATCTACAGTCATTTGATTAATAATTTTATCTGAATTCACAAATGAATCCTTCTTCATCTCACGAACCACAAACATGTTTTTTATTCAAAAATATTCAATAAATCATTATTTATCGTTTTTGACTGTTAATTATGCATGTTTCGATAGAAGTATTATCATTTTAAGCAAAGCAAGGTATAGAAAAAAAAATTATACGAATTCCTGAATAATACTTTTAACTATTATGTCAATATTTTCAATCAAATTCTTATAAAAAATTCATGCATGTTTTCGAGTAGAAAAATATCTTAAAAATATACACTTTTAAGCAGAATAACTGCCACTGTTTATTTATAATAATAATATTAAGTTTATTCAGATTTTTTCAAACATTGCTGTAGTAGTTTTTTAATAAAAATCTAGAATTGACTGCAATATTAACGTTTATTTTTGGGAAAAACAGTGTAAGTTCATAATTATTTTTTTATCCTGTCAATTTTTACTTATTTGGATCATCAGCAGTACACGGTATTTAAAGGATCACAGATATAAACACATATAATTGTAATCCTTAATTATTAATTTAAGAAAATGGGATTGAAAGTTTGATTATTTCTAAGTACATGCCTTAATGCCAATAGAAGATACATTGTTATAATAATAACACACCTGTTTATAATCAATTAGACACAATACAAAGAGGTTTTTCGTCCGAAACAAAATTTTTACCTCTCGCAAGTTTCACGTTTTTCATCTTTTGATGAATGAAAAAACTTATACAGGAATAAAAAGCTATTTTATGTGTGATAAATATGATTAGTTCTTTATTAAATACAGTCAGTTTGCCAGAGTTAATATTTTAAACGATATTTATTAAAAAAAACACAAAAATACAAAAGATCGATGTACGAAAATAAACTATAAATGAATAGCTAAGATAAAATAAGGAAATTCATTCGCAGTCACTCGAAAACTGGGTCACATTTATGAGTAACTTTTTTATTTCATTTCCTACTCATTTGAATTTACATCCACGTGATTTTATTTACGTACACAAAAAATAAGAAAAAGTTTTTTCATATTTACAATCAAGCCTATTCGTTTCGCCGACAATAAATACAAATTTAATTATAAATTATATTGACAGTTTATTGTAGGAACTACTAATCTTATTAACAAATTAAAACTTGTCGATTTAAGGATATATTGAATTTACAATATCTTATAAATAATACAGAATTAGAAATTCAAGAATGTAAATAGTAAAAGAAGTCATAAGTGAGATACAAGGTAACCGAAGCACACAATTTGAATTTTAAAAAAGTAATAATTTTTCGGTTGAATTGTTTAATAGTAGTATTTAAATAACAGTTATTTTTGATGTGAATATATCTTGATTTAAGAATATATATATATATATATATATATATATATATATATATATATATATATATATATATATTAGGTGTACCGGAAAAAATGTCATTTTTACGATAATCATTTTCAACGGCTAGTTGAGCTGTACCTGCAGATCGGTCATCACGTATTTGTGTCATATTGTTGTGTAAACATCTCGAAACTATATTTTAATATTTTAAAAGTAAAATAGAATACCCATTCGCAATGGAAGGATTGATTCCGAGCGAAGAATTTATTCGCAGTTGTATGTTGTTTCAATTTTTGAAGAAAGAGACCACAAATAATGCAACTAAAAACATTTTCTATATTTTAGACTTTGTTTTGAATGTTCTAAAGGGTCAGAGATTGTTCAAAAAGTTTGGATAGGGACACTTTGAAATGAAGAATAGTTCTGGAAGTGGAAGAGCAAAAAAAGTGGATGAAGATATCTTAACTGCGGAAATTGAAGCAAATCCAACGTTAACTATTCAAAAAATTGCTGACAATTTAGGATACTTTTGGTTAAGTGTGCAAGAACACATTAAAAATATCGGAAAGGTGTGGAGACAGGGAAAATGGATACCGCATCAACTGAGTGAAGACAACATGGATGATCACATGTTTCAAAAATCACAAAGGACAGAATTAAAAGCTTATAATTGATAACAATTCGACATCCACCGCAATCTTCAGATCAGAATTACCATCTTTTCAGGTCAATGCAACATTTTTTAAATGGTAAAAATTTTAGAAGTTATGAAGAGGCTAAAAATAGTCTGAGTATTTTAATTCGAAGGTTCCTGATTTTCATGAAAGAGTTGATTGAGAGATAGAGGGAGGTCATATTAAACGAAAGGAATTATATTTGAAATTAATTTTTAATAAATAAATTTATTAATGATATTTAGTTCAGTTTCATTTAAAAAAATATTATTTTCCGGTACACCAAATATATATATATATATATATATATATATATATATATATATCCATGTATGTATGTATGTACCTATGTGCATAAATGTGTGAATATGAATTGTTGCGAAAACTATTAAGACTAAACGTTTTAATTACACCGTACGACAAATCGAATTCTGTACTGAAAGTAAAACATATACTCGCACAATTTCGAATCCGGTGCGCGTACATCACATGACCATGAATGGACTATGATATCAACGACCGATTTTCCCTCGAATAGGGTAGATAGAGCGACGAGCGGCGTCGCTATCTCGTGTAACGACGCTTGCGCGCCGACGCCACGCACCGGCCGGTGCGGTCGTTCATATACGCCACGCGTTACGAACGACGCCGGAGCCGAACGACACGTTCCATTCCCGTGCTGTATATACGGGTGCGGACGACAGCATAGTGAACAAGTGAACTGTGGGACGACGTTTGTTGGAACAACCGAATGCAGGAGAATTTTACACACACACACATACATACACACACACGAGCGAATACATATATGTATATAAGGACGCGCGTACGGATACCGAGACGCACACATACACACACGCATACATATAAGGGATTCATATAAGTACGGACACGCATACACACACACAGTACATGTATATATTTAACAATATACAAACAGTATATACAAGCAGCCGAGCCACACGCACGCATACACACTTATTCGTGAGACACGGACATAAAACTGGTGTTGGGGAGACACGGAAAAAATGTCGTTCGTGCGTCGAAACGTCGGCCGTGTATGCTAGTGGCCGCTCTTTTTCCCAGTGCGCGTCCGTTGCGAAACGGGATGGTTTCGAAATTGTGAGAGAATCGCGCGTGTGTGTTTGTGTGCACTGCGAAAACGTTTTTCCACCGGGCCGTTCGGATGGCGAGAACGAGCTGGCCGCGCAACATAACCGAAATTATTTATTAACGCTATTTCGACACGAATACAATATAACGTACGTAGAACGACCGAGCACGGATGTGGAAATTCATCTGAAACGTACGTAAAAGTGTGTGCAACGAATTAATTCGCGCATATACATATATATATATATATATATATATATATACATATATATATATATATACATATATACATATATATATATATATATATATATATATATATATATATATTAATTCTTGAAAAAACTAATTTATAATATCGATTCGTTAAATACATTTATATACATGCATATATGTATATATATATATATATATATATGTATATATGCATATAAATAATATGTTCGTTCAGTGTGTCTGACAGATCTAGTGTGCTTTATAAAACAAACGATCCGTTTCGTTATCATTCATTCGATCGAAGTAACACAAAAACTGTAAAAATAAACACAGATCCGACTGTTTCGTTCATTTTATACCGCCACGAAATAAGAATAATTGTCAAACCGGGAGTTGTGGTTGTTCGGTTCAAGAAAATATTTCGTTTTTTTTCCTTTCTTACAGTTCTGTTGACGAAACAACGCAAGCTGGATATTTTCCGTGCTTCAGTGTGTGGATTGTTCGATTATAAAACAAATGATTTTAACAGAATAATAATAGTAATAATAATTATTACGTTAATAACAATAATAATAATAATAAACCGATTAATATCCATTTCGTTTTTCGTTCATCATCTCGGATTATTGTAACTACATACATACATACGTCTCTATATACAGATATAAAAATAAATAAATACATATATAGATAAAAATAAATTCTTATCGAGTGCAATGACTAAATCCAAGTGTGCTGTCATACGAAAAAAGTACGGCGGTGACGCTATACTAAGGTTGACCTATACTCGACTGTAGTAACACAAAATGGAGGAGCTACTTCATCGAAATTGCTATTTAGCCACTGTCACGAAAAAGGTTAGTCAGATTCAGTTTTATGCAGAACAACAATACTTAATATATACATCTATATATACCTACATACATATATATATATATATTTATATATATATATATATATATATATATATATATATTACCTGAAAAAGTGTATATGCCTGTATATATTTTTGAGATCAAATAAGAATGTTATGTATATATAGATCAACACGTTTTTCGAATGATATGTATATATATATATATATATATATATATATATATATATATATATATATATATATATATATATATATACATATATACATATGTGTGACTAAAGGCACGATTCGAAGAGCGTCCATGTTTATTACGCGACCTTCTCTTGTTCTACCCTTAATACTATGGCATTTAAAATATAGAATTGTAAATATATATATATATATATATATAAAGGTATATGTTTGTCAGAAGGAATCTTTAGAAAGTCATCTTAAATATTTTATATGCAGTTCAAACATGAATAAGCAGGAACGTTCCGAAGAGTATTGAAGAAACAGTGTGATAAGTTTACACTGAATGTATATACACACACATACATAATGGCTTAGAACTCAATGAGTAATTAAAGTCATTAAAATGAAACATAGGAGTAGTAAAGTTTTTGTAAACATCGTACACGAGTCTCTTAATCAGTCGTCTATTTCGAAATTTAATAAAAAAAAGTTAAGGTTCTGCCGTTTTATCAAATCAGATACACGCATGTGTTTGAGAAAAAGTAAAATTTAATCAAAACTTGACTTGTTCCTACTGGATACTGATCATACTATTTATAGGTAAATTACACTTATATGTTATCTTTTCATACATAAAATAGCAATGATGTGATGGTAAATTATGTTATCTTATATTGTATTTTTTTAAAAAATTAATAAATTTAAATTTAATTAAAACAAATGTTAATAACGAGAAATAATATAAATATATTTATCAATTTATTTAATTGGATTATATTGTGATCCATTCATTCATATATATATATATATATATATATATAGGGTGATTCAACTTAGGCTTCCATACAAAAGTATTAAAAAGAACGCAAAAATTAGAAAAAACATGTTATCCTCCACTTAGTATTTTAGTTCAATTGTATTTTAATATTGAGGTCAACTAAAATACTAAATAAAAACTAACATGACTTTTTTTAACTCCTTCCCCACTTTAATACTTCCATGTGGAAGCCCAAATTGAATCATCCTATATATTTATAAGAGACAATCTCACCAAACATTCTTCACATTGTATATTTTTATGTAGGAAATCACAATAAGCGTTTTTTTTTCACTTTTATAAGATTTATAACAATCGATTTAATAAAATAGAAAAGACAATTCAGTTTCCAGAACAGAATCTTTTTAAATTATTTTCTTTATAATGACGTTTCATAAAACTCGAAACTGTAATTATTTTGAATATTTCATAACTTTTAATATTTAGTCACTGAAAATATTTTTTATACAGTTACTGTTCTTATTTTAATCTAAAAAATATCAAATAGTTGATTATTGATCACTTCTATTTTCTACGAATCTTGAATTCTTCTTACGATTTTTTTTTGTTTTACGACCTGTGTTCGACTTTTCTCATCTTCAGATTGATTTTGAATGAAAATGATGAGAGCTGAAACTGGTCTTAGAAGAAACAAACTCATGTTTTGGATTCGTACACTAGTGCCATCAGTTATTAATCTAACTTGTGAAATTGGATAAAGGATTTTTAATAAATAAAACTACAATTATGAAAAACGGTTAAAAAATTTACAATGTTCTAAATAAAAAAAAAATAATTACAGTGTCAATGCGTTCTGAAATCTAAGAAAACTAAACATAAATTGAAAAGACAACATTTCAAGAAGATACTATGATTGGTAGAGAATAAGCACAACCCTACATTTTTCCTTAGGTTATATAAGGATTTTTGAATATATATATATATATATATATATATATCTGTTTTCAATAAAAATGAAATTATTCGATAAGAATATCCCTAGATGTTCATTTTGGATACAAAAAAATGACAACATTCCGCTCAATGTAATTATAAATTAATATATTTTTCCACTAACTCCAATAGTACCATTTTTAAATGAAACATATATATATATATATATATATATATATATATATATATATGTGTGTGTGTGTGTGTGTGTATGTGTAATCATATGTTCATATATACATTTACCTATTTTTTTAACAAGTATAAGGCTTGTCGCCAAGTTAACAATACCCTCAGGATAACTTCATTTTTAATATGATAATGGGTACGATATTAGTAATTACATATACATACATATATACATTTTTTGTACGGAATGATATACATATTTATGTAAGTAGAACAGTGGTAATCTATTTGGATATAAGCGATAGTTAATTTAATATCTTTCGACGAATATTCATCGTTTGACTATAAATGAACTTGGAAAATGTATTTCATAATTGCATTTTTTACATGAAAAATGTTTTATTGTTAATAAATTGACGAAAATGTTTTCAATTATCGAACAAAAGTGAATTCTGTATATATATATATATATATATATATATATATATATATATATAGATAGATATATAGATATATAGATATATAGATATATAGATATATAGATATATATATATATATATACATATTACTTTTGAAAATTAATTAATTATTTGCATAACAGAAGCCATTACTTAATTAAGTTTAGAATTTTGTAAGCGTTGCTTGAACTGAAAACTCAATTGTTTTAATATGAAATGATGTCATATATATATATATATATATATATATATATATATATATATATAAATATATATAAGTGAGTGTTTTAAATAATAAAATCATATTTATAGTATAAAGCTCATAAAGAGCTTACACTTATTTTTGAAATTATTTTTTTTATAACTGAGACGATTTGATATTTTATTTTTCATTATTCTTAGAACAGGTATTCAGAATAAAACTTGATTCATCTTGAAAAATACATTAAAATGATTCACATTTTGAAAATACAACAGTATGTTCAAGAGTTTAGTATATAAGTTTGTAAAAACTACAATACTCGTACTGTTAACAAACGGCATGGTAAAGTATATGGTAATTAATTTTCCTCATTTGTGTGTTGGTTTAAATTTCGATTCTTATTACTGATTGGCTGTTGTATAATGTATGTGTTGGTATACAGAGTAACGGATAACAATATTGTGTAGTTTGTATATTATATAACATATAATGTTGTATGTTATATGATCTTGTGTAATATTAACTACACAACTTTTATTGCTACGCGCTTGTGCAGAAATTCCGCGTGTCGCAGCAACCAATCAAAGACAAAAATCAAAGTTCAAAACTGTACAAGTCTCTAAAAGAAAATATCATATACTTTGCTTGTAGTATTTGTTAAAAGTACAAACATTTTAGATTTTCCATGTATGTTAATCTCCTAATTAGTCCTGTTGTAATGACACAAACATGTATAAGGTGATTCTATTTAGGCTTTCACATGAAAGTATTAAGAAAAATTGCAAAATTAAAAATTATCATGTTATTTTTATTTAGTATTTTAGTTCAATTGTATTTTAGTACTGAATTGAACTAAAATACTAAACAGAAAGCAGGATTTTTTTAAATACTTTCACGCGAAAGTCTAAATTGAATCACCCTATATAATCGAAATAAAATGTTAAAAGAACCGGAATGAAAAAATAGTAAAATAATACATCTTTCTAGACAAATCTGCCCGTTGAAAAAAAAATTTCCATTTTACATTAGTAACAAGAATATACTTATTAATTAAAACAGATAATTATAGAGATAATATCAGAAAGATTTCTGTTATTTTTAATTTTAATTATTGATTTAAATGTTCTTTAATGATTTTATTTTATGTTAATTTAAAATATTTTTTAATTCAATATTTTATGATAATCTTTTAAGGTTTTAAACAATTATCATATTGCTTCGACGGAGTTCTCCAGGCACAATTACCTTCATTGGTGTTTGGGAAAAGTATTTAGGGAAAGGCATTGTTATAGATACGGAATTTTTCATATATATATATATGTAATTTAAAAAATATTATTTGATTGCATCGATGCCTCTTTTATAATATAAAACTGCAGATTATAAAAAAACGAATATATACTAATATAAAAATTATGTATATTTATTCAAGTTTATTAAGCAAACTGAAGTAAATCTTGTATATAGTCACGATATGATCATCGAATATACACACATCCATCCACGCACACACACATAAATATATATATATATATATATATATATATTAATAGAAAATGCATTTATCCACTTGCACGCAACAGTCAAAAAGCAATTAATTAAACGAAACCTCGAATCTGAAATTTTTCGCCAAGAAAGTAACGATTCGATCGTTTATAAAATCTAACTGTGTTTGAGGTTAGAGCACATCGTCTCGTTCAGTTTTCATGCGGCGAGAATGATGGATATTCGCTGAAATCCAATCTAAAATGTACATATATGTTATGCATAGGGTGAACTAAATTTAGGGTGAAATATTAAATACGAAGGGAAATGATACTATTAATTTTTATGACTGAAATTTATTCTTTTTGTTTACGAAACGACATGCCGCGAGTGTAATTAAAATGGTGCGGGGTTTTTTTAGACATTAGGGAAATACCTAATACTTGTATTGATTGTTTATCAGCATGGGTATATATATATATACACGTATATAATATTTTCCATTGACTACATCTCAATAAAAACCACAAGTTATTATAGTTTTTATTGAAATATATTCAATGTGAAAATCGACAAACAAATTTACACTTGAAAAAATTACATATTCTAAATAACACACAGGTATATTTTGTATATATGTATATATATATATATATATATATATATGTACATATATAAATATATTTCTATATAAATATATTTTAGTCAATATGAAATATCAAATAAAGAATTGAATACTTCACTAGTTTCAAATGAATATATTTGTACCAGAGATTCTTGTTTATGTGAGATATTAATAACAAATTTGGACAGTGGACAAATTTACTTCTATAAATTAATTTCCACTGTTCATAAACAAGATGTTTTTGTACTTTAGTGTTCGAGAACAATTATATTACTGTTGAATTACAAATAAAATGACCAACGATCAATTATTGACAGTTTTGATCAGATTTTTTTGTGTGATTCGTCGAGAAAAACAAAAAAATATATGATTATGGTCTACAAACAAGCTTCTATAGGTGTTAGGATGACTCAATACTTGTTTTCAGTCAGTCTAGTTTTTTTTTAAAATGATCTGCGATTTGGAAGACCTTTCGGGGTTCATAATGATAAATCGTGGCATTAATTCAGAATTATTAACATTGCACTATCAGGATGACGATCAAAAGTCACTAACATCAAAACGATCCTTTCTTGTATATTTTGAGAAGCACAGCTATATAACATTGATTTTGTATGGATATATGTATATATTAGGTGTAGAAATTAATTCTGTACCTTTTTTATAGAAAATGATTGTTTACGAAAAAATGAAACACATTTCAATCTTCAAAATATCCTCCATTATTTTATATAAATTTGCTCCATTTGTCAGCCAACTAATGAATCCCTTGTCTAAAAATAGATAGCAACTCTGAGTTGATGAAGTTGAGAATGCATTTTCGGACCTCTTCCACTGTTTTAGTTTTTTTTACATGTTTTAACCGTCACAACTAAGTTAAACAAATGATTACCGCGGCATCGGGTACATTTTTTTCAACTTGAATGCGAAAAATATACAATGCCTTATATGCTACTTTTCGGACGTCATCGTGTTCACTACTGTTTTGTGAGGTTCTGTAAACTACTTGCCAAGATATATCGTGTTTTTAAATGGTAAGGTCGACACTTCAAAATCATAAAACGACGAGAAAATATTTTAATTCAAAACAGAGTTATGATTGATTCAATTTAACCTATTGGAGCTAAGGAAGGAGAAAGGGTGATTAAATTTTTTAAGAAATATTTTTCAATTAATTGGACATTATTTTATGGTAAACAAAATAAAAATTGCAAATTCGTAGGTAACAAAAAAAAATCTGTCAATTCGGATTAGCCATTAGAAATTTCACATCTATCTGATATATCGTGGAAAATCGTTGTAAATATTCGGAGAAATATAAATCTTTTGATTTGAAACATATATTTGGAAGCGTAAAAATGACTTACAATTGAAAATTTACAGAAATAACATTACTGTTGGGTGTGAAAAATTTTGAAACAATCAAGTGCGGATGAATCAGTTTCACATCGGTTACATCTTGTACATGGAGGTAGAATCTCGAAATGTTATATACGCTTTCTTCAAATGATGAACTTCTGGAAAAAAATATTATTCAACCCAATTCTCAAGATCACAACTTTTATAGAGTTTCAAATGAAAAAATCACGATTATTCTGACTTTTGGACGACGTATTTTTTTATAATCAAAGAAAGAGTTATACATTTAATCCCATTAGAAAGAAATTAGCGACTTTTAATTATATCATCCAAAAGATAGTGCTCTGAGACCATAGTTTCTTTGGAAAACATCAAAACATCAATTCACATCGAATATGTCACATATCTGCTTACAATTTCTCTGTACTCATACAGAATGCAAGAAAGATTAATTTCTGAAACAATTAACGATTGATGATGAAAAATGTCTTTTATAATAACTCCAACTGAAAGATATTTTAGATTCTGTCTAGTTTAGCTACAGGAACACCTAATAACAACGGATTGAAAAAAGATGTTATTGAAAATTGTTTTTTAAAAAATAATCTACACGAGGAGGAAAAATAATAATAGCGTTCCTTTAAATATATTTATAAATAAATTGAGCTATATATATGTATATATATATATATATATATATAATGTGATATCATCAATAATGTTATATATGGTAATATAATTTTACCAGCAGTGCCGTACAGTTACGTTATTAAACACTTTCCCTCTCCAAAAAAGTTCAAGTTCAAGTCGAATTTTAATTTAATAGCCAGTTTGCTTAGTTTTCAAATTGTTTTCATGTTTGTTTGACATTGGACGTGAATGTATAAACAACATATTATTTTTAATTAGTGTTTAATCCCAAACACATTTTGTTCTCAATAATTAAATATTAATTATAAGAATATATATACATATATATATATATATATATATATATATGTATATATATATATATATATATATATATATATATATATATGTATGAATGTATGAATACCACGATAAAAACACTGGTATTTAGTGATATATTTCAAACAATCCGCGAACTAATAGCCTGGTCTGGTACTTAAACGACGTCGATTTTTTTGCAGAACGCATTCAGTATTTTACAGAAATCGAGTTGAGAAATCTTTATTAAAAAGAGTTGAAGTTGGAATCAATAGATGATATAAGTATAGAGTGAAATACAGAACGTTATTTTTTTTCTCTGGCACGGTAATAATTTCAAGTTAATTTTCTTCAGCCAAATATATATATATATATATATATATATATATATATATATATATATATATATATATATATATATATATAATATCATTGAGTAATAAATAAGGCATTGATTCTTTTCTTTCGGTATAAAACTTTTTTCAAATATCTTTATTAGTTATATTATTACTTTTAATATTTCTGTATCATTTGATATATATTATTATTATAAAATATATTTGGATATACTTCTTTTCTATGTGTCAATAAACCGATGATCGTATTTTTGAACTGAATTATTCTTTTTATAATTTATCTATAAATTTATCACTAACTGAATATGGAACTCGTATGTGTTCATGTTTTGAAATTATCATTTCTGTGTTTACTCTTTACATTTATTCAAGTACGATGACTCTAAATTGATCCTGGTTTATATTTGTTTCATGTTCGAAATGGATCTGAAAATTTAGATTTTATTATCGTTAATTTGTTCATTAGTATTCATACGTATATTCAGAAATAATAACTTGTTAAATGAACAAATTAATGATAATACAAACCGAATTATCACATATAAAAATAATATATATATATATATATATATATATATATATATATATATATATATATATTCATTAACAGTCTTATCAATCAGGATAAATATTTCGAAAATCGTATTTTAGTCGGTCGTAGAAGAAACGAACTCACACATGGCCTTCAGGATTCGCACAGAGCAATTACCCTAGATATCTATATAATGTTGTAATCGGAGTTTGTTCTCTTTCCTGTCAATATTTTAAAACAAATAACCATTTAGAAGTTAAAAAGAGATTCAAGATGTTCTCTTAAAACATTTTTTTTCGGTTTAATAATTTTTCGATCATTATAAAAGTCAGCTATAATTGAAAAAAATATTCTTCTATGTTCACTAAACTAATATATTTTTTGAGTTACTACACTCTTTAAAAAAACAATTATTGCAAATAAACTTAATGTTAGATTAATACCTGAAAACTACATTATATAACAATAAATACATAGATATACATATCTACTCCGTATACGTTTTGTTTTTAAAAGGAATTAGTATAGCATGCAATTTGAAAATAAATTTTAGTAATATGGAAATTTGTTTGTATTTAGCAACAATGTATCAACAAAACATGTTTATATTTTTCTTCACAGTGTGTAAAAAGTACACGAGTACAGTATTTCGCCCTATCATTAATAAAAAAATATTTGTTCCGCTGAATAATATATATATATATATATATATATATATATATATATATATATATATATATATATATATATATTATTTTCTCTCTATTATGCATATTGAAGATGCTATATCGACAGATCTCTCCTCGTCTAAGCTGATATTTCGAATATGAAACTAATAAATAACATTCAGAACTCAAAATCTACTTATAATCCAATAATCACTTATGTATCAATCTAAAATTTTTATTCACAATATTCTAGATAATTGAATTTTCTCGAAACGTGGATTGATAGTAATCAAAGATGGTAATAACCAGTTGTTGAAAATTTTTGATCACAAAAAACTATTCTGAGATGACTGAAAAATTAATTTATGAAATTCTAATGCTTGTTACCATAATTATGCGGTTTATTTTAATTCTTGACTGAGTAAACTGATTTGTATTCTTCTGAATTATGTGTTTATATCTACTGTTGTATACGATAGGTTTTCATATACTGTTTTATATATATATATAATTTATTTGATTATAATTTTAAACCATTTTCAAAAACCAAACTATTTCGAAAAACAAACAACACAGTGTACAATCCATATAACGACAACGTCGTAAACGGATCGACGCGGCAACGTCGCCGTTATACGACGACGTTCGTAACGGTGGGCTCTCTGCTGTTGCGGGGGGCGGCGCGAAACCGGGGAATACGGTCAAGTCCCAGTTTTGCAGCTCGCTCGTGCAATGAACTCTGCAGCAAAGGCAAGCAAGCAAGCAGGCAAGCAAGCAAGCAAGCAAGCAAGTAAGCAAGCAAGCATAGGCAGGCAAGCAAGCAAGCAAAAGCTCCGCACATATATATTATGGTGTACAGTTTTCTTAGCTGTGTCGACATCTTTCCTATCTCACAACTGACTGATATTCTTCTTCGGTATCTCGAAGACCGACCGTTCGACCGACACGCACATTATATACACACAAATACATAAATACACTGACACACATATGTATGCTCCTATATATATATATATATATATATATATATATATATATATATATATATATATATATATATATGTATAGGTTTTGTGCACGCACAAAGGTGATCTGAAAACAATGAATGTTTTTTTTCGGTAGAAATCTTTTCATACGCTTTCAATATTATAAATTATACCCGCTCTGGTCTAAAAATCTTCCATTTTGTGAACTTACGATTTATTCGAGAATAAAGTGTAATATTTTATATAAAGTTTTGTAAATTTATGTACTAACAGTATATAAAGGTCTATTATCGGGATCTCGATACGTTTGATCTCTGCATGTACTTCTTGAAATTAAAATCGTCGACGACTGACGGTCATACGAATCGATACAATTAGAAAAACGATAGAAATCTATATCTTCGAAAACTATTTCATCGAATGTTTGCATCCGTGTACGTTATTTTACTGTGTCGCTGGTTTATTTATACGGAAAAAGTTTTGAATACTTAATAAAATTGAAACTTTTCGAAAACAATTCAGTATATGGGTCAGTATTTTGATTTTTGCACCATGGGGAAAACAGTAAGCATTTTAGTATACATCGATTGATTTTGGAAATGATTTTAATCATACTTATGTAATTTATATTTGGAATTTTTGCTATTTTATTAATTCTATCAATTTTATCAAAATTGACTAAACTTTTTAGTATAATTAAATAGAGAAATATACAAAAGTAAATAAAAATGATCGATTTAGATCTATTTCTTTTAAATACATATTTGATATCTTAATGAAATCAATTGAGTATTAATTATTTAACCTATAACTTAAACATACAGATATTCAGAATAGAAGGAATTCAGACTATTTATCAGACTATTTACTCCATTTTACATTGGTAAAAGTAAGCACAAGTGTAAAATTAATACAGAGAATTATAAAAAGAATATGGTTAAATATTACAGAGCTTGGAATGAATGTTGAACTCTAGAATCATTCTTTTATCTTGTCTAATTTTAGTAAAAGTAGAAAATACATCATCCGGATATCCAAATATCGAAATGATTTAAATTTAATCACGTGCGTTATTATTACTTAATTTATATTAAAATTTTTTTGGTTATTTAGTTCGATTAAAATGTCAACATTTTAGGAAAGAATTCTCGTTAGGGTGTTAGGAGTGTGTACAATTGATGCATACAAAAGTATTAAGTATGAAGTTGATGCTTCATGGTTCGGTACTTTGCTAAATCAATTATGAAATATCTAGAAATATTATTAGTGCATTAAGAAATGTCAGTTAATAGTTTCTTGTGACAGGTATTTTGTTCATATTTTCATAGATTTCATCATAAAAGAGAATAAAGTTCTGACACTGTAGCTAAATTCATTTCCATAATTAATTTGTTTCTTTACTCCACAACTACAAACACATTTCTAGTCAAAAATGTTCGAAAAATCTTTATTAATTATTTTTGATTTTCACTTATTCGCATTTCGATAACAATGGTATTATCTTCAGAGTATAAGGCAGAGAAAAATCTGTGATTTATGGAACGAAAAAATAATTAATTAGCGAGGTATAAAAGAAAAATTACTCATGCTGCCTTGGTGAATTTATTCTCTTAGTTTTCTTTTTTAATTTTGGATATTTAACTTTTCAGTTCTTCAGTTATGTAATAACAATTGGGTATTTTTCAATTACATTTCAACTTTTTTAAATTATTAATTATTTTTTTTATTTATCTGTGTTTGAGTTATATAGTTAAATTTATTTACTAGGATGATAATTAAATAAATTAAATTAATTCGATAGGTACAAATATATTTATCTTTGTTCTTTTACCGATGTGATCAAATTTACAAGCATTCTTTTTGTAATGATTAATTATTTTATTTTCTGGATAATGAGAATAAAATTAATATCGTTTCAAAACTTTATAAAATCTTCTATATTTTGATTTTATTATTTTCTTCGAAGTTATTAGATTAATACAGCTATGTTAGTTTATTGAATAGAAACGTATATAGATTGTAGTATCCTTCAATATCTCTAATTTAAATAATTGTGTAAGTAGAAATAATTTCGTAAGCTCGAAGTAAGAAAAAAAACCTTAACATGATTACATTTTTCATGCTTTCTCGAACCGATCCATAGAAAAAACTTGGCACGTCGATCGAATAATTAAAATAGTTCCATCAAAATGAATCAGCATTTACGAGCGACTTCCATTTATCTTATCTGTCTATCTGAAAATTTCATACATTTTTGCCCGCATGAAATAATTTACTGTTCTGACTATTTGGCCAAAGCACAACATCCCCACTTATCCCGGAAGAACTTGGCGCGATCTCTATCAGAAATCATAAGACGGAAAGGAAACGCATACGGTTGCCCTAAATGAAATCTTAAGTTTTGTTTTACATTAATAAGGCCGTGATTCATACTGCAGCAAAAATTTTCGACCACATCGCCAACGGATCAACTTTTGTCTTTATTTGTGTACTAGCATTCAAAGCTTAAAGTTTCATGCGTTCCTTTCACATATGTGTTTTAAATATATATCCTTTTTTTTATTCAGTGCTTTTGTGTCAAAATCTACACAGTAGATCTCAGTGTTGTGTGCAAGTTGCACGTAGAGGGGTCGATTGTTCGCGTATAATGTGTATGTGTGTGGAGAACGTGAAATGTGCTGATAATTATTTGTTTCAATTCGCTATTCAAGAAATGTTCTTCAAATATGTGATTTAGTTGGTGCTTTGTAATGGCTCGTGGTATCCATAGGTGTACGTGCTGTGTTTGGTGTGTGAGCATATGAGGATTTATAAATGTTAGTTGCTTATTACAATTTGGAAGAAATGGGTAATAACAAGGATGCAAAAATGAACATGTAAGTAGTCAACTGTACCTCTGAGACCCAAACGAAATAAGTATATAAATGAAAGAAAGATTACATCAGCGTTTCGTTAGTCTAATTTTATCAAAACTTAAGAAAATTTTAAATCGAAATCTATAATTCATTTATAAATACTTGATAGATTTTTTTTATTATTGCAAACATATTTTATAAATTATATATATATATATATTAAAACTGTATTTTTTATATCACTGATCCATTGATGTGTTACCCTGGTGGTCTTCGTCTGCTGAGATTACTGAGTTTCTTCTAGTATAAACTCAGAAACACAAGCCATCCAAAAGGATAAAAACCACCAGGAAATATATATTCATTATTTCTTTATTTAATTTTTACAATTTCAAGAGAGTATTCTTTGTCGAATGATAGATATAAAATGTATATGAAATAATACTGGCATTAACTATTTTTTTATTATTCTGATTTCGTGAAAATTATACAATTCATTTCAATAATATTCTGATCTACAATAGTAACTTCAAATTGCATTTAAAGCAAAGAAACTCCACGGTAATGAAAAAAGATATTAATTCATCCTTTCACGATATCCAGCCAATTGTTTCCCTTAATTCAATTTAATCGTGGGCTCGGTGATGATTATAGATATAGACGTGCCTTAAGACTCAATGAAACTAATTAACTCAATTTAATCATATATATTATTTCTCTAAGAATCCCATTTTGCCGAAAACTCCTCTTAAAACAATACACATTACGACTCTTTTTTCGAGAAGATTGAATTCGCGTCCGCGCTAATAACTCTATTGTAGATAAAAAATATTCATCGTTATTATAATGAAGTCTGTAGATAATGATAAAGGTTAATGTTGGTAGGGTTGGAAAGAAAGGAGTAATAATAATCGAGTGATTTAATTAATTATATCTTAATTAATTAAACAGTTATATTTTAGAATAAGTACATATTTATATCAACAACTTGAAGTATGGACAATTCGTGGGATTAAAATTTAAAAGTATCAAAATACAGTTTTGACTTTGGTTGAATTTACTTTCACAAATGAAGTCTTTTCTTTCTCTATAAACTACAAAGGAATATTCGAATCAAAAAGGTTTCATAAATGATTAATGATCATTTTTAATTGTTACTAATTCACATTTAGATTGCGATATCATCATCCACAAAGTGTAAAGGTATTATAAAAAAGCTTGAATGTATTGCTATTGAAATGCACATAAGGGACAATCAAAAATGTTCAATAAGTGATTGAACATTTTTGATTCAAAGATATTTTTTGTACTTTATAAGACAAAAAAAAATTATTTGTATTTTTTTTGCGTTTCAAATGATAAATGCTTAGAATATTAAATACATTTGATTTTCTAGTGATTTTTTAAAATTGTAAATCCAAATATAACAATTTTATTACAATGTAACGATTCAAATAATTTTCACAAATTAATTTCTCTTTAACCCCACAAGACATGAAATGTTTTTGATCAAAATTCAATCAACCTATCATCTTCAGATCGTTACCGTATTGAAGAAGATGTACAGTTTTTTGAGATTGATGGAATCGACATCGATTAAGTAGCAATTAAAAATTATCAATAATTATTTACTGAACAGTTCTGATATTTTTAAAGTGAGAAAACTATTATTATTCTGCATTCGTCTCTACTTTTAATTTAATTTTTCGAACCGCTAGTGAGTTTTCGGTATCGTTTTTCAACATATCTAATAAATAAGTAGATTTTTTAGTAATTGATTTTATTGTTATAGTACAATTCAATATCTTAAAGATTAAATTGCTAAATTATCTCAAAATAGATATTTAAATTAAGGCAAATCTTTGATTTAACACGATCTAAGATAGAACCTCTTTTGTCTGTGTGAGAATTCGATTGGAATAAATTTTTAATAACGTTCGTGATAAAAATTCGATTCCTTCGATTAATACATAGTCGTTCACAGTTAAAATAAAAAAAACGTATTAAAAGATTGTACATTTTTTTAGTACAACAATCGAAATTCATAAACGAACTCGAATCATAACATTTAAATACAAGGATATTAAATCGAAACTAATAACTTTATGGTGAACACAAAGCCACACTCTGTCGATTTAGCTCTATATTTACATATAACCTAAATTACTATGCTTTTTATTTCCAATCCATAATTTAACTCCCAACTACTCAAAACAAAATATCTGTTTGTTTAGACAATAAAATTGAATAAATACATTTTAAGTGTAATTTCGTGTACAAATATTTCTGATTAGAATCGATTTGGGCTGGAGTGTATTGTTTTAGTTTATTTTTTATATTAATTTATTATATCGTTGTAGAATGTAAGTGTGTGGTATATAGTCGTGTTTGAAATATTGTTTGGATTTAAGTTAATAGTTTCACACTTAGTTTGTATTAAATATCGGTTAATTCTTAGTCATTTCTTAATTAGAGTTGTCAACATTGAATGAATTAGGTGTAAGCATTAATTCTATGCCTTTAAATTGAATCAATTGTAACTCTATTTTAAACTAAAATAATTTCTTGTCGTTTTAGAATTTTAAAATACTAGCCTTAATATTTTAAAAAAACTATATATCTTCGCCAAATAGTTGGCACAACCTCATAAAACAGTAATGAACATGATGGAGTTCAAAAATATATTAGACATTGCACAGGGTAGCTTATTAGGCATTTCACACTTTTCCTGTCCCAGTTGAAAAAAATGCTGCCAAAGTTGCAAGAATGATTTTTTCGGCTTTGAAGAAAAATTTTATGAAGCATACAACATGCAAAAAATGATAAAACAATGGAAAATACATCGACTTAAAGCTACCATCTTTTTTTGACACGGGGTTTGTCAGTTACTTGATAGATGAAGCAGAGTTGTATAAAATAATGGGGGATATTTTGAGGATTGAAATGTATTTCATTTCTTCGTAAACTTTCATTTTTTATAAAAAAAGCACCGAATTAATTTTTACACCTGATAAATGTCAAAAAATTTAAAAGACACCTCCTTCTAACTTATTTTAATATGCACAAGGGTATATAAAAAGTCTTGGTTTCTTTCACATAGATATATCAGAACGTCCTTTTTTCAAAATAAGTAGGTCACAGTGCCATAATTTATATTATAAATGAAAAAATGAAAATTGTTTTCTTGAAAAAAATTTAAGTGCATTTCTATGATTGAAAATTGCATAAAATACGAATTGATCATAACAGAAACAATTTTTTTTGCAATAAAGTTCTGCACTGTTGGCAAATTCACCTTCATGAATATTTTTTTTCGTTCCATGAAACATAAAATTTTTTTCTGATCATTTTTTTTCAATAAATGAGTATTGATCATTTTTGATTGCTACTTATTCTTATTTAGGTAGCAATTTCATCATATTCAGAGAGCTTTTTTGTAGTTTATGGAATGAAATAAGAATTTATTTGTGAAATCGAATGGTCTGTAAGTCCAGATTTCTGTTTTATGTACGCAGATCTTTATTTGTTTAACTCACAAAATAAAAAAAAATATTTTTCGTGCAAATTTTTTTAAATAACATATCAAATTCTACAATCATCAAAGATTGAATACTTTTATTAAAAAAAGTGATATGTTGTTTCAGATACTGACTGATTTGTAATCTTTTTCCGAATTTAATATGTTAATTTATGAAAATGGTTCAATTAATATAATGTAATCAAAATATAAAATTCTTATTATAATCAGTCTTGTTTTCAAATAACAGGAAGGAGAACTAAACAAATCAATACAAATTATAGACAACAAATAATTTCATAAAAACATCTAATTAATATTTTAATTTCATAAAAGCAACTTATCAATATTTTATTAATTATGAGAATTCAATTTTTGAATATTTAAAATTTGATTCCTTGAAATTTTTATAATTTCTATACGGAAAAACGATAAAAAGGAGAACAAAACTTTTTATACAATAGAAACAAATTGGACGTATTTGGAAGCAATTACTGGATTCGTTTATGTATTATTTCGATAAATTTAATAAAAATTCAATTATGAGCAGTTTTGAACTTGCATATACATTGAATTTGTAGAACATTAGTCACTGGGGCACTGGGTCATTGATTGCACTGAACTACAACCCAAGTATAGACATATGAACGTTGCAAATGCAACAGAGATTTCCAGACTGAACAGTAATGTTGGGATTTTGATTCAATAAGTAAAAATAACCGCTTTATCAGTGTACTAAATATTTATATAAAATTGTAGAATAAATGATTTTACTTTGACTATTAAGGAAATTAAATTAAATTGAAATATTTTTAATTTGTATATCTAAATATTTTAAAATTTGATTAGAATTATGTTTCAAATAATTTTAAACATCCTAGCGAATTATTTATTTGTCTATCACTACCAGTTTCGACTTTAAGCCATACTCAGGTAGCCTCACAACTATAACTTTGATTTTCTACGAATATCTTTATAACTTTCCTTTTTTTCCTACAATTTTTTAAAATCACAAACATTTAATTTTTGAAGAATATAAATATCTCTCTGAGGATGGTGCTTTTTGATAAATGATCTTCATTGAAATACATTTAAGAAACTATGAATGATCACTAGTTATTCATTGAACATTTTTAGTCAGGAAGATTTTCTTTGGTTTATGGAACAAAAAAAGCGTTTATTAAAAATTTAACCATAATTCCAGAATTGTATTTTGGAAATATTTATTTATCAAGTTAAAATTATTTTTCTGAATAATTTTTCGATTAATTTGTCAATAAAACGATTTATATTTTCAAAAAACAATTAATATCACAAACACTGAAAACATTTATTTTTCAAGTCATGTATTTTTATGCCTAGGAGTTAATTTTAATCATACTGTTGTCATACTCAAAGTTATTAAATCTTAACTGAATACTTAGTAATATAAATATGTTATAATAACTACTCTTGTTTAAAATGTCTAAGAAAAAGTGAATTTAGACATTGTACCAAATCGTTAGTTTTAAATATTAGACAATCATAAATATCAGATAACCAGAATCTAAATTATACAAGTTTTTAGATTCCTTTTAAACAACTTACGATTAATAAATTATATTTAATATTAACATAAATTAATTAAAACTTGTACGAAATAAATTTGAATTATAAATTAAGAGTAAATAAATAATAATCGAGATATTTTCACAAACTGACTTGAAGTACTATTTATCAATCCATGTCCAACAGATAAATGCTGTTTTTCAAGGATTTCATATATTTTTAATCATATATTAGACTTTTTTTATAATTTAAACTGTTCGAGCCCAACCAGTTTATTAATTTTGGTCAAAAAATAAACTGTGATAATTGAAAATCTGAAGTGTATGTAAATTCGTCAAAGTTTCTCTAAACGTATGCATGAATCTATTCATAACTGTTCTGACAATTTTTCTTCTATTCAAAAAGGTTTTATCCTTCAAAAAAGGTTGAAAGCGCTGCCATAAGTCGTTAATAACATTATTAGTTTTATCCAATATATATATATATATATATATATATATATATAACTAAGAGATCATATAGATATGTACATACGTTGTCTAACATCTGTATTGCCATGTGATACGAAACGTCGGCGCGGCGCGTACATAGAAGTCAGACGGTCGTCGCCGTCACCGTCACCATGTGCTCGCCGGCGTCGCTCGTATTGATCGACGCCGGCGTCATAGCGCGTGCGATTTCCAACGCCGCGGCCTCCACCCGCTTCGTCTTCCCTCACGCCCCGCCCGCATTCGTAGCGCCCTTACGTCTCCATCGCCCTGTTCTAAATCTATCCCTTTGCCGCTCACACCGCGAGTTTGCATCTATCGAGCACGTGTGGCTCTTGCTTTAATTGTACTGTCGATAACGCACGCATACACACACACTCACTCATTAATATATATATATATATATAACCTTCGATGGCTACTTCTTTGTAGTTTTTAATTTCTTATCAGAAAATCAATGCCAAACATACCTTGATTATATCTGAATGATTTCAGATAATACTTACTATTTAATTCCGCTAATTATAATACATAGTTTGTTTCACTTGATATTCAGGTAATTAGAAGTTTTAGAATTTTGAAAATATGCAGATTTTTTTAGAGACTGTATGAAAAAAACTCTTTATGGATAGAGACATGCTGTATTTATAGAATAAAGCTTTATTTTCATATTTTACGAATGAATTACTTTTTAGATCAACAAACCAGAACAAAATGTTCGTGAACGAAATGTTTAATAAATTATTATTGATCATTTTTGAATTTTGTTTATGTGCAATTTGATGACGATTCCATCTTTTTCATAGTGAAAAATCTTTTAGATTTTTGTCGACCTTGACGCTCTATATAGTCTATAACAACTCCCAATTTTTCGATTAAAAATGTTCAATAAATAGATTTTTATATACCTTATCACTCTGAATAAGATGACATTGTCATAAAAATATGCATAGGCAACGGTAAAAATGATCAATAATGGTTTTTTGAATGTTTTTGATCAAAGAAACATATGTGATTTGTGAAATGAAGAAAGAATTCATTTGTAAAAGTGAATTGAGCTACAGTGTCAAAATCTACTTTCAAAATCTATTTTTATAGTTCTATTTTTATCATTTAACTCTTTTTATTGGAAATAGACTTAAGTATTCATTCAAACTGATAAAAGGAAAATTTAATAAAAAAGAAAATCAATGATCACTTTCCATATATATATTTTAACAAAAAATACTCATTATAATTCATAGTTATGTTTACAACTATAGTAATTTTCACCATTAATCGAATTCCAAACAACTAACAGCACACTTAACACATTTTTTTCTATTTTGAAAATATAATAAAAGAAATGTTTATTTTAAACGTTTGATCATGTTTAAGTGAAAATGTCGTTTTATATTTAAAACAAAAATATAGAAAGAACTAAAAAAAATCAATAATATGTCTAAGAAATAAAGAAAATTCATGGAAATATCTTTTATTTTTTAAAATATTGTCATTTTTATGCCAGTAATCCTTTCGATGTATTATACTAGTAGTCTTGATTCTGATGAGTCATTTGAGGAGTTATCTGTTACAATTAGATTCGATTCTTGAACCTTCTGTATATAGTAATAAACTACGTGAAGATGGTTCAAACAATCAAAAATTATTTTAGTAGAAATCAATTAAAACGTCTTATGAAAAAAAAACTAATTGAAAAATAAGTTCTGTTTGTAATTAAAAAACGAAAAATTATCTATCCCCAACTAAAGTATATTAAAACTATTGATTCTTCTATAAATATGCCTCATTATAAAGAAAACGTCTTATAATAAAATATTCCCACTAATAAAATGACTGAAATATATTAAAACGATCTATAGTTCTATCACATTACTTATAAAATTTATGATGTGAGATTTTGTAAGTTCGTAATAAAATATTTCTGAAATACCCACAATGTAGTAACATTTTCATAATCTTATCAAGGAACTTTTGACAAGGATTTATACTCTATCGATAAATTGAAAAGTTTCTAAACATTATGCATCTGAGACCTGCTCCTTAAAATTAAACCCTACTTAAAATATATATATATATATATATATATATATATATATATATATATTTACTTTCTTAAAAACACATTTCATTTTAAAATTTGTCTATCAAAGTCTAATATGCTTGAGTTTCTAATTATTGATTCATTTTTTGAACACACATTTATTAAATCTTAAAATTTTTATCCAGTTAATTTAAATCAAAACTTGAATATATTTACTACAGAGATTAGTAAATATTAATTATATTAATATATTTATAGTAAAACTATAGAATTGAATTACAAATATTGTAGAATATAAAAATAAGAAATAATCTCATGACAAATATCACTTTACTATAAAATAAATACTTCATTTATAAAAAGTATAAATTTATTAAATTTGATATATAAAAGTATTTTTTATTTAAAATATGTATTTTTTGTCATTAATTAACTTAGAGCTTATATTTCGAATATCTAAAGGGCAAGATTTAATATTTATCTTTCTTTTTACTTCATGAAACTTCTTTATTTTCAAAGAAATATATATATATATATATATATATATATATATATATATATATATAGTGGCGCACTCAGTAGGGGTAAGAGTCGCTGGTACTCCCCAAAGGAAATAGAAAAAAAATCGCCATCCCCTATATACACACAGGAGATTAATGTAACCACTACTGAAGTACTTCAAAAGCTTTATAGAAAGTAAACTGAATTTTATTATTCAAATGAATTTTTATAATCACCTAATGAATTTTATTGAATTCAAATTAATATTTTTTTATCCATTCAACTCGGCCCCTCAAGATTAAATTCTGAGTTCGCCACTGTATATATATATATATATATATATGTATATATATATATATATATATATATATATATATATATGAAGTAAAGTATGTTTTTCTTATAGAAGATTATTTCGTTCTTGTATTAGTTCTTTAGCAGAAGATTCTTAAAAAACGTTTCGTTAGGGAGTTTTTTTATTTTATTTGTTATTATAATTGATAATTTATATAAAGTCATTAAGTTACACATTTGTTTTGTTTAACATAAATGTAATAAGAAATAAAAAATAGACTAAAACGAAACAAATAAAACCGAATCGCTAAGAAATAGAATAAGAGATTCGGTGATTTTCAGTTTAAGGCGATGATTAGACGTCGAAATATATTGAAACGAAATCGAAACGAAAATCGAACATTGAAACGTTCGATTTACATTAGTTTCGATTACGTTTCATTTTTGATGAAAAATAAAGCCATCCGATTTTCATTACGTTTTATGCCAGTCTTCTTCGAGTTTCGAATCGTCACTGTAGTTGATATTTTTAAATACAGATTTGCGAGAAGAGATCCTTTTCACAGTACAGTTCTGACACTGTAGCTGAATCCATTTTCATGAAACAACTCTGTTTTTTTTTTCCTATTCCACAAATCATAAAACATTTTTATAACCAAAAATGTTCAATAAATCATTATTGATAATTTTTTTACTGTCGCTCATGATCCTCAGAGCGTTATACAGAAAAAAAATATACAGAAAAATCTCTTTTAAGTACAAATGTGGTTTGTGGGATAGAAAAGTAATTAATTTATTAAATAAAGGAAAAAAAACATTTAAATTGTTCTCAGATATTATTTTATTATAGCAGACTAATTTAATATTGATCTTTTTTCTGTCTATATATAAAAAAAATATTCCCTAATATTTTAAAAAAAAATTGACAAAAATTTTTGTAAAACGTGTAGAGATTTTCTATTAAATTATTGTTAACGATAACACCTGAAGTAACGTGAAAAATGTTGATATTCGTATCATAATAACTATAATGAAATGTGCGGCTTTATAAAACAACTACATTGCAATATAACTGAGAGAGTGATTGTATATATATTTATACATACTTATCAAACGACTCATATATATATATATATATATATTACGATATTGAGCGAATATATGCGATACCAGCTAAGCGAGTTGGGGTTGCGATCGAAGCGAGCGGGTGCGACCCCCCTGGGTGTTATCGAGTGTAGTGAGTAGGAGGCAGAGCCTTCTGGTTTTTTAAAAAAATAATCGTACGGACACATTTCTCTCATCATGTTTTATTACGAAATAAAATAACAGCACGTAAGCATGCTGGATTTCTTTTCAAGAAAAATCAAAGTGTGGTATAGCTGTAATATTTGTCAGTCTTTATTAACGTTTTAATTTTCTTTTATAATGTAGATGACTTGTCCGATAATTGTATAATTCTCAAATATATATTCAGGCTTAATGAATTAAGGTTTATTTTTAGGAAACGGTGCGAAATTCATAAACAAATAAAAACAGTGGCGCGCGACCGCAATCTAGTCTAAAACATTTCATATAATTGAAACTAAACAGAGCATAAACGTCTACACCGAGAACCTCACATAATGTCAGATTAAATCGTATCATTTATGGCGAACTGAAAACTGGACGTCTGGTCGCCGAGCTTAAGATTACAACAATTGCACACAAGAACCGTCGACTGACTTCGCACACACAACGCAACCGTTCCGACGATAAATGTTGAGGATAAAACTGAAAACCCGAAGGGCATACGAACACACATCATAACCGTGGCCTTGGGTATATAACGGTGCGTGTATGCACACAACCCCTGTTTATAAACACACGTCGAGCTGTACATAATGTGTACCTTTATGATGTATATTCATATCTAGATAGACTTTTTTTTCGATTTGATATAGTGGCGCACAGCACCGAATGCAGTATTACATACTCGTATATCTGATGTCAATGCTGTGCTTTTTTCCACGACGTATGTTCACGTCTGCGTGTCTGTATTGTGTGATTAACTTAGTGGTAATATTAAGGGGCGGGTCGCGCGAGGCGGTCACGTACTCATAATTTAACGTATCGTGTCCATTCTGCGCTCGGAAAAACATCTTCGGGAAAAAAATTCATAATTATTACACTCGCCACGATTGTATCGAACATTCATATAATATGACTTAATGTATATACACACACATACAATGTATATATATATATATATATATATATATATATATATATATAAAGTTGGTGCAAAAATAACTGTGATTTTTATGTATCGAGTATAAGGACTCATATATCAGTTAAAATCATATTTATTAATCAAAATAAAGACAATTGACCAGCACACATTTCCCCTAACGGGAAACAAGATTGTTTATAACGACAAGTTAGATTTTTTGGTGTCCTGGAATTAACAAATTTATCGGAAGCGCTTTGAGCTGATGCTAGATGTTTGAAAATCTTCTCTCGTAGTAAATTACTCAAATGTTTTAAAAAAATGATAATCACAGGTCCGGAGATAAGGTGGGTGAGGTGAGGTTTCATAGCCCGGTTCATTTAATTTATTTAAAGTCATTTGTGAGACGTGTGGCCGGGCGTTATCATGAAGAAGAATTGGTCTTCTTCGATTGACTAATGCTGGCTGTAAACGATGCAACTTCTCATCCATTTTTTCAATTTTCTGACAATATTTTCCTGCTGTTACCGTTCCAACAGGATTTAAAAAGTTGTAGAGTGAATGATGCCACTTGCCGAACACCAAACAGTGACCATAATCTTTTTTCAAGAAGTTTAGGAAACTGTTTCGATGCATAATTTCCCTAATATTAAGTTTTTTTTCACACAAATTATTTTCTCTATCGAAATAGAATAGTTTTATATCAAAAAATTCTAATTATAACACTTTCGATTTTTTGCCAATTTTTCCATACTATAGGTCGTCGATTTTTCTAGGTCAAAAAATGAAATTTTTAAAAAGTTATTTCTTAGTTCATAAAACGATTGAATCTCATAGATACGTTGAATATTAGTCGAAATAGCATAGTTTCGAACGTTAGATCTGTAAATTTTAATCAGAAATCGTATTTGGAAATATCCACCATTTCAACAAAAATTTAAATTTGGAAGAAGTGAGTTATTTTATTCTCTGGTGATATTTCTTGGATAAAAATAAATATTTCCGATAAGAAAAACTGTACTTTACTGGATACAGTCGATATATGACAAAAAAGTCGAATATTAATTTAAAAAAATCGGTAACAAGTAGTACAGTTTGTGACTGAATAATGTAGGTTAATAAAAAAACGTTTTTCGTCTAAAAATGATATAATTTCGCTAATGTTACGTTTTTATTCGCATAAAATATTTTTTCTATCGAAATAGAATAGTTTTATATCAAAAAATTCTAATTATAACACTTTAGATTTTTTGCCAATTTTTCCATACTATTTACGCATCCAATCAAATTGTCGTTTAAATACAAACAAACACACATACATATAAGTATCGTTTTATAAATAACGTCGACGATATTAAAACGTACTACTTCATTTTCAGGATAGATTTCACTTATTGATTCTTGTATTATATGCAAAATTGTACTGCATTATTTTGCGTCATTAATATTATGTCAAAAGGCTTGAATAATACAACAGCATAATTTATATTTGAGGTAATAATACTTTTCTGTTTAGTTATTGTTCTGAAAAATTGTTTCTATCCCAACTTTGTAATATTTTATTACTCTCTCTCTATCTCTCTATCTCTCTATCTCTCTATATATCTATATACATATATATATATATATATATATATATATATATATATATATATATATATATAAATTACTAATTAAATTTATAAGAAAAATATCAATTACAAAATCGTTTTTTTTTATTTAAACATTCTGATTTTTATATAATCAGTAATTTATCTTGTATTTTGGTGGCACTATCACCACTTTCATAACAGAGATACCTAAATTTGATACATGAACACTGAATACCACACTACCACATACTTGAAATTTGTTATAGTTTTTTTTCACAATAATTTTTTTTCTGAAAGAATTGGTACTCTTTTTTGAAACACTAACAATTTTCAATCATCTTACAGGAAGCTGGATTTATTTTTGTGCTTCAATGGTAAACTATTGTAAATCATAAGTAGTTGTTGAAGGAGAAATCATTTTTACAAAAGAGTATTTCATTTATTTCATTATCAAAATATTAATAGGACTGATTGATAATTATTACGTTATTATACATAAAGTAATGAATACATAGGGTGAAATAAATCTTTAAAATGCAATTCTATCGTTGTGATCATATTCACTTTTACAAATATTTTTTTTCATACCACAAATCAAAAAAAAATTCTGATCAAAAAAGTGCAGTGAAAGATTTTCTAATGAATCTATGATTGTCTATGAATCTATTTATCTATATCTCTACATATCTGTCTATCTATCTATCTATCTATCTATATATATATATATTCCATTGATGATTTTTGATTGTTGCTTATGTGTATTTCAAAACAACCGCCATCATCCTCAGACCCATGTGTTACCGAAAAATCTGTATTCTGAGTTTTTTCTTTAAAGATTCTTGCTTTAAAGATGATGGTATCATAATTTAAATGTGCATAAGCAGCGATAAAAAATGATCAATAATCTTTTATTGAACATTATTGATCAATTTTTTTTACGAGAAAAATTTATTCGTGATATTATAGTAGTACTCTTTCAGTAACTGTTTTTTAAAGTGCTTTTTTATTGACCTGAATACATTTTATTTATCAGTATTTTATTGCATGGATTCAATTTGTGAAAATAAACATCTCATCGAATCACAATTTACACCAAATTTATTTTGCTATCAAAATAATGAACAGGGTATTAATCAAAATCTAAAAAAATCTGAAAATAATTTAAAGATAAGTCGACTTAGTAAGACATATCTAAGTAAAAATTCTTATCCCAGTTTTCTTAGTCGTTTCTTTTTTTTAATAATTTTCAATGATGCCCATTTATGTCTACACTCAATTATTTTTATAATTTATTCTGAAACATTTTATTTCTAATTTTTAACATAATTTAATTAAAAAAAGAATTAAATTCGGTCGATATTTACATTTACTGACAATTTAAGGCAATATACAAAATGTAACATTCTTTAAATAAAATGCAAAGGGCAAAGTTTACTTAAACATATTTTTCTATTCATCTGTATAAAATTTTATCAAAAAAAAGATAATATTTTTATATTATATATTTATATATATATATAAACACATATATGTATGTATAATCTTAAATGACGTATCGATTTACCATATACTGAACACAAAGAATGAGTTGAGCAGGTGGTATGGGACACGTACGTCATCAGGAAGATACAACCCCTCGCGTATAATGTACAAAGTCCTCAAATCGAGGGTGAAAAAAAAGCGTACGATTTTGCACCCGTGTTCTTTTTATAGCTAATTATTAAGTAGCCATGCGAAAATATGGAATTTTCGCTAAGTTGAGTGCGACACGACTCATTGATACTAATCGCGGTCTATCGTTGCGAATCGATAAATCGTGTCGAGAACATTGTGGACGAGATAGTATAGTGCCAGTGTTAAGGCTCGATACGCTTTAATTAATACGAGAAAAAGTACATCGGAGATCTTCAAACGCGATGACGTCATCGGCAGACTACTCTTCGCAGATTCGTATCTACATACACATTCAGGTCACATTCAAGCCTGAATTGAAACATACAGTATAATCTATACCTTTATACACACTCATATATATATATATATATATATATATATATATATATATATATATATATACATGAAAGTCCGAAAATAAAAATATTTAAGAAATAAGAATCTCTTATTCTAGATAAAAGATTTTTATCACCCCTTAAGCGTTTTGTTTTATTTTGGGAATGTGCACTGGCGTGCTTAATTATTTCTAGGCGATAACGAGTATACTCGACAATTAATGCACTTGCTGTAAGATTGAGTTAAATTATAACAAAATAATAAAATTTTTTGGTTGTTTCTTTGAAAAATCTTTAAATTTATCAGTAAGTAATCCACAAATCGTACTTCATTACTGTTTGTTGGCATACATTTTTTTAATCTTGAATGTTGTTTCAAATTCAGGCGACTTTCCAAATTTTGCTGAGTATATAAATTACTTTGCTCCACTATTATGTTTAGTATAACACTCAGCGTTCACACTCAGAATGATGGCATCATCATTGAAATGAGAGTAAAGAACAAACAAATTAATTAATAACTATTTATTTATTAATTAAACAATTTAACAAATTAAAACCAAATAATTTGTGAAAGAACATTCGCATCTTTATTTTTTTTTCAATCGATTGTTTATTAAATTAATTTAAGATTTAGATACAGCTAATTAATATTTACTTTCTTCATTGAATCTCAAAAAGGTATTATCAAAAATTTGACATGCTTTTCAATATAAAAATAAAAATTAAATATTCTAATATTTCGATAAGCCAACGTGGGATTTAATAGAAACACAACTATTTTCAGAGCAAAATTAAAAAATTTTCATAATGTTTATTTGTGAAAGTGAATTTGGTTACAGTGTATGTTATTGTACTTTTATATATATATATATATATATATATATATATATATATACACGAGGATATGATACAAATCTATGATTAATAGTAACTTTTCCATTAAATTTAAAACAACGGCAGTTTTCCTAGAACTGATATAGAAAAAAAAACGTTACAGCTCGGAGAGCAGTTTCAAAACAGACATAATAATCAATATAGTACGTACATACATACATAACTAATTACCTGTGTCAATTAATTACGTACCATTATAATAAAGACGTGTAATTTTTAATTTAACTAATTACATTTTATGGGTTAATTCCCAAACTGTCCATAACCGGTCTTGATGGATATACAGCGCGTATCGTACAGGACGAGTCGATACAACGTGCAGTTGTGCGCTGACTGACTGCGGCTGGTAATATGTCTGATGTGTATTTAAGTTATACATTCACCGCCGGTGCCGTATCACCACTATTTAGATTGATGTTATGTTCATTGGATGGTGCATTTTCAACAGGATTGCCAATCCGTAACGAATGTTTGATTCGAAATGACGATTTCGACACGGGAAGGTGAATAGGTCAGTCTGTACGAGTGATCAATAAGATCAAAACGTGTTGGATGTACTTAAACTGTTTTATTAATCATTTCAAGCACACGTTTGTAGAAATATTGTTTATTTTCTAGAGAAATCTATTTTATATTTATTATAAAATGTGCTTTTTATACGAAACCATATTTTTTTTTGCAATCATACTAACCCTCTACACACACAAGACCAGCTGTACTGCTCAGTCATATAAAGGTCATTTTCATCACTAAATGTGTGTTCTTTTTTTAAAAAAATAGAGATTTTATAGATGAAAAGTGTACTCTTGTAGAAAAACCAATGATTTTATGCCAAAAAAATCAAATTTTAAAAATATTCAATTTTTCAGCAAAATTTCCATACAAAAAGCTGTAAATGTTGAATTTTTTCCATATAAATCGATTACTGAGACTAATATAATTCATTTTATATGAATTTTAATTTTATTCATGAGAATTTCAATACAATTACTTGTTGTTTTTGAGGTCCAAAATGTAGAATTTTTAAAAAATCGAAAATTTTAACTTTTTACTACTAAGACAATCACTTTCGATTAAGAAAAATATTTTAATATCAAGAAATACATATTTCGTTACAGAAAATTGATTTTAGAATAAATCTAAGGTATCCCACAAATCATAAAATTTAGATGAATCATTTTTTTTAGTTCTCATATGTTTTGACTGACTATGATTAACATATTGAACATTTGCATAAAACATTTTACAAATTCGTCGATTGTTTAATAAGAAAACTTTTCCACAAACAAAAAATATTGTCTTACATAATATAAATCAGGATTTTTCAAATCGCAATTTTATAAATTTAGATAACTATATATATATATAATTATTTATCGAGAAATAAATGAACTAGGAACAAAATTTCACTCCAATTCTTTTAAAAGTATTTTTACATTTCTTAATATTTAAATGTGGTTACAACCCTTGAAAGTATTAATTAAAAATAGACTACTGAAGAAATAAATGAAATAGAAAATTAATTTCACTTTAATTCTTTTAAAAATATTTTTACATTTTTTAATATTTGAATGTGCATAGAACTCTGAAAAATTTAATTAAAAATAGACAACTAAAAAAATAAATTATTTTTTTTAAAGAAATAAATAAACTAGGAACTAAATTTCAATTTAATCCTTTAAAAAATATTTTTATATTTCTAAATATTTAAATATGGATACAAGCCTGGAAAATATTAATTAGAAACACACAATTAAAAAAAAAATTAATTATTTATTAAGATATAAATGAACTGGGAACTAAATTTCATTTTCTTTTAAAAATATTTTTACATTTCTTAACATTTAAATGTGCATAGAGATATGGAAAATATTAATTAAAAACAGACAACTAACGAAATAAATTTCATAAAAACCACATTTCGTGTTATTAAATGACAATTTTATTAAAAAATAAATTTTTCACTCATCAATTATTCCTGTATAAAAATATATATTTTCCCTCATCAATCTCAATTTAAAAATATTGATTTTTCGTCGAAGCTGTACGAAATATAAAATTAAGTATAACTCTTTCTAATAAACTCATGCAAAATATCAATCGTCGATATTAAAAAAAATTAGAATGAAGATGACAAAATATTATTCACGACTGTTCCACAATTCAAATGGCACTAAAAAAAAAGTCATGAACGATTGTATTTTCCATATATTTTTATGACTGCGTCCCTATCGATCGTACGTAATTACAAACTTGTTTAGCAGAAGTCATTCGAATAAAAAGCAAATTTTTATGATGTCAAAACTGTGTTAGTGGAATATTACACATCTGCGAGGGATGACATAATCTCGAGATGATAGGGGAGAGTAAACACATAGGATTTGTCGACGAATGACGTCATAGATTTGCACGTAGGAGTTATCACTAAAACATAATAAATTTATAAAACGAACCCTAATAGACACAAAGGACTATATTTAACTCTGATTATACACAATTTTCTTTCTACCTGTTTACATTTATCAAAATGGCACTCGTTTACACTTAAACATGCTTTAAAACGATTTATTTATAAATACCTGTATTACTTTTTTATTTAAAAATAATTTTCACCGAACTGATAAATAAATAGAAGATAATTCAAATAATCGCTTTTTTACAACATCTTTCTTCAACGAATTTATGTCTATTTTTATTTTAAAAAACCTATCTCAGTTTTTGAAATAGTCCAAGTATTCGAAATAGTAAAACGCTTTTTTTTAAAAAAAAAACAACTTTTGGCACTTGTACAAATGTTCGGATCGTTTGATAGAGTTTTCGTTTCGAAATAAATGTATCTGTGTGAATTTATTTCATTTTCATAAGAAAACCGGTCTTTGTACTGAAGTTTTCCGATCGGGTTTGTTTAATGTTTAGTATTTCAGCCTTGAAACTTTCTAGATTTCTGTATAGTCACGGTCTTTTACATACAATCAATAATAATTATTTGAAACGACTATGATTGAATGGTTGGAACGATAGATGGATTCATAATGGAACTAGCAGTTCAGACTTGTGTTTACTGTTTATTTAAAACGTTGAGCTTTTTTCATATTTTTTCAGTAAAGAATTTTTATTTCAATAAAAATATATCTATTACTTGAATTCTGGTTTTTTAAATTTGTTTTTTTTTCAAAAAAATATACTAAAAAGTTAGTATAAGAATTAACAAATTAATTGAATTTTTAGTTTTTAATGCAGAATTTTTTAAATAGAAAATCTTATTATGACTGTATTTTTTTTTTGAAAAATTCAATATAAATCAGTCACAAAAGTTTCCGAACAGATTTAAAAATCACAAATCTTCAAGAACTTAAATGTTAATTGCATACGATTATAGTTGTACCAGGGTAGTTTGATAAGTATGGTAAAAAAGCAAGTTAAACTTCGTTTTTTGAAAAAAATTGATTTTATTTCTCAACATAATCTCAAATGAGGGTTATAGCCTTGGACCAGCTAGTTTATAAAATACACATTGACGGCGGCGATGACATTCTTATTCAACGAGAATTTCTTTCCACGAGCCAAATATTCGAGTTTGGGAAGAGGAAGAAGTCGGATGAGGCCAAATCCGGAGAATAGAGTGGATGAGGAATTAATTCGAAACCTAATTCATGTAATTTTTCCATAACGGCAGTCGATTTGTGTGACGAATTGTTGTCTTGATGAAAAAGCACTTTTTTGTGCGCCAATATTGTCCGTTTTTGTTCAGCTGTTCTTTCAAACGGTCCAATAATGTTATATAATGGGCTCCTGTTACCGTTTCTCCCTCCATTAAGAAAACGATCAGGATGATTCCGTGGAAATCACAAAAAATGGCTATCACCTTCCCAGCCGACAAAACGGTCTTCATCTTCTTCGGTGCACCTTCACCAGTCGTTGTCCACTACTTTGATTGCTACTTCAATTCATTCATTTCATTCAGGGTGACGAATCGACGCAAAAAGACCTGCTTAACATTTTTGTAGCAGTTGATGCAATACTCGATTCAAATATCTACAAAATGTGATGAGGGTAAGGGTGAAATTTCACCTATGCTAGTTTCAAAAGTAACACTTGATAGCCGTGATGTTACCAAATGAATGGTAGCCCCACATCATATAAATTTACCGAACTTGTCAAACGACCCTCGTATATTGATTAATTAGTATTTAAAAAAATGTATAAGCATTAAAAAATATTAAGCTCAAAAAATACTAAACAAAATAGTAAAAAATTTAAAGAACAGTAAGAGAAATATCAAAGAAACACAAACTTATGTATAAAGAGACATTTGTAGTAAAGAGTCATCTATAAAAATCTTTAAATCCTTATGTGATTTTTTCCTTTTACAAATCAATTATCTTTTCACTCCACAAGCTACAAAAAAATTCTGATCAAGAAAATAATTAATAAATGATTATTGATCATTTCTGATTGTTACTAATACATATTTCAATGATAATGTCATCTTACTCATAGCGCATGAGTGTAGACAAATCTTGTAGTTAACAATTTATCTTGTGGTCAATTGCATAAATACACACTAATAAACGATTTATAATTGTTTGGCTGCAACTTTTCTTGTCATTTTTACATTGAATGTGTATAAAGTTAATGAGGTTTCATAAATCTTCCATTAGTTAACTTGAAAATTCGTTCAAGATATTAAAAAGTTCTATTCTTTTTATGTCTAAACCACTATGAAATTTAGTATCTACTAGTTTTCATAAATCATCGATTAGTAAACTTAAAAATTTACTTGAGGTATTTAGAAGAAGTCCTTCTCTCTTATATCTAAATCAGTATGAAATTTGAAAATTATGTCTATAATTTTCACATTACATATCCGTTTATTTATTCAAATTATTTACCATTTAACCGTACACGACCTCTCGATCTAAATTCAATTGCGATTCATCTCTGTTTCGAACCGATCATTAAAACTGTATAATATTTAAAAACTATACGTCGCCGTGGAAATCTCTATTCGTGAAATTTCAGGACAGACCACGCATACATTTCCTCAGTCAATCTCAGCCGATGTATAAATATATTCTCTGTTGCTCATTCGGTATAAAAATTAAATCCCAGTGATTTATGTACTGTGGAGAGCAATTGATAGAACTGAATTTATGAGTGAGCCGCCCGGTATTGATCAAATTATAACACGAGCCGTTCATCTCCCTGTAAAATAAATCATAATAAGCTATTCGTGTGTACAGTGTGTCTGTGACATCATTATCGTCAGATGTGCTCTGTAAGTGGTTGTGCGTGTGACCTTCATCAATACCGTCCGATATATATATATATATATATATATATATATATATATATATATATATATATGTATTCGTTGCTAAATACCGCATCGGATGCTGGAAATACATTGGTACAGTACGAACGGAATACGTACGTCCGATGGTATTGGCTGGTGTGGGTATTCGGTTGGCGCGTCGCGTACAAGAGATGCAGACGAAGCGAACGATTTATCGTGGGCCGCAGTAGACGTCGGCGGCGTCCAGCGTCGACTGGCGCCAGTGCCACGATCACAGTGTCGCCGATTTTGTTTTCTTCGACAACAATGTTTTTGCTAATGTCGTAACGTCGACGTGGAGCAGCGGTATTCGACGGCGGCGGCCGCGTCTGGGCGCCCGACCGAAGACAGACGCCGACGCGCGGGTAGACCGAGTCATCAGCCGGGATGGGTCGCGCGATTCATATGATTTTGACGCATTCTGACCGAACCGACGAGCGAGTATGTATTTACACGTCGATGTGTGCGTGTGACGATGTGACGCTATGACGATAATATGACCGTGGCCGAGAAAAATTTTTGCACTGCGTGTCGCCCACCCGGTTTTAGTTTTTCCTAGTTTTTTTTCCGCCACGTCTTCAAACATCAATTATTTTAATCTGCTGTGTTCGAATATAACATCAAAGTAACAATTCATGTTTCACTGGGTTGTTACACCGAGTCGTCCTATTCTTAGGAAACGACTTTATTTGTTTTCATATAGATTTGCACAAAAAAAAAATATTTAAAGGACAGAACCCTATTCAGATATCAGAAAACATCGCTCATTTTAATATTTTAAATCAAGAAAAACTTCTTGGAAATAACCTGAATAGTAACCCTAATATTCCTGAAAATATTTTTTTTAAAATTAATTACATTATATATGTAATTCAAAAGCTGAGACAAGAATTAAAAGAAAATCAGTCTCTTTAACCGTTAAAAAAATTATCAAATAATAAAATGATGAGATGTTAATTTTTTTAAATTTCATTTAAAAAAAATAACCTTTTTAATACAAAATGACATGATGAATTGTAAATGATCGATAATTAAAGAAACATTATTAGCTTAATTAGATCAAAAATATATAAGATTTATTAATAGGACAATTTCGGTATTAAGGACACCTAAAAATTAAATATCTCATATACTTAATTCGAAAGTCAAGACAAAATATTATTATCTCAATAAAAATTTTGTCATCTATAATTTAATTACTTTTATGTAATTTTCGAGTCAGATTTTATTAATTTGTGATTAAAATCTGTCAGCAATACATTCTAATAAAAATAGAAAATAAACGACCGATAAACTATTTTTCGAAGTTTATTTATTAACAAAGTTGCAGGATTGGCTTATTAAGCAATTTTTGCAATAAAAAAATTAATTTCGTTCACTATTTTCGTATGTATTGAAAAAATAATTCCATCGATTTATATTTACAAATGATACTTGTTATTTCAAAAGAAATGCATTAGGTGAGTCATCTAATGTATTGAATTAATGCGCAAAATCAGAAATAATGCGAGTTTTTCTCTTAGTCAGAGGTCTATTGATTAAAATTTATACAAAAATAGATAATTGTACTATTATATATATATATATATAACTATAACTATAAATAAATATTAATAATTGAGAGTACGGATACTCAGTATACTTGCTTAGAACAAAAAATCTAATATTAGAACTTAATATAATAAGAAATGAAGCTTTAATTTTCATATGAATATCCTCTTCAATCTATTGTTAAAGAATTCCGTTGAAAAAGTCAACGATTTCAACTTGAACACCAGATAAAGCATGATGGAATGGCCACTATGAAACCAATCTATCTCATTTTTGTATTTCGATATTAATTTTATCATTTCAGGTGACAGACTGTTGCATTAAATTTCATTTATAAACGATTTATTATCTCAAAATAATCGATTATTATTGATTGTTGTTTCTATAAATTTAGATGCTTATTCTGTTATTCTCAGAGAAATAATTCACAGAAAATATATTATTAATAGATTAATATTAGATTGGTGAAAAATAATTGCGGTTTATGACATTCAAATTTGTATACGTTTTCCATTTTTTTTTGATTTTCTCAGCTGTTTTAAATCGTTCAGAACTACTGACTGACTAATGCCTATTTTTTGTGTAAGTTCTCGAATTGTTGTGCGTAGTCCTGATTCAACTAACGCCTTTAATTGGTCGTTGAACTGAAAAAGGATGCCCGCGACATTTTTTCATTTTCAAGGTTCTCGTCCCTAGTACGAATTTTTTGGAACCATCATTGCACCGTACATTTCTTAACAGTACCCACACCAAAAGTGTCGTTCAATTTCCGAGCAGTTTCTGTTGCTTTACCATCCGTTTTGATTCACAAAAAAATGCTTTTATTTACTTTTTTTCATCTTTAATTTAATATCTCAATTTGAAGAAAAATTAATAATGAAATCAGAATAGATGTTACCAAAATACAGGCCGAAAAATACACTTTAAAATGATATTAACATGAAAAAAAAACTTTCATTGAAAAAAATTAAGATTAGAATTCAGAAAACAAAAACCGTAATTATTTTCTTACCAACCTGATAGAACACGTTCTGAAATTAATGAAAGTAAACAAAAACTCAGATGATCCAAAAGAACGAAGTCCATAACAGAGATTACATGTGTAAGACCTAAATTTATAATTTGAAACTAAAATAATATATACATGCGATTTCATCTGGAAATTGACACAAAACCGTTCTTTTCAATTTCATAAGTTAACAATTTTCAATTTCATACTAATACTATTACAGATAACTGTAGAGATTTTTTTAAGTACACAAGAAGAAAAATCATTTAACTTTAATTTATATATTTAAATTATTAGACTTGTATTCAGAATTGGATACATTTAATAAAATAATTTCGTTTCATTTTTAACAAAGACAAATCATGCACCGAAAATTAAATCATAAAAATCTGGTTAATATTTTACAGAAGCTCTTGTCCTTCGTACGAATTACATTTTTAGATATTGAAACTACTTTCTGATTCTTTAAGAATAGATTCAGTTCGGGAAACAATCATTGGGAAATAATTTTTATTTCCTGATTTAATCTCCTGATACAAGAAAACTCTCCTGAAAGAAAAATCTCATTGAAAAAAATAAGCTGAGAATTCAGAAAACAAAAATCGAAATTACTTTTCTACTAACCTAATAGAATTGCAAAAATTCTGATTAATTTTTAATAAGGGATTCTATTGAACATTTTTGATCGGAAAAATGTTTATAATCTGTGGAGTAAAAGTAACTCATTTATGAAAATTAATTTATTCATAGTGTCATAGAACTGTATTATGACATCGAGGTTTATTTTTTTTACTGAAATCGAATTATGAACGAAATGATAACCGTTTGGCTCCGGTGTTAGGTTTGGTTAAGCGTTGATAGTAAGTTCAAAGAGTTAATCTCGAATCGTTACGTCATCGACAACATTTTGAGAGACCGTTTCAGAACATCGATGCGTGTGCAAAACAGAGAAACAACAGCCAAAGCATCATCGTCAGCGGCAGCAGCAGCAGCAGCAACGGCAGCAAAACACCACTACATCTACGAACGTCGTTATTCGCCGTGCGCGACGGCACACCGGATTGTGTGTTCGAGAACCGTTGAACCAGTTTCGTGTTGGAAATAATCAATATATGTATCAAACATTTTCGTGATATACTTGATAGCTCATCGAGACACACTTGTTACCTGTCAAACGTGTATACATTTTCGACTCTCGACTGAGAAATGCAGCATATGCCATTCCTGTACGAATCAGTGTACAATTTATGTGTCACGGCGACGACTTTTCGGTACTACGTTCGTTTATATTACGGTTTACATTTTACTCGTCGTCATATTTACCGTCATATTCGTTTAACGATTTTCAACGCCTGTTTTCGTTATGCGCTCGCATTCAGTTGTCGATTATTTATGCTTGTACTTATTCGAACGTATATTACATACAACCGTGAAAAATTTATTACACATGTAACTGATTATATATATATATATATAAATATATATATATATATATATATATATATATATTTATATAATTTTTTATCATTTTACATGCAACATTAGCTTTCTTTGACATCGATGCACAGTTCCATATCAAACGATAAAGTGCACTGAAAATACAAGTTATTTTTAACTTTCATAAAGCGAATGTATGTTTTATAGAGTTTAAAAAAAATTAATAGACTTCGATAATATCTAACAATATATTTTAATACAAATTTATACTCTGTTTACACGACTGATGAAACGTTTCGGATCATTTGATTTTTTTAAACAGAACTGCATAGAAAAAATATAATTATATATGCAACCATATATATATATATATATATATATATATATATATATATATATATATATATATATATATACATGATGTTTTTTATTTTAATGGGGGTACGTTTTTATTTAACGTAAAATATGAAAAAGAACCCAGAAATGTCTGCACGTTTCAGTACTTAAAACTGTATGATCAATTCTGTATTTGGAATTGGGCCCGTCTTGCTCTAACTAGAAGAATGAATTATACATTCCTCATTTTTTTATAAAATTATATTATATTCTAGGACTATGAGTGTTATTATTGTATTAAATAGGTATTTAAACGTTAGTACATGTTTATTAAATCCATATTTAAATATTAAATACATGTTTGAGCGAAACGATTAAAAAACAAATTTTACAGCGCAATATCTTTCTTACTGAAATCTCATTTTGAAAATATTTTATGTGAGATTTTAGTGCCTTCATATTTTAGTAGATATATGTTTATAGAGCTTCTCAAGTTGAAAATATTGAATTTTGAACGATAATAAAATCCTATCACACTTAAAAAAATTAGTCACGAGAAAAATCTATTTTTATTTTCATATCTTATCAACAACATTTCGTATATATAATTAATCAGTGTAAAAAATTTCCTTCGGAGGTCGTCGACATGTAAATTACATTTTTCTACCCGACATAAAGCTCTTCGTAGAACTCGTGCTGCCAAATTATACTTTAGATATATCAGATATGATATTGCGAGACATTTTCTTCACAGTCTATTTGTACACAAAACGAAAACTATCTGTCGAAACATTCAAACGCCGAATAGACTGAATCAAAACTGGATTTCTGTACGTTTGTATCGAAACACTTTGATGTGTTTGTGAAAAGTGGTTGACGCGTATCCTCTACATTGCAGTTTTATTAAAGGTCAAGGATAGACGAATCGAATGCATATGATAATTGGCTTTAAATAGAATGACTAATAAACGTTATTCACACATTTTCGCATTCTATGGAAATTGTTCTGAGAATGAATCGATTACAGTTTGTTTATGACATTTTCAATTCTCTGAATTAGATATGAATATATTTTACAATTATTATTATACAATCCATTAATAAACAGGATGTTTGGATAAATAATTTAATTAAAATCAGAAAAGAATATGTGATGATATAAATTCCTAGTTGGAAACAATTCATTTTTATGATTCCAATCTATCAAATAATACTTCAATTATCATAAACAGCTAATTTGTAAATAAAAAATATTTTTTTAAATCTATAAATACTATATTTTTCAACATAAATGAAGAGTCTGTTCAAAAGAAAAATCAGTTAAAATAAACAAAACCTTGCTCCTTATTAGAGTCCTTGGCAAGTGATTCGTTATCTTAGCATAGTGCCAGAACAAGAATTATCTCCTAAAATGAATTTTCTCACTTTCATTAACGATTTTTTCACTGACCCCACAAATTACAAAATATTTCTTGATCAAAAATGATCAATAATGAATTTTTGACCATTTTTGGTTGTTTTTTATGTGTATTTTGATAGCAGTGTTATCTTAATTATTATCAGAGCAAACAGAAGCACAAAAATCAGAGTTTTCTAATTTTAGTGCTACAAAGATGACGGTATCGTTATCGAAATGCGTATAAAGAATAAATAAAAATGATAAGTAATCAATTATTGAACATTTTTGATTAGATTTAAGTGAAAAATTAATTTTTAAAAACAATAATCTTTCTGAAATTGACAAATCAGTCCGAAATCAGAAATCCTTCTCAGAATAAAATTGTAATCTACTGCATATTTCCTACTTTGTCCTTGTATGGAAAACAGTGTAGAAACACTGAAATAATTCCCGAATGTAAGATTGTATTAAATAATTCAGAAATTCACTCCTCTATTGAAAATAAAATATTTATCTTCATCCATTTTATTATTTCCTGTTTTAATTTCTTTCTATACTTGTGATCAGTATAGAAAGGATGTAAGTCAATAGTTTATTTTAACACTTTGGAATAAATTATTAGTTTTCATTCTAGTACCATTCTCTTTTATGTATCTGTTTTTATGTGTTCCATGAGGAATATATGATAGATGATAGTTTTTTTTGAGAAAGAAATTGTTGTTAAAGGACAGATTAGACTAAATAGGTGTATTTTTATAATAACTATCAAACAAAAACAGTGTTTTACTAGAAAAACTAAACTGAATATTTTTCTACGTCCCCATAAACTTGCTTAATCAATTTTCCAGTAATAATATGCACATTGTCTATAACAATCGATGTATTTAATCACTAATTTAGATTCGAAAAAAAACTATATAGCTTTTCGCACGTATCCACGAAAATCGAACATTCCATAAAGAACAGATTCGCTCGTCTGCGCACACATTCGTAACGAACCAATAAAAATAAATAAAACTCACTATTGTTTCAATCGCGGGGACAAATATAGTGTTTCATTATTAATAAGCTTATAATTCCATGTTTAATAATACGCACAGTCGTCCAAATTGCAAAATTAACACCGAAAATATAGCAGTAACCGTGAATTATTAACAAGTGTATTTCGACAAATGTAATCAACTTATGTAGATATAAAATGTATGCTCTGAAATTTTATATAGTTTCTCGATTAAAAATCTCTCTGTCTTCCTAGTACCTGCCACATCTATCTGTCTCTATATCCATATGTATATATATATATATATATATATATATATGCATAATTGTGTTCATTAACAATAGATTTTTTACATACAAATATTTTTTTTTAAATCTTTTGAATAAAGCTCACTTTCCTCTTAGAAAAAATCAGTTAATTTTTAACAGTTGATAAAGAAAATGACTGATAAATTATTAAATATATCACAGATGTAATCACATTATTTGTATGATAGTCTTGCAAAAGATTGACTATTTACAATTTCATTCTGATTTCAAAACGATTTTTTTTCTTGTACTAATGTGTAAAGTTAGTTTCATTTTCTGTACAGAAGGTCGAACACGTTCATTCTTGTCATGGGACACGTATAGACAACAAGAAACTCGGTTCGCGGTTTATGCCGATGTTTTGTAAACGCTATGTTAAGATAACATCTTCATTAATTTAATTATTGCGGATGATGAAAGTCGATGCTTGCAATTTTACCCTCGGCGGTACGACAGAAACAGAATTAAACAGAAGTTAGATCAACAACCTCTGAAATGATTTTTCTAATCTTGTTTTGAAACCATTGATACATTTGTTGTTTTAAAAATGAGAATAAGGGATTAAAAGAATATTTTTAAATATTTAAAAACCATATAAGGTGTTCAAAAATAACAATTTCAACGAAATCATATGATCTCAAGTTGGCGGTAAAATTTTCAAGTCTACTTTCTTAACTAATTAAATCTTAAGGTCTTCAATAAAATTAAACTGTTCTGTAGATCTAAAAGCATATTTAAATAACATTTTATCGACATTTTTTCCAACCTGAAATGAAAAAAATATATAACAATTTTTATTTAATATTACCATTTTTTATTAATAACATTTATTTGCTCTGAAGCAAGGGTTCTTAATCTGTGAGGTGTGCCTCTCCGGTGGAGGTGTAAAGGGGTCAGGAGATGTGAATATCATTCATAAATTTTTTGTAATTGCTTTCTTTTAGAATTTAGATTAGATTATAATGGCACTGAGAACTAAGTGATTTCATAATCATGCTTACAGACAAAAAGATGTTTCTGAAGAACAATTTTTTTTACTATTTCTGTGTATCTGAGGATCTTAAAACGTAATTTATCCATTATTAATTGCTATTGGAAAGGAGAAAAAGTGTGAATTTTAAGTTTACTTTCGGGAGAGATGTGAAATTAAAATGGTTAAGAACCCCTGCTCTAAAGTTTCAGTAAATACGATATTTTGAATAAATTTCTTATCAGTTTTACATTGGAATCGTATATTCTCTTTCTTTGTACACCGTAAAACAAAACACTGATCATATGACTGATATCGACCTATCAGAACAGAGATCACGTGAGTGATATCAACCAATCAGAGAACGAATAAAAGCACGCATAGCGGCGGGATCTTTTTTTAGTTATAGAAAGATATCAAATTGTGAAAATTATTTTTAATCAATTAATTTTTCTTTAAATAAAAATAAAACAATCTTAGATTTAGATTTAAAAAAAATCTTAAAAAATCTTCTTTCTCTAACACATTTTCTAGATTTTCTGTGCCTGCTTTCTAAATATAATAACAACAATTACAATCAAAATAACCATAAGCAATAAAGATATACAATAAACAATTATATCATCTGTTAATAAAAAATGCGACATTGGTGCTATTCACTTATTTATGAAAGTTAATTTAGTTTCAGTGCCAAACTATAATTGTGAAACAGTAAAATATTCCATATTCTAAAATTGTTAGTGTTTGAATCATTAAAATCTTAGTTATATATTAATAGATTAATACATACATACACACACGTATATATATATATATATATATATATATATATATGTAAAGAGAGAGAAAGAGAGAAATATATTTTAAGTGTATGCAAACGTTCCACCTTTATTAAGCTATTTGAAAGGTCGACATGAACGCTTTTTCACCATCTATAGAACAAAACGAAATTCGTCCCGAATCTAAATTTAAATACTAGATATTAATAATATTTATATAATTTTCGTACGGCTCAACTATAAATTACCAGTTATGAATATTATATTCGATGGATTTAAAAATAAACTCATAGTTTTCATGATAAGTCAACCAACCGATAAACCGTCGTACGAACACGAAATTAATCGATATATATATATATATATATATATATATATATATATATATATATACGAGTATATATATATATAATTCGTCCAATATTGATATAATCTGATGCACTAACCTAACCCAATATAAACATCGACAATTTCAAATATTATTTTACTATCAATGTGGCGAAATTCAGTTATACGAATCTGAATAGTGCAGTTTGGTGTTCGAATCGTTTCAATATGGATTGAAGTATGGTTAGATCAATAGGGATGATTGTTTTAATTGAATAGTTCATATTGTAATTGAAATAATTTCCGAAAGAAATCTTCCAAATTGATTATGAAACAATCTAGAAATCAATCAGTGCGGTCTTTTTAAAATGAATGTTGTTGATGACCGCGATTATTCAAAGGACAATAAATATTAGAATCGACATATAAAGTAATACACAAGTAAATATTTATTATTTATATTTCTATAAATTGTATTTTTATAATATACAAATTGTCGATTTTTACAAATTGATTATTTGAAGTTCTATCAAACAATCGAATAGAAAAGTAAAATAAAAAAAACTGGAAAATTGATAAATGATATTCAAAAATTATCCAAAAATATTTATTTGGTAAATCGTAAAATATTTACAACTTTTTGAATAATGTATTTTATTAACATCTGTGCTTTTGTTAATCTTTTAAAATGATTTTGTCTCGATGCAGGACAAAATGGCATTAGGTGTCGACGTGCCTTTAAACCCAAAAATAAATAACTAAGCTCTACATCTGCTTAGAGTACATGTATAAAAATTGTTTAGATTTTATTGTATAGATTTTTCATAAATAAATAGCAATTTTTAGATTTTTAAACGTGTACAAAAATTATTTTTGTTAAAAGTAAATCTCTGTCCTCAAAAAAATATAAATAACAATCTACACAATCTGAACTGATATTAAAGTAGATTATTCTTCAAATATATTTTTTTTTCTGATTAAATACCACTAGACTACCAACACAAATCTTCACACGTCTCATATCATTTATCATAAAAAAAACCATCGGATCTGTACTTCTCGCCATCCATCGAGCATGTTTGTATCTTTTACGGAAGCCGTTCGTGAGGACCCACCACCGACGCCGGGTAAAATCGAACGGCGTGACGGTGTCGCACGGCGCACACCTGAGTACGGCACTGGGACATCGACTGTCGAGTTAATCATACTATTACGAGACCTTGGCGTTAACATTGAACAATATCAAATGTAGTACATTGTGCATAGGTAGGTGGGGGTGTGTTTGCACGGCGAGGAGCGTGGGTTCAGCCATTTAATGATTCCTCGAATTCGTTTGACGTAAGAAACGTTCCAGTTTGCGGAATTTTTCGATTTTAATTCGGTGCGTTGATGAATGGAGTGAATGAACTACTTTTTCTCGGTAATTTGTGTACGTTGTAGATTAATAACTGATTAAATTAATAACAGTACATGTATATTAATGCATATTCATATCCATATATGGATATATATATATATATATATATATATATATATATATATATATAATTCAGGTTTAGAAATGATACAATGTATTGAAGTAATAAGCATGTATTACAGATTTATAAAACTCTCTGTCTGGTGTAAAAAATGTTTCTTCAATTCAAATTGTTATTATCGCAGTCGTACTGTATAATTTTTATAGTCTTTTATTTAGTCATAATACATTTCTAACACTTCGTCTAATTAACTCTCAGAGATGAGTATTTTCTCCACTTCACAAATCAGAAAAAAATTCTGATCAAAAATGTTCAATAAATCATTATTGATTTGATTTTCATATACGTTTCGATGCCCTCATCTTCAAAAAATCAAGGTACAGAAAAATATGTGCCTTGGTGTTTAATTTTTCCGTATCTTGCTGCTCTGAATATGATCTGATATGACATTAGCATCGAAAACCGAATAAACCACAATGAATATGATCCATAATAATTTATTGAATTTCTTTGACCGGAATTATTTTATAGTTTTTCGTGACAAAAAAAAATCCATTCGTGAAACTCTAATTAGTCTCTAATCTAACGATTTTTTTATAATTTTGTCTGTGATATCCAATCTGGAATCTTTCATTTTAATTTTCAATTAATTTGAATGCGCTGAATGTTATTCTTTTTCATTATGGAATTATATATGTTCTCTTCGAATCCCACATGTTCTCAAAACAGAATACCTTTTTATAAAAACAAAATACTTAGATATATTTTTAGATTTTTGACTGGTACTCCTTTTTTGAATATAACGTCAATTATTACTTATATAAAAATCATAAATGCCTGCATTTCCATTCGTATATTTATCTGATGGCCTTAATCCTGGTGAATCACATGACAAGAATTTTACTTTTACTAGTTCTGGCTTACAAACCAATTTTTTAAAAGCATTTAGATTAAATTATTTATCATTCTTTTTTAAAGTATATATATATAAATGCGTTGAAATATTTAATATGCAGAAAAATATTTGAAAATAGCTCAAAGTCAAAATCAGTTTTAGTAAAATTCTACACTAGCAATTCAATGGAGATAGGATCAGTAGGGATTTATATATATATATATATATATATATATATATATATATGTATATATTATTAAAAAATGGCCCGGTTCATAATATTAAATATCTCCAAGTAATAGATCTCTACAGTCGTTATTAAAAATTTTAATATATTTACTTTCGTACTAATATATATATATATATATATATGTATGTATGTTTATATATACACACATATATTGTTGTCGAGATATTCTAATCAAACATTCCCTACATGACTTTTAACCTTTACGATACTCCTACATGTAACTCGGATGAACTTTGTCCTATCAACTCATATCCCACTTTCTCTTTCACTTCGATTAATTTTTATTGTATGAAACTAAAGATAATCTTTCGAGGCTTGTTTTTTTAACAGTACACCGACGATTAAATCCACACGAGATGAATCTCCGAAATCTCAGTTAATTTATATAAAGTACAATGTTTCAAACGCACGTCTATTAACATACACTACAGTACAGTATCTGTTTTCGTATAATTGATGTTGTTCTGTACGCAGTTGTGCTTTAAAAGAAACTTTTACAATTTTTCACTTTACGAGTGACTTTATTTTTTAGATTTTTACAGGAGATTTTGTATAGTTATCTTGTTTATATATATATATATATATATATATATATATATATTTATATATATACATATATATATATATATATATATATATATATATATATACACAGTGATCATATACATTACATAATTTGCAGTCCGTCCATCCATACCATATGACCATTATACGTTCCATATTAATACATGATTAATATTAATACCCGGCCTCGACGTACTTTAATATCGATTCAACCAGTCAGCGGTGGTGCGACGTAAAGTGTTTGTATGTGTGTATGGATATATGTGTACATCTATATGTATAAATGTGTGTCTTTGTGTGTGTATGTGGCGTCTCGCTTGCACGCCGTGGCGTTATGTCGGCGCCGGCGTAACGGCGCCTCGGCCGAATCGGCTCGACGCGCGCGTTCGCAACGTGCGTCCGTGTACGCGAACGTTCAGCAACGCCAGAAGCGCATCGTGTAAAATGGGTTGACGGTCGACGTATGCCGAACAGAAAAACCGGGCCACCGGTGTCCGTCGAAGATAACCGTTCTTGTTCACGATTTCTTGCATGAAACAATAACACAGAACTATCCTTGTGGCTGAAAGCAGGTCTTGGATCTTTTTCCTCGTCTGCATGAAACAATTACTTGAAATAGTTCAGTACGCTTTCGATCATTTCCGAGAAGTGAAAAAACATTTAAACAAAGAGTACGACTTCGAGAAATATACAGATATTCATTTTGGTCGTTGTCCGGTCTTCGTTCATGCACAGCTGATATTTAAACCCAATTTAATTAATTTTAAATATATTAGCATCCGTTAGAACGTTTTTAAATTATTGAAAAGATTAAGATTCGATTTAATGTATTAATCAATATAAAAATCCTCAGGGCGACTAATTATTTTCCCCTGGATCCAGCACTGATTTACGATGATGATTTTAAAATCTGTCATTGCTTGTGTATTTGTGATTTTTCTATTTAAGATAATTTTTTATTGTCTTTTAATTGTTAGAAAAAATTAACACACGACTTTATATTTTATCTATCACAAAAAATTTTAAAGGTAGACAATTATTCTTCCCAGGATCTAGCATTGATTTATGATCATAATATCAAAATCGACATTTCTTTTATTGCGACTTTTCTATCCATATAACAATACATACATTAAGATCTAAGTTATTACTATTTCTTTTAGAACTGTTTCTATATAACATTCTTGTAGCTTATAGTTCAATTTCGATCGGAATAGAAAAAAATGCGAATATAAACGTATAACTTACCAAGAGTTATATTACAGGAAAATAATTACACCGATAACAGTTTAATATATTTTTTTATATAACGTGATTTAAATTACCAACCAATTAACATTCAATTTCTATCCTGATTCTTTTCTGTTTATTATTTTTTCTGTAGTGTTATCTCTGTGTTCAATTTGTACATAGAACCATAATAATTGGCTTTATAACCAAGCTATAAATCAAACAAAAGAATTTTTTTTAAATCACCACAATACAAGTGATCTCAATTTACATATTTTTATATTATCCTTTCATGTGCACAGCAAATTTTAATGGTTTTGATAGTTATTTATTTCCTTTAATAATTGTAGATTAAATGTATACTTCAGTTGAATTTTTGAATTGCACAATCAAATATATATATATATATATTGAAAAGAAAAACAATATATATTATTTTTTCTAAAATAGAAGATGTTCAATTTGGCTCAAACATTTTTAAATATGATATTCATTTCTGTTTATATTAGACTTTCTTATAAAACCTATAAGAAAGAAAGTATGAAAATATGTTTTACATTAAAAAAAATTTATATAATGCAAATTAAAAATTTAAATATTATATATATATATATATATATTACTTAAACAGAAAACCAAAATAAATTCTGCACTAAACTCATTCCAATTAAACCGTAGTTCCATTGATTGAGAAATATTTGATTGGTGTTTGAACTCAATCTGATAAGAATAGCGTCACTTGGAATCAATTTCGATTATTTGACCGGATTTTCATTAAAGAAATATCATGTGTATTACAAAACTACTATTCTTCTTTCTCTTCACACACACACATACTGATACATACATACATATATATATATATATATATATATATATATATATATATATATGTATATATATATATATATATATATATATATATATATATATATATATATATACATATGAAGCGTATCATTAAAACTTGTGCATCGTGTGAAAGTAAAAATATATATAAAAGGCGACAGAAGTTCGATTTAGCAGCTACTGTGTCTCTCCTCAAGCTGGTTCTCTTTGAACAGAAGTTCGTTCACGTTGTACCACTTTGAAACGCACAGGGACGGACTTGTTTGGTTAAAGTATAAACAGTAAATATGTAGACAATTTTTTAGGCAATTTTTAGATCTATGTCAAAATTAGTTAAAATGTTTTGATTTTAAAATACAAAACATTTTTATGTTGAAAAAAGATTTGATTGATAATTATTTTTTTGACTGTTGGTCTTCTGTCCTCTGGAATTAGCCAAGTGTCTGTTGTCCTCGTGGTGGCTGATACTTAGCTGATATAAAAGGGCAAAGATTAAGACTATATAGTAATAGGATGACAGGTATAACAACTTATATATAACAATGATATTTAAAATAATTTTTTATTTATATTTATAAATAACACCTTTTTAGTTTAGATGATTTTTACTATTTCACAATAAGCATAATTCTGAAATAGTTATAGAACTTCAAAAATATGCTCGACATTTTTCATTTCTTAAACTATTAATTAGTATCTGTTAGAGAGATTAATGCACTTTTTATAGAATATTTTTATTATATTTTAATCAAAAAAAGAGCAACGTTTTCTCTTTAAGTACAAGTCATTTTCTTTGTCCAATTGTTATTTTTCCGATATGTTACTAAAAGTATTCAAAGATAATTTTAAATTTAACTATATAGCACACAATACAGGTCCATCACTGTGGTTTAATTCACTTTAATGAATGACACCTTCATTAATAACAACACTAATAATTATATGCTACGTATACTAATTGTAAGTGGTATTTAATTTTCATGCATGTTGATTTTGTGTAATAAGAAATATAAGAAAAAAACAGATTAGACTTTGTTGCAACTTTTAAATAAATGTGTTCTTATCAGTGAATTTGTTTTCAGACCGGTTAAATAGTCTTTGTAAATCAATCTAATTCTCGTTTATATACGAAAACACTTTGTATTTCATGATGAATAATTATCATCTTTAACTTTAGTTATGTTTGAATGATTCATGTTTATCGGATACCAATTCTGAATAGACATAAGATTGGATTTCTTTTTAACAATCTTAGATATTCTGCAATTAAGTACTTAAATGAATCAATAACAAGATACTTAAATGTTTTTTTATAGATGATTTTCCACTATTTATTTATTTTATTACAATATATTCATGAATTGTTAATTTCACAAATAAATTCTTTTATTACTCGACAAACCACAATAGCTTCCTAGTCAAAAATGTTCAATAAATCATTTATTTGAATCACTATTGATCATTTATTTAAAATCCACAATCAGTATTGACTTTTGGAATATTTTTGATCAGAAAGATATGTGGTTTGTGGAGAAGAAAAGTATTTTTTTTGTGACAGTGAAATGAAAACCTCACGATGTCAGAACCGTATTATGAATAATCTTAATATTTTTCATCTTCAAATCGTCTCAATTTTTTCACTCGTCAAACTAAAAATAGTTAAGCATTTGAATAGATGTAATATATTCATGTTATAAATGATTAACGAATGGCTATTTTTGTATTCTAAATGATTATTGATTGTGGCTTTTTAATAATTTTAGTATAATTAATTTATTTAAGAAATAATAATTTTATTTATTAAAATATTATATACATATATATATATATATATATATATATATATATATATATAATATAATATAGTTTGTATATATTCAAGCAAAATATTTTATTAATATATAAATATATTATATATTAATTAATAATAAGTTTTATTAATTTAAAAAAAATATTTGTATTTAATTTATTCTCTTCTTTATGAATTTATTTCATTAAATTAATTAATATATATGTATATATATATATATTAAATTTTTGTTAAATGTAACATACTTCTTTCTGTGATTTAATTATTTATTTTTATAATAATTAAACATATAGTATAGCTATAAATCATATATCTTCATTTATATATTTAAATACAAAAAAAATCAATTAAAATTAATCAGATTTTTATAAAATGAAGTGCCTGAGAAAAAATTATATTTTAATAAGATAATGAATGTGATTGTCACCTTCATTGTTTAAAATTTTAATTATTTTTTTCACATTTAATAGAATGAAACTATCTCTCAAAGCATCGACTCTAATATGAATTTTAAACATTTTTTATAGACTTTCAGATCTTTATCTCAATCAGATTACTTTCTCAATCGCATAATTTCTTTTTAATGAAAATAAAATACAGTTTCACTTTCGAAACGTGAATGTAGGTTTCTAGGTCATCATTCGTATCACTTGATTAAGATTTTTTTTAGGGGATGGAGAATATTATCGAGCTTTCAATAAATTGAGATTTTTCGATTTCATTTCATTGATGTAATGTTGTGTATGAGTGCGATTTATCATCGAGATAGATAAATATAATACGTTTGATGAAACTATCGAAAGAAATGAGGCGAATAAACGTATCGATAACGTAATAAAGTGAAGTAGTTACTGTTTTGTCAGAGTACTAACATAATTGCAACAATTTCTGATAGGCTTGTATGTACGTGTGTACGTGTACGTCAATTTTCGGATTTATTTTCGAACCGATGTTCACGCCGACCACATACAACAGAGATACGTACAACACACACACACACATGCATATCTCTTCATACCTCTCCGGTTCGAAAACTATCGCTCCGTTCAATTTTCATCCCGTACAACATACACATACGTCCACAGGAGGGAAACGGCCACCCGACCGCCCCGTACGACGCCACCTCACGTCTCGTACGTCCCGTTTTCCATACATCCATTCCCGTCGTCCCACCACGTACCCTCTGCCCGTCCGACCATCCATCCATGCATCCTTCCCGCCTGCCTGCGACTCCATTGCGAGTGAACGCACACAACCGACCTATAACACATACATAACGCGCACCCGCGTTCGACGACCGTCGCCCCCGCTTCCGCCCTCTCTTTGGCCGATATATCGTGCGCGTCTTCCTCTCTCGCTCGCACGCTGACGACGTCATGCGGCAACATGGCGCGCGTGACGTCACGCGGCGTGACGCACCGTCACGACGATGGAGACGGAGCGCGGCGTCCGCGTGTACTACGTCTGTTAACGTCTGTCGGTCGACAACGTCGATCGCTTCTACGCTGCCATCGGTTTCGGCGTCATCGTCACCATCTCACCACGTCATCTCAATCATTAACTTTTCTTCCCCCACGTTTGTGTATTTTCCTACAAACATATATATATATATATATATATATATATATATATATATATATATATATATATATATATATATATAAACCGGATGACTAACTGGATAGATATGTAAAGGGACCGATAAATATACGTATAAATGGGACTTGAAACGGAAAATCCACGATAAGGAATGTTTTAACGGATGTAGGATGAGATAACTCTAAAAATAAAATTTATTCGAGTGTTCATCATTCGTGAAGGTTTTCAATAAGCGAAGCAGAAAAGATTGTCACAAATGCATTCTATAATCGAATAATCTATTTATGTAAATAAAATAAACTGGTACTATTTATATAAATGAACGCCTACGTAGAGGTCTGATCAAAAAGTAACAATTTCAATTTGACGCCTTACAAGAAAAAGAATAATCATTTAAAAATATTTGTTCTATTTATATTTTCTTTATAATCGGTGTACATTAACAAGTAACTTATTATTGTAAGTCAACGATAAGTTATTCTATAAGATATAACTAGAAAACATTAAAAATCCTATTAAAAAAAAAATGAATTTAAACAAAACTCTAACAGAGAAGAATTGATTTATACAAAAAATAATGTTAAATATAGTAAAATCAAAATTGTAAAACTATAATATTGAAACATAAATCGAATATTGGAAGTCACAAGAACTTCTATCTGAAATTTCATTAAAAAGACAACTGATTATTACATTTTCAGATATATAATTATTTTAAGAGCAATTTTATAAAAACATAATTTAAAACAAGAAAAAAATTAACAATAGATATTAATTTTTTGGGTGATTTGAATGCGTGGGTCGACCAATATCTTTCCAAAAATTGTAAGGTTAAGGTATGTTTTTTAAACAATCTAAATTCTATATTTTAATATTATAGAGACTATAATCTATTTAATTTATCTATATATTTTATAAACATAAAAAAGACAAAGCGTATCAATGATTCAATTTAAATAATTAAAACTGAATTCATCATCTTCGGCCATCTTCCTTCTTAATATACCGGACTGTCTATTTCTGTCTAACTTCATTATTAGTGAGGACGGATAATTTACAGTTTAATTATTTTATAATGACAATATGGACAGAAGATTCATTATAATTCCTTGACTGTCTCTATCTTATATGTATAAATAAATATTAGATAGTTAAGTTGTCCGCTGATCTTCATCCTTTTATAACGGATGTTCGTTCTCCACCACTAGTTTTCAGTGCGAGGGTCATCCTCAAGTAGATGTTGAACACTATTACATAATGCAAAAACATGTGAAACAGACTACATATTTTTATGATCTGTATGAGAATACTCATAAAGAACATTATTTCTTATATAGAAATTCGAATAAGCTTTTATATAAATTTTAAAAAATGGTACGATTTTATTAGGTTGGTAGAAAAATAATTGCGGTTCCATATCTAACTTGACCTATCTTTAAACATTTTTGTTGAATTGTTTGATTATTGAATTATTGCACATTATATTAATTAAACTCTCATAAATGATTTTTTCGCTCGTCCTGTAATCAATACACTGATTTATTGAACACGTTTGACCAGAATATTTTCTTGCAATTTGTAAATTGAATTCATGTTATAGTTCTGGCACTGTAGTTAAATTCACTTTATTAAACAAATTCATTTTTCTTATAAGAAATAAAAAAAAATGTTTCTGGTCAAAGATGTACAATAATCGATTATTTACCATTTTTTATTTTTTGTTAAGTACATTTTGATGACCATGCATTTATCAATAAAACATGAAGGTACTGAAAAATCATATTTATTAGATTTTTCTGAAACACTTAGTTTACATTCACTTTCAGCTATCATAAGTAATGAACTTTTTTCACAAGAATCTCCTATTAAATAGTGGTATAAGCTTTTAAACTATCTCAAGCGCTTATGGCTTTATCTGTTGAAATGATTTAAAACCCCACATAACAACAACATCATCTTAAACTATTATTTTAAATCAATACTAGTTTTCTTGTATACATCATATGTTCTGCCTAATAAACCGAATTATTTAATGCTCTTTCTATATTAATAACGTCATTAATACTAACAATCTAAAATCACTACTGATTCAATCGTTTAAATCGTTGTATATTTATAAATTGATGAAATTTCAATCACATAATTTAGAATTGTTGCTAAATACTTGTTATTTTCACAATTTTACCTTCTATCATAAACTTAATTAATCCTAGTTATCTGGAATCATCTTCGGGTTAATTAATTATTATTATCACGCCCATTCTCGCTCACACTTTACATATACATACATACATACATATATATATATATATATATATATATATATATATATATATATATATATATATATATATATACAGTTGTGTACATTTTTGGCACAGACACAAAAGCTGCTGTGTTCAAGTCGTATCGTGTTAGTTCATTTAAATCATCATTCTACTTAAAAAAATCAATTCTTGGCATTCGCAGTACATTCCAGATATTTCATTGATGAAACTTGAATTATGCACGAGCGGTAATAAATTGGGTTCAAGGAACAGAAAAGCTTTTCCATGCTATTAAAACTATATAAAATCAAATAAATATTATTTCGAAACTAGAACGTTACCGAATAGTGAACGGCAATGCGGATATAGATTGTGTTTAACTATTACAGCATGGAGATACACACATGCATATTTAGAGATATACATACATACATATATATATATATATATATATATATATATATGTGTGTGTGTGTGTGTGTATGTATGTGTGTACACCCGATACGTGGGATGGTAGTGTGAGGTATTTTCCATAACATCGGCGCCGATGTTCTCCTGCTTGTACTGGATAACGTCGTCCGGCCAGAAAACAGCGTATACGTTGTATATGTGCAGTTAGTACAGGCCTGCCAAGTCGCCCACGCGCTACCAACGACCATAAAGATGACATATAATTGAAATCCGAGTCTGGAGAACTGTCGACTGGTAGGCAGCCGTTCTCTCCGATGCCACTGCTCTCCGTGCCAACGGACATATATTCGTTCCGTAATACACTCATTATGTTTTTAGTGTACGTTTATATGCTTTTTCGTAATTGTTTATTTCGTGACAAAGTGTATATGTTCTGAAATATACACACATGCATGATATTCTAAAGTTATACACATTATGTGCATTTATATATATATATATATATATATATATATATATATATATATATATATATATATATATATATATAGCTGTACAAATAAATTCGGTGCCTTTTTTATAGAAACAAAGTTCATGCCAAAATGGAATACGTTTCAATTCTCAATATCTTCCATTATTCTGCTTAACTTTGCACCATGTTTCGGGTAACTGACGAATCCTATATCGAAAAAAGATGGCGACTCCGAGTCGATGAATTCGTAATGCACTTTAGAATCTTTTCCACTATTAAAAAATTTTTTTCATGTTTTACGGATCACGACACTTTCCTCAAAACCTGATCAAATCATTCGCACGGTGCCGGTAGATTTTTTTTCAACCAGAATCCGAAAGCATAGAAGTCCTAACACGAGTATGCTGCTTTTCGGATACGATTGTGTTCATTTCTGTTTCGTGATATCATTTCAACTGCTTGACCAAGATGTATATAGTGTTTTTAATCGATTCACTGCCGAAAAAATCAAGCACTTGCCCTTGGATACCTAAAGTTTATTTTAAAGAAAACAATGGAATTTCTTAAAATTTAATATGGATTAGTTGCAGATCTAGTCTCTGAGTGCGATTTATAATGATTCGAGGAAAAATAAACCTACTAGATATCTCGCAGTCGGCACCATTGGATAAAATTCGTACACTGAGTGCCGGCTACGAGATATCTTGTAATGCTCGTTTTATGAAACTTTTCATAAAGAAGTTCTCTTTTCATTTTGTTTCATTCTACGACGATCGTTGTTTTTTTTAAAAAAAATTCCTAAAATTATCGTTCATCCTCTGTCATTATTCCTCAGGTGTGGTTGACATTAGGATTGTAAGCGGTGGAATATGCTAGTCTCCTTTTCCTCTAGACCTCTACTCTACTAGCTTCTATAGCTTAGTCCGTTTACACAAAACTAGTGGTTTGGTAGAGAAGAGTTCAGTTTCAAGTTCAAAAAAAACAACCAAAAACTTCTCTAAAAAAAACCAAAACTTGTAAATATATTTTTCCGCGCCCAATTACTCTACTCTACTGCAATAATTGCTGTAAATTTGTGTTGGGGGAAGAGAATAGTAGAATGTACTATTACACATGTGCTATCCACTCTACTCGTTACTATCTTTAGTACTTTACTTTCACACACCTAAAGTGTTTACATTATGTTAGTAACAGGATAGTACTCACTCTACAATCGTACTGTACCACTTACTATACTAGGCCTCAGGCCTGGTTTATGTTAGTTTATATTTTTAAAAATGGCTTGTTCTCTCATTCCACAAATCATAAAAAAATTCCTGATCAAAGATATTCAGGAAATGAATATTGATTATTTTTGATTGTCGTTTATGCACATTTTTAAAGTAATCTTCAGTGTTATGTATCCGTACTGATTAATGTATTTTACACACCCCTGTCGTGATACATCTGGTTACACAATTTCATCATACAGAGAACAGTATATGAACGGTAGTAAAAACTCGATAATAAGTTCAGTTCAGTTCTCAATAATCAGTCAAGAAGTAACACGTGTTGTTATTCATTATAGCAACAATCAGTATTAAAACAATAATAGTAAGCAAGTATTTGTTACATTATTTTCAAGACCTGCAGAATTCGTGTTATAAAATTTCAAAATCCTAATATCAGTGCACTAAAGTATAGAAAAATCTATACTATGAGGATCATAACAGTGCCATTGAAATGTTTTTTAAACTAGTCAAAAATGATCATTAATCTTTTATTGAATATCGTTTGTAGGGTGATTCAATTTAGGCTACCACATGGAAGTATTAAAAGGAACCGCAAGGGTTAAAAAAAGACATGTTTTTTCTTAATTAGTATTTTAGTCCAATTCAGTACTAAAATACAATTGAATTATAATACTTAAATTGGGGATAACATGTTTTTTTTATACTTTCATGTGAAAGCCTAAAATTCAATCACTCCATATTTAATAAGAAAAAGTGTAAAAGGACAGAAAAATCATTTATAAAAACGAAATTGGCTACAGTTTCAGAACTATATTTTTATTTTAGAAAATAATTATTACATTTTTAGAATTGCAATATCATTATTACGCTTTATACACATTTCATAGCAGATACTGAAAAAAATATACGTTCGAAGAAAAAATAAATACTCTGTAATAGTCTTAACTATTAAATAATAATAATATAGATATTATAATACTTTTCAATTATATCGAATAGACATTTCGTAATCTTACATGGAATATTAAACGATATCCTACCTGTTTTAATAATATACAGTGCAAGGAAAAAAAGTGATCATTATTTTTTTTTACTAATTTTTCAATGTTTCCCTCATTGAAAGACACTTGGTTTGAACTAAGTGTCCTGCAAATTAATTAATATTTTTCGATGTACCTAATTTAATTTCTGGTATAAATTATTTTATTTACTAATTAAAAAATGTTTTCAAGTAACATTTTTACCATGACAGGCGATCGGTTATATTAATGGTAAACTAATTTATTTTTTACATGACTATCTATAAAAATGAAACTAAATATTTATTTAAAAAAAACAATACTCTAAATATGCAGTCACCTTTATTACATCACTATATATATATATGAATACAATAGTATGCTTGCTGTAATAAAACAAATATATTTACTTCGCATACAGGCATTATGTAATACCTTCTGTATCTCTAATAGTTTATCACTCACTGGAATTTTATACAGTAGGGACTAGAAAATGTGTGTGTTGTGCGTTTGGTGACGATGATCGGAAAACAAATGTAAGATTATTTAATTATTTTGTTTTAATTTAATCTTTATGCACAGGTATATATATACATATATATATATATATATACATATATATATATATATATATATATATATATATATATACATATACATATATATATATATACATATATATATATATATATATATATATATATATATATATATATATATATATATATATATATATATGTTATTAAAATTAAATGCATATATTTTAATCATTAGGATGTGATAATAATATTTCGACAATTTCTATATCTATAGCTTTATTATATGGATAGTAGCTATCGTTTATTAATAAAACTTCTCAGTTCGAATTACTTTATTTTATTTTTGTACAATATTTTCGAGAACATCGAACATTACAAAATGCACCTATTGAAAATCTGCTATTAAGTACTGTCATATTTATTACATAATTCATACTGTGATCAATTGTTATTTAACATTTTCGAACATGTATGTACCTGTTTCATAAATAAAGCAGTTTAATTAAAATATACGGACGTTCAACGATACAAGTATAATAATTCGTAGAATATTAAAATGTTTAGAATAGAAAGATATTAAATATTTATAAACGATTCAAATATTGTTAAATATATATTTTATTTTGAAGATCTGATATGAAATAGCTGGAAATTTTTATTTCATTTTATAAATTTATATAAGAAAAATTATCACTCATAATTATGATTTTTATGTTTGTATGTGAAACCAAATGCCATAGTTAAATCATTCCTCTCTCGCTGTCTCTCTCTCTCTCTCTCTATATATATACATATATATTCTTCTAGAAGAAATTTTAAAATAGAAATTAAATTATAATTTTGTTTGTCATGTAAAGCTATTGAAATTTGAATGAAATAGAACTTTAATTATTGTGAAAAAGAATATATTTGATTAAGATAATACTTATTAAGAAGTTGTGTACAAATTAATATAGATTTTCTTTAATTAAAATCTGTACTATCAGTATTTTTTGACAAAAACTATTTATTGTTTTATGTTGAATATTTTTACCATCATTCGGATTTTCAATGATGGCACATTTTCTCTAGAATGAATTGTCTTTTGTGTGTGTGTATATATATATATTTACACGTCATACAAAATGTGCATGTTTTATGTATTTGCTATTTACAAATCGCCCCATTCTCCTCGATGGTAATGTTTGATATAATTTTCACTGACCGTGTTGTTCTACTTGTTTCAGGTTGGCGGCAGCGCAAGAGGCGGCAGCGCAGGCGCAGCAGCAGGCGGGGGCGGCCGGCGCAGCTGATAGAATGGGGGGCCCGAGCAGCGGCGGCGGCGGAGCGGCGGGGGGGCAGGGGCCCTCCTCGCTGTTCTTGCTGTCCGACGAAAACCCTATCCGCAGGTACACGCGGTTCATCATCGAATGGCCATATCCTTTTCATACACGAGTATAAATCTCCATATCGAACAACAGGGAATATATATTCATCCCCCTTATGGCGCGACTGTATTATGCGAGTGTGTCGATCAGTTTAGTATTTGATGTTCAGTCACGATCAAACTGTTGAATTCTATCTGGTCGCCTTGTATTATCGATAAATATTGGATGCTTGTTCGGTCCGTAATATTCGATCTCTTCAATTGATAAATAACTTGAGATGGATGCGAGAGTTAATTAATAATTAAATAAATTCTTATGAATTTAAAAATATTTAATCGAATCGAAAAAAGTTAAGTCTATTTTACCACTCTTAACTTTTATAAATAACTAGAAGAACTCTCTTCGGGCTCTATATATTTTTTATAAATTTGTATTTTTATTAAATTACTTAGATTCAAATTTACCTTTTTAAATTATAAACAATTTTAATGTAAGAATACCAGGATACTGTCTATCTTTACTTAATTAATCTATGAACAGTTTATTCTTCTAGCGAGTTTTGCCTTTTTTGATCACTTAAAGTTTTAATTCCACTGGTACTTTCGCCACGAGAACCATCGTAAAGTTGATTGTAATTTTATATAATTATCTGCATCTACATGTACCGAAATTTATTGATAACTCAAGTGATCCAATAAAATAATTAAAACAAGGTATCAACGGAATCATATATATATATATATATATATATACACCTTTAGTTGTAATTAGTTAGAAACAATTAGAATTATATATTTTTCATTAATTGTAATGTAATAGAAACAGATAATAATATTTTTTTGGAAAAGAAAACTAGAAAACGTCCCATACATTAACTTAATACAGATTGAAACATTTAAATATGTAATATTTAGAGTCCTGTAACAATTCAAAGTATAATACCATATTATAGAAAAGAAAGAAGATAAATCGATGCTTTTTTACTTAACGAGTAGATCAAGTGGTGTACGCCAATGTCTGCCAAGAGCATTAAAAATGATTTATTAACAATCACTTTTGTCATTGGTTTGTTATTTAAAGAAAATATTAAAGTTATTTAGAACTTAGTAGGCGTTGACATTGCATTCATATTCAGCGTTAGCTTTGTTACAGTTGCATTCCATATTCGTTTCCTTGCTGTTGATATTCTGTTCAATAGAAACTCTACAAACAGAGAGAATTTCTAGCAAAATCGTTAAATTTCATTCTATAAAAACATATCTAGATAAAAGTGTGTATAATCGTGTGTTGTGTGGTGCAATTCTTTGCGTTTTATGGAAGTGAATCCGTTGTAAATAGTGTCAAAAAATATTATTCCTTAACGATACGTGCACTCCGTTCGAGTACGCGGTGCTGCTGACAATCATAGCCAACTGCGTGGTGCTAGCGCTGGAAGAGCATTTGCCCCTTGGAGATAAGACCATACTAGCACAAAAATTAGTAAGTTTCTATTATAATTTTGGTACTAGTCAGTCACATGAACGAATGATAAAAAGTTCTACATCTATAGCCTTAGAGAAGAAAAAATTAAAGCTATGATAATACGAATATTATATTTTGTTTACAACATGTCATTCCAAAATTCTCAATTTTTTATCCAATATTTCAACCGTATTTTATTTAAAATTCGACCGATAATAATAAAATTGTGAATTATGATGTTTCCTTAAGTGTTTTAATGACTGATTGTTGTGGTTTCAGACACCATTTTTTTTTCCATTACTAACTCTTTGAATGGAAAATTTGTGTGAATAATGTCCTGACTTCATTTCAATTCATAGAGCATTATTTAAATTTTTTAAACTTGTAAAATAGATGAAAACCCAAATAAATATCGCCAAATAAGTGAAAAACACCTGATTTTAATCGAGATGAGAGATTGATCTATAAATTAGTTAAATATTTAAAATATTCAATATGTTTTATTTTAAATAATCTAGTGAATGATTGCCTTATCTAGTGAAAACCTTTAAGAATAGACGTGAATTTGTAAACAAAGTCTTAATTCATATCAGAACCTTTGCCAACAAATTTATTGTCTTAATCAAATGTACTTATAATGATTATTTAATTTAAAAAAATAATCCACTTCCATTGAACTCCTTTCTTTTTTTATTAAATTATAATTAAGTAAGATGTATTAATGTATTAAAAAAAACTTGTAATGTGATTTTTATGTTTGTAGTGTCATTCAGCTAATATAGGATTCATTAAATGTCTTTATTAATAAAATAGCTATCTTCCCTCGGCTATAACTCTAGAACTTTTTATCAGTGCATCTGTATCCACATCGACACGTACACACATGACTCCTTTTAGACATTTCTAGAATGTAATGCTTAATCTTCTTATTTTACAGGAAAAAACTGAGACTTACTTTTTAGGAATATTCTGTGTGGAAGCTTCATTAAAGATTATAGCATTAGGTTTTGTTTTACATAGAGGCTCTTACCTTAGAAACATTTGGAACATAATGGATTTCTTTGTAGTGGTAACAGGGTAAGTTAAACAAACTTCTATCAATATTCTATATAAATTTATATTCTCACTACTACATTCTGTTAATGAAATAATTCATTCGTTGTTTAAAACAAATAGTAATTTAATATTTTCAAACATCTTTCTCGAAAATACGAAACATATTTTAAATGAACGGCTCATGAAAAGAATTGCGGCTCGATCTTTTCAATTTCGTAAGGTATTTTGTGAATTTTTATTTATATGATTTCATTTATATAAGTCTAAATATTCACACGATATATAAATTCACTGAATAATCGTAAAACATTAATAAATGCAATGACAGGAACTCGGAGGGAAAAGGAATATTTCAGACGAGGCATATCTGTTATATAATCTAGATAGGTTTTTTTTTTAATTTTTCGAGATAACATTAACTGTTTAAACCTATTGGTTTAATGCTTAATGAACAAAAATCTAAAACACTTGTAAGTTAGTATAAATATGTTTTTTCTTATCCACACGTTTATTTATTCTTATTTTCTGACTCACTCTCGTTGAACCAACACATATAGCTTGGATTCTTTACAAATTAAAAATAAACTTGGTAGTTTATGATTCTTAACTTTTATGAAGGAAGAAGAAAAACAGTTTAGATGTCAGAACCGATTACGTAAATTAAAAACAACTTAATGTAATATTTTTCTGAATTTTAGACAACTTGTAAATTTTCAGTTAGTTTCTCTGTGCGTCAGTGATTAAGCATTTTGTTTATATTTAATGGATTCCGATGAAATTATTTTAATTTAAATTTATTTTCAACAATATAATTAAAATTAAATTGTAATACGTCAGTATTTCACTATTTTTTTTAAAAAAAAAACTATACTTTGACAGATTTACATATAGAGAAATTATCAGGGAAGTGTTGTAATCTTAGAAACAATTTTCATAAATTGTCCTGCTGTTCTCTGTACTGAGATCAGCTGTGTCTTTCTACACAACTAGTTTTAGCAGATGTGTTATCTCCAGGTAGATATAAAAGACAATCTCTAACAAGTGCTGAAATTATTTATCGAGAAGACACTCAATTGATCTGAAAGGACAAAAAAAATCATGAAAACATATCAACGTGATTACATATATAATTTTATTTATCATAAAACTAGAAAATCAATATATTTCTAAATAGATAATTATTACAGCAGATCCGTCGTCTACGAATTATAAATTCGGATTGGTATTTGTATTATTTCTGATTTTTTCCATGCTAGAAGTATTTGTTTTTCAATTTTAAGACTGGATTATAAAAAAGATTTTCGTTTTAATTTAAATTGAATCATTTATTTCTTTGACGAGTGAAAAATAAGTCTATAACATTAAACTAATCTGAATTCCTTTTATTTTTAACATTTTGTAGTATTGAATATATCGCAAGACTGATTTATTTTTGAACTTTTTGCACAACCGAATTGTAAAAAATATTTTTCAATTTTTCAACAATTATTTATCCAATTTCATATTGAATTCAAACTGATAATTATAAACAGAATATTAATAAACATTTTATTTCAAATTAAACCGTGAGATTCAGGTACGAATTACAGTTTTGCATAAAGAAATCATTCTATAACCATTGTTACATAAAACTATCATGTCTTCTTGAACAAGACTTCCAGAAAAGAGTTTTTCAATAAAGAATTGTTTCTTTCTAAAATTCATGTTTTTGGAACTGTTTTATTCTAATCATGTGAATTATTATTTTATAATAACATATAATATCTTCATTAAGATAGAAATTTGATTTTTATCTCTCCTTTTAATGACCCTTTTTTTTAAAAAAACAATAACTGTTGATTTAAGCTGTGTTTATTCCTTATCAAAAATTAATATTTACATTTTTGTTAATTGTAGATTTTTTCAAATTATTATGTTTGAAAAAATCGAAACATTACAACCGTATTTCACTTTAAAATAGTCTTTTTGTTATAGTTTTATTATTTTTAAATCAAATTTATATCAAACCTAGATGAAAAGTATTTATTTTAAGATAAAATTATGTTCATTTCATTAAGAATAATTGTTCATTTTATTTTGGAGACCAGTAAATAAAAAATAAACTATATTTTACACATTTGGAGCATTATTAATTCATATATAAATTAATGAAAAATATTTACCCATCACTAGTAGCCTTTTCTTTATTTTCAACGATATTTCTCTTATAGGGTTATTTCTAAACGATTATAAACCGAACACTTCTTCCTGTTATACAAAGATAAATCTTTAACTGTTACAGTAATTAGGTTTTTTAAATTATGTTTTTAATTCAGTTTCAGTATTTTTACAATGTATACGATTGTATGTATAAATAAAATACAGAAAATATGTTTCGTATTCCTAACTAACGTTCTAATATCATATTTTTAAAAACAATAATATGTTAAACAATATTTCTTTTCTATTAAGTTAATTCTACATTCAAAGGTATTTGAAAATTGAATAACTGATTTTTTTTAATTGAAAGAATGAAAAGAGATCATTTCAAATGAGAAGGCAAATATTTAAATTTTAAACAATTTATCTAAACAAAGCATTTTTTCACAAAATAACACCAAATATCTTTAATTAAAATTTTTTAAAAAAATATCATAGATAAATAGTTATTTCTATTTTTCTGACTAGAAATATGTATATTCATTTTATCAAAATTAGGGATATCGGAAAGATTTAATTATTCATGGTTATAAAAAATTTACTAACACATTTCTTAAGATATTGATTAATAATACTTCAATTGATCGTTTCGAAATATTTGTAAAAAAACTATCTACTTGATGAGAATTAACATTTTTTTGTCAAAATACAATAACTGGAAAATCATTTTAAAATTCATAGATAACTTTTAATTGAAAGTTTATAGGTTCTTCACCTTTCCTTGATAATTTTCGAAAATAAATTACCATAAACATAAAATAATTAAGACGTTTGTGCTACATAACTTATTTTTCTGGGTCAGACGTATCCCCGTGCGTTTGTATGTATGGAGAAAACTATTGCGGTTACAATTAACATACAAAACTCATTTTTCTTCTCCGCTGACAATCCGATGAAACATTGTTCTATCTATTCTCTGATTACCCGTTTATTAATTATATTTACAGTTTGCAGATAGCTATTTTTCAACTAAAGTAACACCTTATCGCTTATTCAAAATTAGTAAATTTAAATACGATTTTTTTCCGTTAACTAGTTCTAAATCTTTGATGATTTATGCACAGTTCCATAAATAGAAAATGTGTAACACACTGATGATATAAGTCCACTATACAACAATGAAAGTGAGCGAATAAAATTGTTAATTATAATAAATAATTGTATAGTAAATGGGAAATTCGAAAATGCGAGAATAAATTCGGTCTCTGGTGTAAATAGATGAATATTAGAGTAAAATCATGAACAAGTAGTTAAAAAACGTGATTATGTTTTAGAAATATTACAAATATTTCTAGATAGTGTATACTTTTATACGAAAATAAAAGTGTATACTTTTATGATCACAAATAACTGATTAAAAAATATCATTTCGAGTTGAAAATCACATTAATCGCCAAACTGGGTTCAGAGTTTGATCTTGTATCGGGGAATGGATATTTGAATTACAATTGTGGAAAATTACCGTTAAACTTGCTGTACGTTTCAAGAAAATCTTTCAGATTTTAGAGATGTGATATTGAATATATAAATCGGTTTAATATTTTTAAAGTGGGGACTGTCTAGTCGAAGCTGATGAAATGCAAATCTAGCTATCACGAATAATCCTAGCGGCGATTTCGGCCAAAGAAGTTGATTAACAAATTTATAAAAAAAAAACATCTATTCGATTAAAAATAAGACAGATTTACTTCTATACACAACAACAAACCTCACCAATCGAATATAATTTCGATCAATCATTAGTTATTTTTCATACACTCTCTCCTAAACGAGACATTTTTAAAAATAGTTAGATTTTTTATAATACAGACTTTATACGAATTAGAAATTGATTTTTCTTGAAATTTATTCTCTTCTACCTAAAAAAAAATGAAACGATTTTCATTCAAATCCAGATTTAATCAAGATATTCGACATAAAAGTCTCTTCAATACAATTATCAACACTTCAAAGATTATCACAATAAATTCCTGACACTGATTAAATTCACTTTCACAAACGACTCCTTCTTTCAGCCCACAAACCAAAAACATTCGATTTCTGACCAAAAATGTTTAACAAATCATTATCGATTATTTTCGACTCCCTCTCATGCTCGTTTCGATAGAAATTCTATCCTCCTTGTATCTCTAACATATAGATTTTTTTTTTTTACCTTTTTGCCCTAAAATGATCGAGATGTGTGCAAAAATCAAAAACAATCAATAATACTTTATCAAACATTTTTTGACCAGATTTTTTTATGGTTTATGAAATGAAAAAGAATTATTTTTTCAAATTCAAAAACCTAATCTCTTTTTTAATTCTGTATTCAGTATGATGAGCGTTTAGATTTCTCCATTTTCGGATTTAGGACTCAAATTCTCTAAAAAAAATTAGTTATACATAAAAATATATGCAAATTGATGTAAAGATCCAAACTGATTTACTCGATGAACTGAACCAACTCCTGAATAAATGATTATCTTTTACTCACACATTACTCTCAACAATCTTTATTTCTTGTTCCTATTATATCACATTATCTCATATCCTTATTTCTTGTTGAAATTGATATCAGACTTTAGATTCTTATATTAATAGAAAACTGGATATGTTCTATACCCAGAATATAGTAAGAAAAGAAAAAGGATATCACTCTTTCTCTGTATAAAAAAAAACAGATATGACAGTAGAAGCCAGTTTACATAAAGAATCATTTCATGTCATTCATTTTTGAATGTCATCATTTTTGTAATAAATATCTACCAAAACTACTATCAGAATATTCATACTTTACAAGCAATGAGCTTCTGTGTTCAGCACCAAAGAATGACAAGCCTAAAGACTTCACTAATTCATTTACGAAGACGAACATATTCAAAATTTTAAACTACAAGCGATTCTAGCTCAGGCTCGACTAAAAACTATCCGTGTCCTTTTCTCATAACTTGTAATCGTCCTGAAATAAAAATACACTGCGAATGAATGAAAATTTTCGATTCGGATAGATTTTTTTCGGTTACATTTCTCTGTGAAATTTTCTCTCGATTACAACTACAGCGCAAGAGTCACGAAAAAAAGAATACTATTCATGCTAGAATGAGATATAATAAACGTTGATATTTACATTAATCCAATACAACAATAAGTAATCTAGGAATTTCTTATGCGCAAATGATTGATTACTTTCCGATATCCCTAATATATAGAAAAGGGTAAGAAAACTTGACGATAATTTATACACATATTAAATATTTATAATTTCGTTCCGTATTTATTATATATATATATATATATATATATATATATATATATATATATGTATACAAACGTGTATGCTAGACAACAAGAAGTGATATAAAGTTATTCGACGGGAAAAAAAACGATTTCTTCCTCATTCTATTTGTTTTAGTAACAACGCGAATCACTCTTTCGTTTATTGTTTGATATCCGAACGAATGTTTAACGGAAAAAAAGAGAAAAAAAAATCATAAACGCACTCACGACGATCGATTGCCTTCTCGTTTGAAATCGCCTGTACGCAATATGACTGACACGCGTGTTCATCAGGTCAATGACTATTTTTGCGGAGTCGAATGTTGACGTAGACCTCAGGATGTTACGTTCATTCCGCGTATTGCGTCCTCTCAAACTGGTATCGCGTATTCCAAGTAAGAACATCGAACAAATCACACGTCGGTCAGTTTATTTATTTACTTATTTAGAACACTGGCCGATGTATAATAAAACACGTAATATACCTTATGTAGAGCAGAAACATTATTGAAAGACAATTTCAGTTTTTACGTTACGATCGTTTCTTTCCCTTTATTTTACGTTTGTTCGTTTGAACGTTATGGTTTTGTTTTCGTTCTTTTTGGTTTTTTTTTTAGTTTTTTTTTCGGTTCCGTTCGATTAGTTTCGAGTTTCGTTCCTTAGTTAGGTGGTACGGTTCAAAAGTTTCCGACCTGACGTAGAAGAAGGGCTCGGAAAGGACCACTTTCTTTTAACGAATTTTCAATAGTTTCAACAATATGTTTTATAGTGATGTGAAGAATTCACAAGTTCATTTTTAAAAATGATCAGAGACAACCTACTACACTTCTGCATCCGTGTCGAATCTTCTCTCCTTAAAAACAGCTCTCACATTTAAAAAGTAACAAGTAATCGTTTCAAGATAGATCTTGACTGTAATATGATTTAAAATACAGTTGTAACAATGTGGCTGAAATTCAATTTTGCAAGTGAAATTTTTTTCCACTCGACGGAGGGGGGTACTTTAGGGTACTGACACTGCTGCAAACTTGCGGTAGATTTTTGTTCTCGTGGCGCTAGTGCAGTGTAGGGTGTTTCACTATATAGTACCGCATACATCTCGACACATCACACAACCCTAAAAACATGAAGAGGCTTCAGGTGTTCCAAAACCGGGTGATGCGCCTCATCGCCGATGCGCACTACCTGGTGAGGAACACCGCTCTTCACCGGGATCTTCGCATCCCTACGATCGACGATTTTGTCCGCCGACAAGCTAGCCGTTTGTACGGGCGCGCGAGATCCAGCGAAAACGCCCTGGTCCGTGGACTCGGCACTAACGACCTCGTCGCCGAGCACTGCTCCCATCAACGGCCTAGCTTGCTGATGGCGTAGTGTGAGGCGATCGATGGTCTCTGACCCGGCGTTTGCCACTCACAAAAGTCAGTAAGAGGTCTGCCTTCACCGGCTGACCTGAAGCTCCGCTGACTTACCACCAAGAGGCGACCCCCTGGAGGGGGTCATGGAAAATGCTCCAATATTTGCGAATGTCTACCCTACCGAGCAACACACAAACTGTTATGAACTACTCGAGTCGTGAGCGTAGACGCTCGGAACTCAGGTAAAGCAAGGGCCCTTCACGCCCGCGCTACTTATTTTTTTATGACACATCACGACACCGAAACACCTATGCAGCCGTACACGTAATACTCATACGAATTCCCTTACACTTCACTAGCGCCTCTATCATCTGGGGCAAACAGGATCGCGTCCCGTAAATTATAGGAAAATGTAGCTACTGTCAGGACCCTGCCACAGACCACCAAAGTTTTCCCGATCAAACACTGTTCAATGAATCATTTCTGTTTTTACTGTACTTTTGTACTTTGAAGATGATTGCATTGTCATCGAAATGCGCATAAGTAACAAACGAAAATTATTTATGGAACATTTTTTTATCGGAAACTCTCCTACGGACTCGACCTGAGAAAATAATTCGTTTGCGAAATTGTAAGATGAGTGTTTGATCTCTATAAAGCCACGTTTTTGGATAGCTATAATCGTTTTTATTGTAATGAAAGTGTGAACTGTAACATTATCATGTCAGAAAAACTGATTCCTTGTTTAATTTCTTTTGCAAGTTTTTCAAAAACAGATCAGCACAACCGAAGACTCATCGGTGTTCGAACACATATTGTAGTCTCAGCAGTGTCATAATCTTTACAGTATATTACATTAAAAAGATCCCTTCCCAACTCTTAAAACTTTGACTCTTTTTTTTTTTCGTTTGAGACCGATTCGAATTATTAGAAGCTACTTTACAGAGATCCATTCTCAATTCCTGAAAATTTGAATCATTTTTTTTCGTTTGAGACCCGTTAGAATTACTAGAAGCTGCTCTACCCTTTCTATACTATTACATGGAATCTCTTTTCAAATACATAATACAAAACGATAGTTTCATCAAGAGAATAGATCATGTATTACCTCTAAGTTCTAAAAAAAATTTACAGAATTTTACTCAATAACATTTTCGAACTGTATGCATCCCTCTCGTACTAATCTTTGACATTCCTGGATATCGACGAGGGATACATAAGATGAATTCCATTTAGGAAAACCTATTTTTTCTCCTATAACTCCTTACTTATTTTTATTTTTAATTGTCGGTCATTTAATACAACTTCTTCATTAAATTGATGTTTTATTGCAGTGTCACTGTAGTCAGATGTCTTTTACGTCGGTTACCTCTCTCTCTCTCTCTCCCGTTTTTTGCACATGTGAAATGACTTCACCTAATTTTGTATATAACAGGAGAGAGTCGCCATAAAAAGAATTCATTTTTGATTTCGTTTATATTTATTGTTAATTTCATAAAAAATTCAGTCACTGCCCTTCATTATTTTTTTCCTATTATTTCTGACCTCAACAACTTCCATTTTCACTAGTAACCGTCATTTGAAACCGACTTATTAGAAAACAAATATGTACTCACACATGATAGGCGCGCCACTACATATAGAACCGGTAAGGATTTCGAAAATTTCGGAACAAAAAACAAAGCAGGTCAGGAACTTTTGGACCGCACTACGTATTTCTGTTTAACGAGTTATTAGTTGTGGCCAATTTAAATAATAACATATATACATATGATTTATGATTTAGACGAGATAATTGTGTGTTTTCTTTTCCGTAGCACAGACATATATATATACGTATACACAATACACAAGGGTCTTCCATAACCGATAGTGTTTTTTTTTTTTTAAATATATATATATATATATATATATATATATATATATATGTATATATATATTTATATATATATACATAAATCTATGATTTTTTGTGTTACGTAGACGGACTTTGGCGAACGTATAAAATTAGAGTAGGCGTTGCTGTATTTAATACGTAGCTTGTTTATATATATATGACCGTTCTTTGTTTTTAATATGTTGTTCTTTTATTTTGAATATATTATTTTATATGTTTTTTTCTTTAATGACGTTAATGATTTATATGAATTCATGTCATTGTCGACGCCGACGATGATCGTTTTACAATTAGGCTGAAAACTGTTGTGGAAACGATATTTGATTTTTTCAGTTCTTGTGATTTTCGTTCTTGATTATACGTTTTGATCGATGTTAGTTACGGTTTTGAGAGTGTCACGGTTTCATTGTCAAATTGACTATACATATATATAAAATAATATGTCATCATGGTTTCTTTTCATATTTATAGATACTCTTAGAGGTATTAGTCACTAGATCTAGTCTAATATTTCAGCGTTTTCTTTTATGTTTAAATATCGTTTACGTTTTTCGTTCATATTAGATATGGTCAGTATTATTATTATTGATATTAGAATCGATATTTTTCAAATGAGAACTGTTTGAAATGAACCATCGTTTCAGTCACCGATGATAACTAATTCTGTCTTTCCGCTTGATTTTGTAACTTGGTTACGAGTTACTGAAATAGCTTCTCAGACTTCTCAGTCCGAGTTTCAAGAGTCGCTCGTGTCGGTGTTTCAATTTATTCACGAAACAAAGTCACTGGTCAGACACATTTTTTTCTTTTTATAGTTTTATTTCAGTATATCATAAAGTTAAATATTTACCATAGTAGCGTGGAGGGGATGACTGTAAGGAGATGAAAACTGTTCACTCATATTCACACACACTAAATAAAAACTCTACAGTAAATCATCTACATAGTGATAACATACTTAAATTTGTTCGTAGCTATCAAATCTAATGAAAATATGACTAAATCACTTTATATATCCAAATTAGAGGTTTAAACACATTTTAAATATCTCTCTCTATATATATATATATATTTACATACATACATATATATATATATATATATATACATATATATATATATACACACGTTCATTTACATTAATAAAACTCAGATACTTTTACACAAATTTTTGTGGATACACAAAACATATCTACATTAGAATACACATTGATGTTAACATGATTCCCGTTCAAATGGAACTCATATAAAGTATAAATTGACTTATATGTTTCCATCTGTCGATCCACATTTCGTTACACTACAGACTCCCGTATGAAACCGTTATCTTATATTCTGTAAAGCGACAAGGAGATAATCAAGCGATGAAGTGAAGAGAACAATAAAAACTGTTTAGTATTTTACAGTGTCGATCTTCGCAAAAACTATGAATTTTCCAATGTATTTACATTGACTTGTTTTCACTACTTTATTCTATTATTTGATCACAGTTTCGCCACGTGCATGGCCTAACTGATCCTGCAAATTCATGGATTACCCACCTCGAGTTATTTAAATAAAATCGGATGTTACAAAATATGTTTGATTATAACATCGTTGACGCTGAAAACCGAATAATTAATCATTTGTCAACTGACAGAAGTCGATGGAACCTGTTTTAGGTATTAAAGGAAGCAATGTGTATTTTTATAAAAAATGAATTAGAATTTTTGATTTGTTTGAGGAAAAGGGTGGTATAAAATGTAGTAATCATCATTAAATGTGACTGTTTGCCTTCAAACTGTTAACTTATTGCGTACAAGATCAAGAAATGGTCCTTAGAAGCTAATACCTTATCTATTACTATTAATAGCGGCAAACAATTAAATTGTGTAACTATGTATTTTCACTTATAAAATATTCTACTATAAAATTATTCTAAATCCATTTTTTATAATATTTCAACAATTATGAATATAAAAATCGAAAGAACTGACGATTTTAAAAGAATATAAATCATACATACTTAAATAAATGAATTGACATTATATTAAACAATTCTATTTCTTTAAAATATCCGATAATTGATTTTTGTCTATTTCGATATCGCTAATAATGCCATCATCTTTGATAAAAGTACATTTTAAAACGATTGCGGTATTATTTGTGAAAGTTAATTTAGGAACACTGCTTAATAATAATTCTAGACAATTATTTCCTAGTCGGTAGGACTTAACGGTTAAAATAAAATTTAAAAAAATCGAATCAGCTAAACTACACACTACTTATCAATTCATTTTCAAATAATATTTGATATTCGACAACTACAAAAAAACTTTATGTATGAATTTGTAATGAAAAAAAAAACACAATTCTCCATAAAAAAAAGACAGAAAAAGAGGCGTGAATTTCGACCAGTTCTCATTGAAATCCTGCCTAGATTACAGAAGAATATGGATTTGATCGATTTCGTTACTCTCTCTATATATATATTTATATATTAATCGTTTAATTTTCAACTAAATATATATTGGAAATATATATACATATATGTATACTGTTCCATTATTATTTTTTTTAGTGATTTATTTCGACCTTTTCGTTTTAATATTTGATTTCGAATCTTTGTGTTGTGATGAAATGAGTGATGCGTTACGTAGAGGCTAGAGTGTAGAGGCTAGTATTTTGCAGGTTCATCACGCAGTTCCCTCAAAACGTCCTTGAGATGGACCTACGCACACTCAGGGCTATCAGAGTGCTCAGACCCCTCAAGCTAGTCTCTGGCATTCCTAGTAAGTAGTGTAGCGTCGTAGTTAATCCGCAGATAATAAACATTCGTACAGTATATCGCGAGGTCGACGACAGAGAAATATGTCGCATATCGGTGTAATGTCTGAGGAGAAAATTGTTGAATGGTCGTAAAGACTGTCGTTCGAACAATCGGGTCGATATTTTTTCAGAATCCGTCGTTTTTATTTATTTATTTATTTTTTTTAAAAAAATACCAACCTGTTTTAAAACCGAATCGAGGTTTTCTATTTTCTTTTTATTTACAAGAACAATTTTAGGTAACGAGGCCGATTTGAAATATTTTTTTACGGTTAAAAATTTATAAACAAAATCTAATGGAAAAAATAAAAACTTATTTTTTTAGAAACCAATTCCCTGTTCTATATATTGTTTATTCGTTTACTCTGAATTTCTTTTCATTATTATTTATGATTAATTAACACGAGATACACCTTTTTTAGAGCATTGTATACTTTGTTTATTATTTTCATAATTAATCACATAAAAACTGAATGAAATAATGTTTTTTTTTCTTGGACGAGTTGTAGTTATGTAGCGACCGGTTGAGTTTTTTATTCCTTTTTTGAGTTTGAACTCAAGTATCACATATATGTTTTATTTTCTGGAACAATTATTAAATTAAGAACTTGATCTTATTAATTATGAATATTTGGAATGAAAAAAAAAACAATAAATCTAATTATTCTAAAATATATTTTACTCTAAAAATGAAATAAAAATACAAAATATTTTATAAACAAATATCAGGTATGTTTAAAAAGTTTTCAAATAAGTTAAAAAAAGCACAAAAATCTAAATATATATTTATTATTGAAAATAATTGCCTGTAAATGGGATTATGAATTGAATATAATTCCCATTGAGCCAGAATAGAATTCTTTCTTACTCATTTTACTTTAAAAACACTCATCACATCCTGTCCTAGAATTAGCATCAGGTCTTCTGAGTTTTCTTCTTATCTCTATAGATGATTACATATTGATTCTTCTGGAGAAATTATAAAATTTATGAACAGAGAAACAATCCTCTATGTCATAAAATAGGATTTTTGTTGCAATTATTAGATAATAGATATTTTATTTTCAGTCTAAAATTGACAAATTATTTTTGAATTTAATTTTCAAACAACAATATTTTTTCTCATTTCTAATATTTTTTGTCTATTTTAATTTCCTAATTAATAAAAAAACTTCACACCAATCTTTATTGTACGAGCATTTGTGACAAATTCATAATACACTGAGATTTGATTACTAACATCAACAGTGGTATAACATAAAAATTTCAAATTTCAACCGAAATATTTAAAACTATCCTTATTTATCAACATTTTTTCATATTCCTGTAAATTAAATCGTTTTCATGTGTCAGTCGTTCATTGTTCTATATACATCCTGCAAATTAAGTATGAATTTGTTCCTATTGATAAATCTTACAAAAAACTCTCCAAATATTTCTCTTCGATCAGGGGATTTGTGTTTTTTTCACTTTTTAGCTCTGTTTGGCCTTTTAATACGACTATCTTGTAAAATTAACTGCAATTTCAATACTGGAAAAGTATGATCTTTACTTTTACGACAGGAAGAATTTTAAAAATCTCATCATACAAAAAACATTTAAATTCAAAGTGCACAAATCTTAAAAAATACTGAACCAAAATGATTGAATTTTTGTACCGAAGTAAAAGAAATATCAAATATTAAAATCCATACAGAAACTGTCTATAAAACTCACTACACATTCATAATTTTGGAAACTTTTTAAACAGGCTTTTTATTTTTATAGTTTTAGTGTTTGAAAATATCACTATGTGTAAATATTAAGTCAATTAGTCCTCTGGTTAATTTTTTGTCGTATAAACATGCGATTTTTGTAAAATATCTTGGAAAATTAAATCATTTTTTACAGATGAATAACTTTTAATACAGTACACACTTTTTTTTTGGTCTAAATGTTTAACAAAAGCTTAACTTTCATTTATACTTTGGCTTATTTACATTTTAATGGCGATGTCATTACAAAAACATAGAAAAGTCTGTCAATAAAACATCTATAAATTTTTCTATACTTCTGCACTTTCAAGGTGATCGTCATAAGAAATGGCCATAAGTCAAAATGAAAACTGTTGTCAAACATTTTGATAAGAAAAAATGTTGTGGTGTGTATCGAGCGACGCATTTGTAAAAAGTGACTTTATCCACAATGACAAAAACAGTAACTGTAAGAAAATAAAATAATATTCAATAAAAATGACAAGAAACTTAGAATATATTATACTTTTCATCCATCAAATCGAATAAAATTTTGATAATATTTTCATTTTCTTTTCAAAAAAAAAAAAAAAAAAACAAACGAAAATACTGTACGTTTATTTATTCACGATGCTATATTAGGGTAAATATAATAAGATTAGTGTTTATATAAGTAATTATTTAGTCGTTTGTGTTACCGATTTTGTAGACGCATGTATGTGTTGTCGATGTTTGTTGTACTGTAACTGATTTTCTTATCAGCCTATATTTACTTCGTGTGAACTAAGATGTCTTTTGCTTTATATTTATATCTAAATTGGTTTTAAACATCCACGACGATGGTTCAGTGAAACATCCATTCTGTAAACGCATTCGCACAGATGTGAAAAGTCAAACACAAAAAGGTACATAGAAGCGGTAAAACGTCAGAAACGTCGCTGTGGAGAACCATGCATGATACATACCTATATATAATACACATATCTTTATAAACGGTTATCTATTATTCTTGTACGTTTTTTTTTTGTGGAAATTTAGTTTCTAGTACAACAAACCGTTACGTTTTCCTTTTAAATGACGAATAATAATAATAATAAGAATGTTTGCAGCGCGACGTCGGACTGTTAATAGCACTAATCGAGTTTTTTAACACTGTCTAGGTCTTCAAGTGGTGCTAAAGTCTATCATTAAGGCGATGGCTCCGTTGCTGCAGATAGGACTGCTCGTGTTGTTTGCCATAGTCATTTTCGCCATTATTGGCCTCGAATTTTACTCGGGAGCCTTACACAAAACTTGTTATAGCTTAGAAAATGTAGGTGAGTATCAGATTGCGTTCGGTACGTGACGAACGATGTCACGAATTTGTTGTTGTTGTTGTTGTTATTGATGATGGTGGTGGGTCGCTGATTTTTTTTTACAAAAAAAAAGATAACTTAATATCTTGTACTTTTAACACAGTCTATGAAAATATTTCATGTTTTCGTTCGATAAAACTGGAATTTTCTTTAAAAAAATATTAAAAATATCTTCAAAACTGTCAGATCTCCATCAATGAAGGTTTAATATAGATAACATATATATATATTATATATATATATATATGTAAATAAATATTATGTTGACAAGTTTCATCCTTTGGACATAAACGCTAAAAAAACATATATAAATAAAATGTACGATTAAATTACCAGAAAGACTCGACAGTTTCTAATTAAAAGGAAACTCCACGTCCGGTCGAGTACACAATATCACATGCCAAACATTGCCGTCCGTAATTGTGATCCCCGTTTTAGATTTTATGTTCTTCATCTTGAAAAATACTTGTTCGCATAATATTATCTACGTGCTGTTGAAAGGCGAGCTCATGAAAAGTGCACGATTATGTACTTCGTGATACTTTTCCTTTGAGACATGAGGATTATAAACATCCACCGGACTTGCTTGATTGAATTCTTCGTTTCGACGTCGAATTCGTTTATACATCAAAACATTTCATTAGCAGTGATACATTCCGTCATTGAATTTGTGACTTAATCGTCATATTTTCATAATTGTTCGATCCTTTTTTTATATATTATTAAATAATTTATTTATGTTTATATTTGATCAGCAGTTTTGTTTCAATGATATGTCTTAATCATTTGTGTGTTCTTTTTTAAATCATCTCTTAATTCTCTAATATTTTTTTTACCAAAAATGTAAAAGTTATTATTTATACTAAAAATTAAATTTATATAAATTCATATACTATTATTATTGCTTGAATATTTTGCTTGATTACTTAACACTTATAGATTTTTTTGGATTATTTTAATTTATTCATATATATATATATATAACAAAATACAATTAAACAAATTTGTAAATTAGTTTATATTTTCTTCGTGAATAACTGGAATAATTTATGCGTTATATTTTAATTAATTATATATACTTCATCTGCAATCTCTTAAATTCTTGATCAAAATATATAAATTTTTTTAAATTTTAAAGCCACTAACATTCTAATAATTATTTCTTAAAAAACCGTTGTATTCGTTTTCTTTTAAGTAAATTCGTACACAGAATTGTTTTCATTTAAGAATATATTTCTGAAACTGGCATTAAATTCACTTCTACATGTCAATTCGTTTTTCACTCCGCAAGCTATAATTTTTTTCTAATTAAAAATGTCGATTCAATTATTATTAACCCCTTGATTATTATTATTAACCACGGTTTTTCTACTCAAAAATGCAGAATAAATTCTTATTCGTCATTTTTGATTGTGCTTATACTCGTTTTGATAGTGATCGTCTTCATAGCATCAAGATACAGAAAAATCTGTACTTTAAAAATATTATAAAATTGTTTCTATGGTCGATGGAGTGAAAAAAGAATTCAATCGTTAAAGTAGGTGCGCCCACAGCGCCATAACTGTCTTGTTATACGATATTTTTTATTTATCTTGTTTTCTGAGTCACAATTATCATCTCTCAATCGATTAATCGACATGAATCGCACTCACACGGCGACACTTTCTACTTGCAGATCGTATAGTCAAAGAAGGTGAGTCGGCGACGCCGTGCTACACAGATATCCAAGCATTGGCGCCACCGGGCAGCTACGTGTGCAACTTCAGTGTGTCGGCGTGTCTGGAACGTTGGGACGGACCCAACTCCGGCATCACGTCGTTTGACAACATCGGTTTCGCCATGCTCACAGTGTTTCAGTGCATCACGATGGAGGGCTGGACTGCCATACTCTATTGGGTACTTAAGACAGAATCTGCTTACACGCACTCTCTCTCTTCGACAATAGAGAATGGCGCCAAAAGACCTCGTTCTAATCATATTCGTTTTTTTATTCTAGACATACACACGCACATCTTTTTTATTTGGATGAATATCAATTTGAAAAATAGAACTATTTACTTACTTTTTTTTTTGTTTTTAGTTACAGTGCAGAGTAAGTCAGTTTCGACGAAACGCATACAAACGTACACACTTTATACATACATATATGTATATATATATATATATGTTATGTGTGTATGTATGTATGTATATGTGTCTTTAATAAAATAACTCACGAACGGTACAAGTATGCATGCACATCTTACATATCTATTTCGTTAGGTTATTATGTATTGTCTTTCACAAATGAATTAACACCTCGCACACAATCAAATGTTTCTTATAAAAATATCTAATAACTGCTTATTGTCTCTCTTGATACACTTAAACGCATTTCGAAATCGATGTCATCATATTTCGAGCACAGATAAACATGAATCTTTTTATTCTCATTCAATTGATTTTTGATATCAAGTTTTATAGTATTATCATTCATCGATCGATCTTAAATTGAACATGTTATTTCTACAAACGTACACTTTTATATTCTTTTTAACACATTCGTGAATACGGAATTATATAGCGGTTACTTCTACTGGGATAAGATATCCTTATACATCATTATTTTTATACACATTTTCACTTGTATTATTGAAGCACAGATTTTTAGAAATATTTGTGAGAAACATCTTTGTCTTCATAGAAATATTACGGTATCCCTATTAAATCAGAAAATTTGTAGTTTTCTATACCTTGGTGTTCTTAGAATGAAGGTATAATGTTTGAACTATAAACTCAACGTTGGAAAAACATTTAAAAATGATTAATAATCACTGAATATTTTCTATTAAAAAAAAACTTCATCGAGAGTTTGACATTTATGGAAAATTAATCGAATTTTATCTAAAATAGAACCACAAAGAGAGATTCGAATAGATTGCATTAATTCGCTATTTTATATAAATTATTCAATACTAATTCTACAATTGACAATAGGAATAATTAATTAAATAAAAATAATACACAATATGGTTCTGTTACTGTAGATAAATACATTTTACAGATGATTTTCTACCGATCCTACGAATCATTACTTAAATGTTTTTGTTTCTTAAAGTTATTAGAATGAAAACGCACATGAAATATTTAGAAACGATGAATGATCACTTATTGAAAATTTTTGATCAAAAAAAAAGTTCTTTTCATTTTATGGCGTGAGCGAAAAATTCATTTGCGAAAGTGACTTCGACGCTTTTACATCCGTCCATCACATCCGTTAAAAACTCTTCATCTCTTACGACTCAACACTGTTCGTGAGTTATTGTACGACACGTTGGTTTCATATCAAAAAAAAATACTCTGTATTTTATTCACGAGTAGTTCGGCCCGACCGGATTGCGGATACGGTTCTGAATTTGTGCAGCTCGTCGGTGCTCATTCGTCTAACGAGACACTGAGCACAGGCCAGTGACATATTTGGCGCGGATTTGTCTGTATTCCGTTCGGAAACGGCTGGTTCACATATAGAATTAGAGACATAGAATTGATTGAATTAATTCAGTTCGAGTTTCTGTTTTACTTAGTATTTTCTAGTAACGATCGATTTGTTTTCGTTGATTAGAAGTTTCGTTTATACGAATAGTTTAGAGAAACGAGTAGTTAGAATAGAATTATTTCTTTTCTAGTTTTGTATTAACGTTACATGACCTTTTGAAGTATGTTGACAGTAATTTTCTTGAATATTTTTATGTTCGTTCAGTACAGTTGATTTGAATTTGTCTAATCGAGATATTTCATTGATTAGAGTTTCACTGTACGTTTATCTATTCTTTCACAGATTTGAATAAAGCTGTGGCAATAGAGGTGAATGAACACAAATCAGTTATGAAACTCATAAATATGATTTTTCAGCCGTAAACGAGAAAATGTTTGATATTTTTTATAATTTTTTTTCTATGCAATCATAAGAAATAATAATTAACCAATACACACTTGCGTGACAACCAAAAAAATTCAATATTAAAGAGAAATTATTTATTTTTCTAATTAATATACTAATGATTTAATTATTCCAAAAATTTACAATTTTTCTCCCATATAAACTAATAAAAGAAAAATAAAATAAAATATAGTGAATGAAAAGAATTCAAAGTAAAAAATATATTACTATTTTGAAAAAAATATATTCTCATCTGATGAAATTACTTCCCTGCGTTAGAATATAACTACCAGAAAATTTCAATTTTAAAGAGAAATTATTTATTTTTCTAATTAATATATTAATGATTTAATTATTCAAAAAATTGATAACTTTCCTCTCATATAAACTAATAAAAGAAAAAATAAATAAAATATGACGAATGAAAAGAATTCAAACAGAGTAAAAAATATATTACTATTTTGAAAAAAATATATTCTCATCTAATAAAATTACTTTCCTGTGTTAAGATAACTTTTACAAGCCTGATTTACTCCCCGTGAAATGGATAGGTTATGTCTACTTTAAATCTAAATATTTATTCATTTTTTGATAAGTTTTCACATTGTATTTTTTGTAACCAATAATTTAAATTGATTTTAGTTTAGAATATTTTCAATTTTTATTCATTTTCTGTCTTTAATCTGATATATTAAAAGTTAATGAAAAAATTCAACAATTATCATATGGAAAAAGATAAAATGAAAGACAAAATAAAACTTTTTGTATTAAAAACGATTTAAAAAAGTAATATCTTCGACTTATACTTTTCTATTAAATCAAATTATAAAAATATTTTTCTATTGGTGAAAAACTTATAACTAATTAAAAATTATACTAAAACAGTCAATGAAGCCATTTTTACAACTTTTATAATTTATCACGTTTATAAAAGAGACCAAAAAGAGTCAATTATATAAATAATCTAACAAATTATTTCTCATTGAACTTATTATCTTTTTGATTCGTCAACTACCAGCTAGAATGGGTTATAGAAATAGTATTATCTTTAAATAACACTCTTTGTAAGTAATATTTTTGACTCTATAAATAGTATACTCCTTATAAAATACTTGTTCAAGATACTCACATCTTGAAATCCACTCAAGCTTGAAATTTCACTTACTTCCTGTCGAAAATAATATTTTAATTGATAGATACATAACACTACAATTCGAAAAATAAAAAATCTGTTTTTATTCTAAAAATAATGAGATTTAATAAACATTTATTTTCTGTTTACTGATGTTTTCAAACAGTGAAACATTTAACTTAAAGTGAATCCAATTTTCTTCATTATTTTCTCAATAGTGAAAGATGAAAAAATAAAAATACTGCCATAATTATTTTCAAGTACTCATTAATACAAGAATTTTCATAAAAGCACAACCAGGCAGCTTGATTTGTCTAAAACTTATTAGAATTAAGTTTTCGAGCTTTATATTACACAAAAGATAAAACAATTTCTTAAACATTTTATTTAAAAAAAATTCTTTAAAGTTTATAATACTTGAATGTCTCATACAAAGTATTTTTTATTAGTGTTGAAGATTTTTTTTTGTAAAACGAATCAGTTAGTAATCAAACTCTTGAAAAAGTTTAAGTAATTTTTTTTAGGTAAGGATGCAAATTTTATATTCGAATATTCATTAAGGCTAAAAAAGATTTTCTTATAATTACATGCTGCTTGTCTAATGGAATTATTTTCATTTTTAACGAGTGCTAAGATAACTTTTAGTATTTATATTTGCCCCTCGGACCATGGGTTAGTTTTGTCTGTTTTAAATCTTAAGATCTATTTATTTTTCATACATCTTCAAACTAAAAATAGTTTTTTTAATCAAAAATATAAATAGAATATTCAGATCCTAATTTGACATATTTTCTATTTTTCATAAATTTTCTATCTTGGATCTAATATATTATTATTTAATATAATTTATTTAATATAAATAATTTATATTAAAATTATATTAATTATATTTTTAATAAAATTACATTATTATTAATATAAATTATTTATATTAATTTTTATTTATTTAATATAAATTAATGACAAATCTTAAAAATCATCATATGAAAAAAGACAAAGTTTTAAATAAATACCAACTCTACTAGGTTCTAAAAAATAAAAAAATATGTTTAGAAAGAACAATAAGGTTAAACGAAAAATGAGTTTCATAATTGATTTAATTTCTGATCACTCTATTAATAAAAGTAATAACTTTTTCAATCATTTAATAAAAAAAGGCTTCCGTATAAAATATACAATATATAAATAATCTCCAAGTACAATTGATTGAAATTCAGAAATGTTTACAGTAAAATCTCGTAACGATATAAATTTATTATCTAGAAATATTTTTTTAAAAAAATAGTCATTTTACATAAATTGAAAATTTTATTCCTGAAAGTTAATTTTATTAATTATTCTTCTAATATGAAAATATCCATCTCTAAGAATAGTTTGTGTGTAATTTGTAACACTCTGCAAAGTAAGACTATTAATAAATGATCCAAACTTTTCTTATCATTAACAGTTTTAATTTAACAGTTTTTGTTAATTTAATTTCATAAATTTAAAAAAATGTCTTAAAAATTTATACTCTTTTTTATTGACAAACAAATAAAATTCAACAAGCTAGTAGATGGTTTTCCCTTTCTATTTAAACTTTTTCCATTCAAATAATGAGTACATCGATTTTGATATTCGAATAAATAAAACATTTTGAAATATTTATTGTAGATAAGTTTTCTGGAACATGTTAGGAGATTCTACTGTAAACCAATCGAAATTAACGAAACGAAATTTCTTTGCGAAACACTAATATCTGATTATCGAGAAGTGCGTTGTACCGGATCTTAATTCAAAATGAATTGTTTTGACAGTTTGAAACGATTTTTCAAAAACATTCGATTTTTTTATGGCACATTCTCATATATATAATTATATACGTATTGAAAAGTGCGCTTCTAAATGTTTTTTATGTATCGCTAAATGTTGTGTGTTTTATAGAACATATTTTCGTTTTATTGTAAAAAGATCAGATAAACTTTTTAACGCGTTCTCGTCGAGAACGAACGAACCGGTAAGTCTTTTCAAATTTAACGGCGTCGCCGTTAAATCTCTCTTCCTCGACTTGAACAGAGACGTAAATATCGAAAAAAAAATACTTTTCAGCTTTGAAATTTTCCTCCGGGCAACGGTATTTTCCCGATCGACTTATCTTTCCGATTTTTCTTTCGTTTCGAGATTTTATTCAGTTCTGTTTTTTAAATGTCTATGCTATAACAGTCGTCTTGTATTTATTTTCGCATCGGTGTGCTTCTATGTGTCAACAAGAGACCATCACGTACTAACTATGGAAAATTTATTTAATCAATATGGTTTTCAGACAAACGATGCGCTGGGAAGTTCGTACAATTGGATATATTTCGTCCCTCTCATCGTGCTTGGCTCCTTCTTTATGCTCAATTTAGTTCTTGGTGTGCTCAGCGGGTAAGTTGAACGTTAACATAATAAATGTTTCGATTATATATGGCAGAGTGTGTCTGTGCACTGCGTCCGGCATTGATTCAAACGACAATGTTTTCGTTCTTTTCACACAGTGAATTCTCGAACGAGAGGGGTAGAGTTGAACGTAGAGCGAAGTTTTACAAAACCCGTTCGAAACAAATGTTCACGCATGCTTTCGCTGCATATTTAAATTGGATCACACAAGCAGGTGATGATCATAAATCATACAGAGAGTATCATTTCGCTCGACGCTTGTGATAACTGAATAATTAGTCGGCGTGTCGACATGAAAACGATGTACATACATGAAACGATGACAGCCGTTGCAATGCGTGTTGAAATGCCCGTAATAAGAAAACCGTAGAGTGATTTTTTTAGTTGATACAAATCGCACATTGATAACTCGAAATTAGTTGATATAAAATTGCACAGCGAATTTTATCAGATACAAGCTTAGAACTACTATCGAACCATGTAATGCTAGTAATCCCAGACAAACAAATTCCGTATATCTTCTCATTGAACTTCTATAAATATTATTCAATTTACTGACTTTTGATAAAAATCTTTAAAGCTTTTTACTATTTTTTCTTTATAAAATTAAACTATAACAATTATATAATTAAACTTCAAACAAGTCTTGATAGCTTGGAAAATTAAATAAAATATAATTCAATTGATAAAAATCATCAAATATATGAAAAAATGACGAGATTAACTTCTTAAATTTTGCTGAAGTTTAAACAGAACTATTTTTATATTTAAAAAGTAAAAATTTATACCACAAAAACATTAAATATTTTGAATCATTATAAGATATTTTTTAAAGAGAAAACAAACGAGTAGCTCGATTCAAATGGGAAGGTTGTAATGAAATCTTAATCAAGTTAATTAATAAAATTAAATTAAATCACTTGTTCTTTACATTAAATTATTTTTTGAAATTTTAACAACGTTTAAATCCAATATAAATTATTGAATTTATTTTTAAAAAAATTTATACCTTATTAAAATTTAATATAAAACAGTTTGAATCTTATTTTAATTCAGAATCGGAGAGACACATTGAGTGAACTGGAAAATTTTTCCAGTATATTGTTCTTGCACTTATTTATTCTTATTTAATTTCACTCTCTAAAAAAAATTCAATTAATAATCTATGAATTAATTCGATCAATTTTGATAATATCAAAGAAAACTTGAATTGACTGTTCGTTATTTATCAATTAAACATTTATGCCTTTCTAATTTTTAAAAATAATGTAATAAATCATGTTATAGTCTTGGAATTAAAATAAAAATTTAATATATTTTTTAATCTTCGATAAAATTAGCTTTATGTTTCATACATGTATATCGAAAATGTATTATACATATGTAGAAAAATCTGTAATGTGTATAGACACAAATCATTTTATAATAAATCGATTTGTTTTTATTTACAAAAAGTTACAGATTTTTCAATGTTTTGTGATATCTATTTTTGATAATCGTTTAAATATCATAAAAACCGCACCGCAGATAAAAACTCTAAATATGATCGATAAATTAAAAAGCTAAACTAATTCATACTCAAATATCACTTCATTAAAAAAATACAAGAGACGCACTGAAAATAATCCAAAAAGTATATATAAAATCGCTAAACTGTAGACAAAAAAATATATTTCTGTATGTATGTATGTGATTCTTTTGTTGTTGGTAAAAGTACAGCTTGTATGTAATACGCTTATTTGTAACCCTGTAGAGAGTTTGCCAAGGAAAGAGAAAAAGTAGAAAACAGACAAACATTCCTCAAATTGCGGCGACAACAGCAGCTGGAACGCGAGCTCAACGGATACGTGGAATGGATTTGTAAAGCAGGTGAGTTTCAGTCGTCCGTGGGTTAGAATTCATCACGTTATAACCTTTACAGGCATTTTGATAACAGACATCATTTTATAACCTTTATCTCTAATTTAATTCTAAACCTATAATCGTTTTTTTCCATTAAAATAAGCGATTCTTCGTTTAAATCCTAATTATACTAGATTATTCCATCTGATTTAAATATAAAAACCAAATTGCACGTTCTCTTTCCTTTATGTGTTATAACGACATTATAACGATTTTATTCTTCTTTCTAATGTAAAATAGGTTTAAGTAAAAATAAATTTTTACTGAAATCACATTTTTCTCAAACGACTTATGTTAATTTTATTCTTTTTTTTAACTTATCGACCACAAATTTCTTCTCTCAAAACAACAGAAAACTGACTTAAGCTTCACAAACTAATTCTTCTTCATCCTAAAAACGACAGTCATGTTTTTCTAATAAAAAATTTAATAAACGGTCTATAATTTATTTATTGAACATTTTCAATGATCCGTAGACTGAAAAAAGAATTAATTTGTGAAACGAGTCAATCTTCTTTAATTTTGAGAGCAGAATTTGTAATTTACTCTGTTAAAGTAGAAGTAAAAACATATTAAACCCATTTCAATTATTTCTTATAGTTTAATTTCCACAGGAAAAACTGTATATATATTGAAACGATCTCTAAATAATTATTATTATATATATTTTATTTTGTAGGCCATTATTAGATTAGTAGTTTATCAGTAGTCACACACAATTAAATCAAACACACATCCACATGTAAATATTTATCAATTTATTTAAATATATGTATATATATATTATAAGACGTCATTTGTTTGTGCAGAGGAAGTAATATTAGCCGAAGAAAGGACGACGGAGGAAGAGAAAATGCATATAATCGAAGCGAGGCGGAGAGCCGCGGCGAAACGGAAAAAATTGAAAAACCTCGGCAAGAGTAAAAGCACGGATACGGAAGAGGAAGAGCAAGAAGAAGATATCGGTGACGATGGTACGTTCGATTCACGTTTAATTATATTTCCTTTCGGATGTTGTGCAGTGCGCGTTTTCTTTACGTTCGTCTGAGGACATTTCTGTCGAACGTTTAAGTATGGTGCTTGACGGTAAACGATATATTAACAGAGTTCGATAATATATATATATATATATATATATATATATATATATATATATATATATATATATTAATATATATGTATGTATATATTGCCAATTCATAAATTTAATTATTTAAAATGAAACACGCATCGATATTAGGAACACCTTTTCCACTTATTCATGTCTTGTTTTATTTTTTGCTGAATTATAATTTTCCATAATTCTAATTAATTGAAGATTTCATCATATTTCAGTATTTACATTTTTCTAATAATGAATTTAATTCCTTTTAAAATATTTCTGTCCAACATTAATCAATTGAAGATTTTAATTCGTTAATTTATAAAATAAATTTCGAATAATTTATCTTCAATTGTAATCAACCTGTTAGCTGTATATGACGAGTATACTCGTCACGAAGACGGATTTGATCAATAAAATTATCGATTTTTCGAAAAAATCGAATACCGTTTCGTTACATTTTAATTCAGTTTTACAGCAGCTGCATATATTTTGTGTTTGACGAGTATACTCGTCATCATTTCATTTTCGTACCACAATGTAGGTACACATTTTTAAAATAGAGAGACACAGCTGACAAGTGAATTGAAGATTTCTAATAATTTCTTAAAAATGAATTTTTATAACATCAATTAAATGAGGAGTATGCTTCTTTAATAAGTTCGCTCCATTAAAATTAAAAAAAAAAACAATATTGCCAACAGTGACTTTTATTGTTTTGAAATAAATTTACATAGCTTTAGTTAGATTGAAATTCAATTAAAATGAATGATGAAATATCGATAATAATAGTTTAAATCGTTTTAAGATAATATTAAAAACAATAATATCAGTTAATTGAAGATTTCAGTTAATGACTAAAAAATGAATAATTAAAATATCGGCTTGAGTACGTTTTAAATAAATTTTCATAACTTTGATTAATCAAAAAATACGGATTAATTCAATAACTAAATATAGAGGACAATGAACAATTATTAAAAATTTAATATTTATTTCATTTTATATTTTTATACATTTAAAACAGCGATTTTCAACATAGTTCTAGGGTAAATCCACTTTCACAAATAAGTTTTTCGCTCAAACCAAAAAAGTATTTTCTAATCAAAAATCTTCAATAAATAATTGTTGACCAGGTTCAACTGTTGCTTGTATGTATTTCTATAACGGTTGTGCCATCTCATGAATATTTTAGTACCTGAAAAACTAGTTTATTCGATGAGTACAATTTCAATTCATGAAAGAATCGAATTTTCTTCCAAAAATTAATTCTTGTTCATCCTGTAAACTACGAATTTTGTACCTGGTATGACTGATTTTTCTGTGCGTTTTCATGCTGTGAAGATGACGGCATCAGCAACAAACAAAAATATTTACAGAACATTTTTCGTACGGTTTATGGATTGAAAAAAGAATTTATTTGTAAAAGTGAATTTAGTCACAGTGCCAGTACTGTACAGAGCCAAACGTTTTCTTGCGATAACAAAAATATTTTGTATCTTCGTTGTTCTTTTATCCACTTGAAATTAATTTCATGGCACAATTATTTTATGTTTTTAAACGTTACTTATATTTTTTCTAAAGTATACTTTTCCTCGCTTCAATGAAAAAAAGAACTATAAATAAATATTTCAAATTTATTTATATAACTAGGTCTCTACAAATTACTATTAATAAAATAACCACTATTTTAAGTGCTTGTTTTTCAAATTTATGAATTAATGAAAATTAAAATTACTTACCTTGAAATTACACTAGTACTCACTTATAGTTGTCTCCTTAGAGTTCCTCTAAACAATATGAAAAACCAAACAAACTCTTAAACATTTTTAATCGGTCTCTATGAGGAGTCATAGCTTCTATTGATAACCATTAATTTAAAATATGATTAAATACATTTTTATGAAATTTAATTTCTTTATATATATATATATATATATATATATATATATATATATATATATATAAGATTAATTTAAAAATTTAAATTTCATAAATAATACATCTATACAAAAAATGTAAAATAAACATACAAAAAAGATGCGTGTTCCATTTACTTTTTTCTTTAATCAAATTCTATATCGTATTTTACCTGAGGTCTCCTGTAAAACAAATATCATAAAACCATCGACATTATCGGAAAAAAAATGCACAATGGTACAGAAGGAAGGTAAATTTGTAACTACGGGCAACTGATATGCTATATGATTTTATATGTGTTGTAATGATGACGTGTTTTGATATAAATAGTGATCAAATTATACTCAGATGCTACAAAAAAATTAACGTGTGGGTGTTTCTTCCAGTGCCTAAGAAAAAACCGAAAGGTATGACTGTTGCTGCTTACCCAAACCCTTAACTATGTAATCTCACTGCAATATTATTTACTTGGTACTTGTATTGTAATTTTTAATTAGTGACTATTTTTGACCGGAGCCACATAAAAAATATATCAAACGTTTGTCACACGAAACATGCGCTCGTTATTATTTTTATAAGTTGAAATAGCGACGTGAAAGGACAGCATGATTATCAGTTTTGATGATGTTTTAAAATAAACCATGACACACGTACAAAAACAAACATTTCAATATTAAACATGAAAAAACTATCCACTGCGTATATTTTTATCTGATATATCATTTATAACTGTATTCAGTTAAACATAAAGTCACTGTATACATGACTTTACATCAAATCCAGAAGTTCAAGGGGAAGACTTTTGAATTTAAGACCATTTTTCTAAATTAATTAATTACACCAATTTCTGATAATGTTTATTAAAGTAATTCTTAATAAATCAAAAGAGTTTACATCTTAAATTAATTAGTTTGTCAATATTTTGACAGATGACAATAAAATGAAATTGTTTTATTAATATTTTTAAAAAATGCATACGTTTTGTACATGTTCAAAAATATTTTAAAATATTTTATGTGTGAGGTGACAAAACGTAGAATAGTATAGAAGAATGTGGAAGAAAGGAATCTTTCTTAAATAAAATAATTATTTTATGAATAAAGCTTTATTAAATGAATAAAGCGTATTATATCCAAATTTTACTTCAATCCAGATTTTATTTATCCCGAAAAAGTAATTAGTTTTAATCAAGAAATCATTTTACTGTAATTTAGAGCCTCATGACTGATATCAGATGGGAATTAAATAACGATTTATATTTTAAGTTATTAAGTATAAAAATTACAATAGATATGATATAATGATGAAAAAGTGAGAAGAATGAAGGTTAAAAATAAAAAATATTATTATTTCTTATTTAAATAACTCTTAATCATATAATTTTAAAGAAAATCTTTCTATCTGTGTGAAATCTCATCAGACGGTTTGAAAATATACAAAGAATTGCAATAAATTTATGATGTGGCATAAAAAACTTTATTCATCAAGAAAAGCATAGGATATTCAAGAAACAACGTTCCATAAATTCAATGAAATCTTCTCAAATTTTCTCCAATAAAAAAGCAAGTTTCGAAACAGCGAAAATGTTATTAGAAAAATTCTACAACAGTCAAGTTATTAGAAAAATCTGTATATAACTACAAGAATAAATGACTTAAGTTTTTAAGAGAATTCGTTTTAAATCTTGTCGACTTTTAGAACTACATTTTTTTATAAAGAATGTGAATCCATTATCTGGGAATAGGACGACTTGAAAAAAATATAAGGAAAACCTAACGAAGAATGAAACTCAAGTTCATCTTCTACTGTTAAACACGAGGATGGAGGTATCATGACTGGAGTATGCAGAGATTATAATAATAGATAAAATTTACATTTTATAAAAAAAACTGACATTATAGACAAGAAACACTTCAAAGAATTATTTGAAATTGAGTGCAGCGAAAATGAAAATTTTCAACAGTTTTCTTTTACCAAGATAAGAATGCTAAATAGAACATTAATTATTAACACATCGCTATTATATATCTACAAGAATGGAATTGAAAGGAATTCGAAGCTTAATTCCACGAATTAAGCTTCGAATTGATTTCTCGTTCACCCTATTCTCCAGACTTGGCTCCATGCGACTTCTTCCTCTTCACAAACTTAAAAATCTGGCTCGGTGGGAAGAAATTGTCGTCGAACGAGGATGTCATCTTCGCCGTCAATGCACATTTTACAGATTCGCTGGACCAAGTGTATAGTTCTCAATGGAGACTATTTTAAGAAATAAAATCGTTCTTATTTTCGAAAAAATGATGTTTAACTTCCTTTTTTACCATACTTATCAAACGACCCGCGCATAGCTTTAAAAATCTGATTGTCAGCTTTTCTTTCAGTTTTATAAATGGTATCTTCATTGAAATAATTAATAATGATAATTTTCAGCAGTCAATTACTAAACATTTTGATCAAGAAGTGATGTGTGTAAAATAAAAATGTATTTTTGAAAGTAAGAATAATACATTAAAGGTTCTATAAACATCTTGATAGATTTAAAAATCGTTGATTTTATAATAGAGCATTACTCAGAAGTTACATTCATATTTGTAATATTATTTTATATTTAATATAGAAAACTTATAGACACACAAAATAAACTCTCGAACATGAAATCAGAACAAAGATTCAAGAAGACTACAATAACAAAACATTTTACATTTTCACACCAATATTCTACAAGTCTATTTTTACTGGACAAGAATCAATAAACGATATCTAAATAAGTATATTTATTGAACTTTGTTAATACTGAAAAGATATCTGTGTATGTTACTGTAAATCAGTAAATCGTTCAATAATTTCTTTATAAATGAATGGTGTACAAATGATCAAGAGTATAAAACAAAAACTCGTTGGTATATTTTTTATGTGGATCGGTGGCTGTATTAAGGTTATAGTAGACAGCTACGATTGAAAGTAATTATTTGGAGAGAAAATTATTATTATTAATATTATTATATATCTTAATAGAGTATCTGAATGTCTTGAACTATGCTTGGCTGCTTTTGAAATATAAAATTGATTCCATCGTAATGACCAATAGCGGCATTTAGATATTTGATACCACAGTAATATATTTGTGTAGAATGATTGGCGACAATTCGATTGGTTGATTGACTTATATATTTTGATTGATCAATACTACCATAACCTCAAAATAGTCTTGGTAATACCTTCAATGCATGCTCTATACAGGATAACGAATTGATAATACAAGATCTTATGAACGAACGATCAATTCACATTATCTTGTGTAGTAGTACTTTTTAAGTATATATTGATGATTGATACGATACGGCTTTTTAGTACTCCTGACCATGTAGGATTTAAAATGTAGGCTGAATGTTACGCTTTTAGGTTCGAACTATATATTTATATACATATGTATAAATATATATATGTGTAAACATGATTGATGACGACTAACTCGGAAAGTGACTGGCTTCGTAGTTGAACATTTGTGTAACGATTTTTTTTTTCTTTTTTGGAATATTTAATACTGACTTTACGAACACCACATGTGAATGTCACGTACTTGCAAAACAAATGATACGGATTCAAGATTTTTTTATCAGGGACGTTCTTCGATTTTTTTAAAATCTCATTTCCACTTTTTTCAAAAATAACGATTTTTATTTCTGAATATTTTCTATAAGCCACTTCTTTATTTTATTTATAAAAAATATACCCATCATGTATGTTTTTGTTAAACGATAATTATATATATGAATAATTTCTCAGGATTGAAAAGAAGAAAAATAATCCTTTTTTATTATTTTATACCTTCGATTCTTTATTAAGAGAGTTGAAAGGACTTTTTAAAATTTTCTTTTTTATGATTTATTATTCGGAAAACATGTCTTTGATTGTAACAAACAGGCATTTTCAGGTTTATTTATTATCGAAACGTATGTACAAATAACGATATTACTTATTAATGGAACGTATCGTTTTGATCCATCGGATTCGATCGCAAAAGTAACACTGTTTTCCAGAAATAATTCGACAAGTAAGTATCGAAAATCATCAGATATTTTCGTTACTTAATCGTATCGTATTCTCGTTACCATTATATTGATTTGATTATTGAATTTGTAAATTATTACTTGCAGTATCTTGAAGTTTAAGTTCGTTTTCATTTCGTAAAGGCGGCAACATTCGTAAATTGAAACGTTTCGTCGTTCTGTTTTGCAAGTGCATTTTGTCGATTTCTACACAGTGCTGTCGACGGACACAGCATCGTTTTGACGGATCGATTTGCTTTGTAGGTTTCTCGCGAACCTCTTATTTAAAGTCGAGGGTGAAAAATAAAGGTGCGTGCGTCAACTTCTGGAGGGCGGAGAAACGGTTACGTTTTTGGATCCGTCACACAGTCAAGACGCAGTGGTTCTATTGGTTCGTCATTGTGCTTGTGTTCTTCAACACGGTCTGCGTCGCTGTCGAGCACTATAATCAACCGCGTTATCTAACAGATTTTTTATGTAAGTATTCATTGTCAGTATTTCAAATTGTTTAACTTTTATTTCCAGTTAATTAATTTCATAAATTAAATTTATTGAAAAAAATTATAAATAATAATCAGAGGCGACGATATTAATTATTGAATATTTTTGATTATAAGAAAATGTAATCATGTGGAATAAAAAATCATTTGAGAAGTTAAACAACTAAATACACACATTTTTATAATAGATTTTCTTGTACAAATATTATTCTCAAATTTTTTTCTTCAATTTGTGTAAAGACTTATTAATCGTTTTTCGGCCTTTCATTAATGTACACAAAAATCGTTGATCATTTGGGGTTCATAGATGTTGAATAGTGCTATCATAAGATTTTGTAGAATATGAAAATTCTAGATTTGCTTTAATCTATTTTTTTTACAATCGGTTTGTCTGTTATTGTAAAATCTTATTTAATCTTTATACTTTAACGTGTGAAATCGTTTCCAGATTATGCTGAGTACGCTTTCCTCGGCCTTTTCATGATGGAAATGTTCATCAAAGTGTATGCCCTCGGACCGCGGATCTATTTCGAATCGTCGTTTAATCGTTTCGACTGCGTCGTCATATCCGGTTCCATTTTCGAAGTGGTCTGGTCGGAAGTGAAGGGCGGATCGTTCGGTCTGTCCGTACTGAGAGCTCTCCGGCTGCTCAGGATCTTCAAAGTCACGAAGTACTGGTCGTCGCTGCGTAATCTCGTCATCTCGTTACTCAACTCGATGCGTTCGATCATATCACTGCTGTTCCTTCTGTTCTTGTTCATATTGATATTTGCCTTACTCGGAATGCAGCTGTTCGGTGGACAGTTCAATTTCGACGAGGGAACGCCGGCGACCAACTTCAATACGTTTCCGATCGCGCTGCTTACCGTATTTCAAGTATGTACCATAAAAGTCACGCTCAAAAATTATATATATATATATATATATATATGTATATATATATATATATATATATATATATATCAAGACTCTTCACAGTTATTCATAAAACAATTAAATCGTTCACCGAACTGTAATACAATTCCAGATCCTCACCGGTGAAGATTGGAACGAAGTAATGTACCAAGGTATCGAATCACAAGGTGGTCACAAGAAAGGGATGGTCTACTCGTTATATTTTATCGTTCTCATGTTGTTTGGTAACTACACACTGCTGAACGTGTTCTTGGCTATCGCTGTCGATAATTTAGCGAACGCTCAAGAACTAACAGCGGCCGAAGAGGAGCAAGTCGAAGAAGATAAAGAGAAACAGTTACAGGAGCTCGAAAAAGAAATGGAAGCGTTACAGATGGAAGGTTCGCCACCTAGAGTCGAAGTGTCTCCGCCGTCGCCGGTCAGAGGGAAGAAGAAGAAAGACGATAAGAAATCCGACGATGAAGAAGAGATCGTAGGACCGAAACCTATGTTACCGTATTCTAGCATGTTCATACTTTCGTCGACGAACCCGTAAGTAGCTGCCGCCTCTCCGCTTTCGATCTGTTTTAAGACTTAATGTTCAAAATTTACATTTTATTAGCAATCAGAAATATTCTCTGTCAACTCTTTTCGAAGAATTGTTTCTTTTTTTTGAGAATTTCCTTAATTTATTCAACTTATCTTCTTCATTCTTCATGATTTCGATTAAAATCATGCAAAGAAATACATTTTCGAAAATTATTCACAAAATATCAAAATATTTAAAGAAATCTTGTTCATTTCGATTGTCTTATTCACATTTTCTTAGTGATTACATCCTCTTGACAACACTCAGAGACATTGTGCGATTTTTTATTTCTATGTGATCTGAAGATGATAGGCTCACGAATAAAATGCTAATATGGTAATCAAAATGAACAATTTTTGAATATTTTTCGTTGTTTCTTGTGACAGAGATGTTGTATGATACTTTTTCTCCTTTCACTCATTCCTTGCTAATCATTCATTAAACGTTATTCACTTCTTCTAATCCACATAGACACGTTTTTTTTTATTATGCCTTCTTGTTCAGATATTCTCCTATTCTCATGAATGACCTCTGTCTGTATTTTTTATATATTTGTCAGTGTTCTGCGAATCTGGCGATTGAATGCGATCCGTGTTTGTTGCAGAATACGTCGAGGGGCACATTGGGTAGTCAACTTAAAATATTTCGATTTTTTCATCATGATCGTCATTAGTTTAAGTTCGATAGCGTTAGCTGCCGAAGATCCAGTCGACGAGAACTCGACGAGAAACGAAATACTCAATTATTTCGATTACGCGTTCACGGGCGTGTTCACCGTCGAAATGATACTGAAGATCGTCGATCTCGGTGTCATCCTGCATCCGGGCTCGTACCTGCGCGAGTTCTGGAACGTAATGGACGCCGTCGTCGTCGTGTGCGCGGCCGTTTCATTCGTCTTCAATATGAAGTAAGCGAAGAAAGAAACTCCAATCGATATATTCGTTAGGAGATTGCATCGAAAGCCGCTGTTTTTTTTTTGTGTTTTTTGAGTATTCATTTCAATAACAAAATGTGTGAATACATTGATAAAAGTATTTGCCCCTCGGAATCTATGACTTTCTCCCACTTTTCTGGCAGAAGTTGAATTCCGCGTCGAAAGAATGGTCTGTATTTTGAACCAATCCATTCAGAAACCCAATTTACGACTTCTCCGTAGTTATGGAAATGTGTATCTTCCAAAGTGTGTTGTATCAATCAGAACAGATGGTAATTTGAGCAGGGTTTTCTTCCAATAGAGCTTGCAGTTGTTCATCTTCGAATTTTTTCGATTGACCTGGCCGTTGCTCGTTGTGAATGTCACAATCACCACTTTTCAATCGTCGAAACCAATTTCTACATACTGTTTCCGATGGAGCAGATCCGCCATAAGTTTTCGCAAGCAATCGATGAGCTTCAGCTCCACTTTTTTTCAAATCAAAGTAGTGTAGAAGTACACATCGTAAAAACAACTTATCGTGTTCCATTTCAATTCGATTATAGAAAAGCACTTGTGTAAAAATAAAATTGGTGTCTGATGATTGAATTTCAATGGGAAATGTTCACACTTCGAAATGACATGAGATATCTGTCACTGTCCACATCATACGCATCTACACGTGAAAAGCGGCTTTCAATGCAACATCCTATTATATATACTAATTGAATATATGATCGAGAAACTGGATATGATTTGTTAATTTCGCTTCACAGAGGCAGTTCGGCCGGTCAAAACCTGTCGACAATCAAATCGCTTCGCGTGCTGCGCGTACTCCGGCCGCTAAAGACAATTAAACGAGTGCCGAAACTCAAAGCGGTGTTCGACTGTGTAGTGAACTCTTTAAAAAATGTGATAAACATTTTAATAGTGTACATACTATTTCAGTTCATATTTGCTGTAATCGCTGTGCAATTATTTAACGGAAAATTTTTCTTCTGTAACGACGAAAGTAAACATACGGAGAAAGAGTGTCAGTAAGTACAAAAGTTTTCTATGGCATATTCATTACAACAGTCGAGATTAAAAAAAAAATAAAATCTATTAAATGTATTATCAAAAGAGAAATAAAACCGGTCTACTTAACGCTGAGAAAATGAGGATAAGCGTCGACATTTCTCCAGACTGCCTCACTTACTTATAACAATTTTTATAGTTTTAAATCTACAAGAATGTTTCACTGGTACTAATGACATGTAGTTGTAAGGAAAAAATAATGATATTTCTTCTTTAGGGGCTTTTATTTTGTGTTCGATTCGGAAGAACAGCTGCCAAAAATACAAGCTAGGTCGTGGGAACCGCAGAGCTTTCTCTATGACAACGTAATGCTAGCCATGCTGACACTTTTTGCAGTACAAACTGGAGAAGGCTGGCCTCAGTAAGTATCCAACAATCAAAGAATGATACATCAATCACAACAAATACACTATTATATATTTTTGGATATTGTTTCTCTTTTTTTAACAAAAATCACCTAGGATTCCAATACATGCTACTTAATTTTTATATTTAGAAATAAAAAAAAACGAGTAATAATATTCAAAAAGGTATGAAGACATCTTCTCATATAAAGTCGCTTACGAGCCACTGATTGAAATTTATTAAATTTTTATGCAAATGTCTATTTATTGGTTAATAAATATGTAATTACTATTTTACAGAGTTCTCCAGAATTCAATGGCAGCGACGGAAGAGGACGAGGGTCCCATCCAAAACTATAGGATAGAAATGTCCATATTTTACATAGTTTACTTTGTAGTGTTCCCATTCTTCTTTGTAAACATCTTTGTGGCCTTGATAATCATCACATTCCAAGAGCAGGGCGAAGCTGAACTGCAAGACGGAGAAATCGATAAAAATCAAGTAAGTGCGAAAATATACTTTCGATTTTAGGCATTCTATCAATTTGATAAAAAGGATTTTCGCAGTTGTTTGAAAAAAAACTTCTACACATTGCACTGTTAAATTTTGTTCCTTTTTATAATATTTTTAATATGTTTTAAAAGTAGTAACGAAAGAAAAATATTCAGTATTAATAGCCTAATATTTTTTTTTCATTTTTCTCTACACCCATCATTCATATTTACTTCATTAGAACTCTTGAGGCTAGTCTTGAATTCTAATTCCCTTCAAACAGTTTCGTATCATCTTTAGATGGTTCAGAATTCAAACCATTTTGAAACAAGTCGAAACAAGCTATTGAAAAAGAATTTAAGAATCGCCTTAAGTGTTCTACTGGAACAATTATAAATATAATATGTCTGTCGATTTTCCAGAAATCGTGTATAGATTTCACAATACAAGCGAGACCTCTTGAACGATACATGCCGAACAAACGTAATAGTTTAAAATATAAAATATGGAGGATAGTCGTTTCAACGCCATTCGAATACTTCATTATGTTACTAATCGTTTGCAATACAATTCTACTGATGATGAAGGTACATTCGCATTTTATCAATTCTTTCACACTGTTCTCGTTTATGATTAATCATTTATATTGTACTGCTTATACATAACTGATATTCACATCGATGCAGCGTTTCAAAATTGTATCGATGAGTGAATCTAATTTTAAAAAATAAGATTTACTTTTATCTCCTTTCATTTCTAAATTCTTTCAATTCTTTCTAATTCTTTCATTTAAATACCATGAAAAATAGAAATGAAATATAAAATATTATACAAATTCTGAACTTATATTCAAGCTATTAATATAATTATAAAATACTTCTTTACAGACCTGTATATCGACTTATATTTTTTTTTCATTTATTTTGTTCTCATAATAGAATAATTTTTCTATTTCTATTACCATAGATTTTTTTTATATTCTTATATCTTTAATAGAGTTTTTTTTATTCTTAATATATATATATATATATATATATATATATATTCTTATACAAATTTTGTATTAATTCATTAATTACTTAAAAAAGACTGTATACGAAACAGTCAATTTATCAAAATTTATAATAACAGTCAAATCGTTACGCCCATTCGGATGAGTTTAGTGATTTAAATATATTTGAAATGTAACAAGATAGCATTTGAGGAGACTGATAATTTGTTAAAGAATTATGTAATGGAAAAAAATTAAAGATAAATAGAAAATCAGTTATGTATAAATTGCAGTGATTTGAATACAAAATCCACAAATTAAATGTAAGATATATAAAAATTTATCAAAGAAAACAGCACCACACACTTACACACTCACATGGAAATAGAAGTGTTGGATGTTTATTTTTTATGTACATTTTTTATTATTGTTTGCGATGACGAATAACTTATATATGAAGATCATTCAGAGACGCTGTTAAATGTTCTTAGTACAAATATGTAGGTGATTCAACTTAGGCTTCCATACGAAAGTATTAAAAAAGAACGCAAAAATTAAAAAAGGAACATCTTATCGACGTTTAGTAATTTAGTTCAATTGTGTTTTAGTATTGGATTGAAGTAAAATACTAAATAAAAAATAATATGACTTTTCTTAATTCCTGCGGCCCCCTTTAATACTTCCATGTGGAAGTCTAAATTGAAAACACTCTTATGTATCTTGTGATTTTCAGATTTTACACAGAGAATGTTTTTAATAGAAAACGAAATTGTGTTAAATATTTTTATTGTTTATTTACACAGTTTATTTTTATACACTGTGATTAAATTCAATTTCATAAATTAATTTTATTTTTCTTGCGCTAGAATTATTTTCTCTGGTTACAATCTTCAGTAACTGATTATTATTTAATTCGATTATGATAGATGTATATTTCGATATCGACCCCATCATCTTCAGAACGCTGAAGTGCAAACGCATCTATTGAAATATCAAATGTTCAATTTATATTTCTTTTCAGTATAAACAATCACAGTTTATATATTTTTTTGTGTTACTAATTTATAATCAGTCCTGTTAAGTATTTCAATAGGTTTAAAAAAATATATATTACTAATTTTAATTTTGAAAAATTCCAAACTATCATTTTTTATTCCAGTTTTTGTTCAGTTTTTGTAATTCTTAGAAATTTTTTTTCATAATCGTGTAAAATGTATGTAATTTTTAACACTGGTTCCATTCGATTTTTTTTCTTAACTACTTTTGAATTATTTATCAAATTCCAGATTGCAATTTCACCATTTTTCTATTCTCATTTATGAAAAAATTTTACAAATAGGTTTTTTGATGTCTAAAACTAGCACAAACTAAAAATATAAACTTTGTGTTTTTATACTTGAAATTTCAATGAGGCGCTGTTGACGTATTCCACTACAACCGATTTCAGCTTTCAAGCTACCTTTTGATAACTTGATGATACTAAAAAATATTATCAAGATTTCAGAACATGACTTCAAATTAAATCGATTATAGCAGAATAAATCAACACTGATCTAGTAAGGTACAGTCAGAGAGGATAATAAAATTAAAAACAACTTGACTGTTGTAACTGAGACATTTTTTAAAATATCTTACAGGATATAAGACTGAAAACTTTTTTTTTAATTTATACTTTTTATGTAAAGATAAACAGACCAATATTATACTTATACCAGACTGATCTTACACCGATCTTACTTTTTATAAAAAGATAATCATTTCTTCAAAAAAAAATACTAGAATAAAAGTCTATCCCTTTAATAATACTATATATATATATATATATATATATATATATATATATATATATATATATATGTAACAAACTTCAATCTATAATCTTAACTACAGAGGACTCAAAAAATAAGTTGATCGAAACTGTTTCAAAATTCAATTCGGTTTTATTACTTTGACATGTTTACCTCTTTCAATGGCAAGATGCAACAATACTGACTTTTAATACAGCATGGAAGAACAAGGATTTTTTCTTAATTTTCTAATGATTTCGATCTCGATCAATACCGAATATTAAACCATGCCTGAAAAAAACTATTATTTGACTATAAATCATAACATTCGACTATATTTTATTCTCTTGCATTAATTTTGTCAACAACTAATAACTATTGTACAATATGGTTGTACCGACAACAATTAAAGAATATTTTAACTGTATTTCTACGCTTTTGATCATAGTCGAATCGTAGTCAATGAAAATCGAATTAATTTTAACCCTTTCACTGCTGCAGTACCTTTAGGCCCTCCACTCGTATCGCCTGTACAATGCTATAGGCGCCTTTAAGCGCTCAATTGACACTGTTGAGATGGTGCTGTTGACGTCTAAGAGCGTTTATTTATTATCTAACATGTTGATTAAATACAAGTCGAAGACTGCCAGCTCATAGCGTCAATCACGGCTGAATGTCTATTGTCTGTCACGCGCGCTCTGTATTAGATTTCGACGCAGCGAAAGGGTTAATCAGTTCTCATTATACTCGATAAAATTGCAGCGAGCACGCCAACTGTTCTCTATTAAAACCATTAGAATTAATAAAAACATTCCACGTTTCTACCATTTGATTTTATTAACAAATCTGAATGATCTTCAAATAAGTTATTAAATAAAATCTCTTACATTTAATGTACTCTACCTTCTTACATTTCACGCACATTTATGTTTACTATGTATGTTTGCATTTTGAAACTCCTGTTGATTTTTCTCATTTTATTGAATGAATTGCAGATAGCACTTGTACATATATATATATATATATATATATATATATATATATATATATGTATATATATATATATATATATTGATCCAATGTTTCATATACTTGTATGAAAACCTCCCGATTTTTCTCAATGTATGAACGTTGATAATGTTTCTTATGCTTCTTTGTATTATACATTTTATTTTTCGTTTACGAACACCGAAAGGAACGTACTGGATGCGTTTACAATCAGTTATGTAAAATATTTGCTTTGAAATCAAACTCAACCACGCAGCTTCTGCATCAAATAACTAGATGACTGTGAGTCGATTTTTTTAAAGAGAAAATCTATATTAACCTACATACTATATAGATAGGTTAATAATTTTTTTTTAAATTTTTTTTCCAGTAAAACTGGAAACGTTTTCAAAATTATTCATGTCTTATTTTGATAATTGTTTTTGTGTAAGTAATTTCTGTTTACAAGCGAAATTTTCTTCGAAATTGTGATAAATAAATTGCAGTAAATTCCATTCAATTATTTCTTAACAATGTAAAGTTTTTTTTTAAAAAAAGTATTTTCGATTTTTTAATTATATTTGATTAAAATATAGAGTGAATCTGTCGTTTTTGTATTATGTAACATAATTTATCTCATATAAATATACAAGTTGGAGAAAGTCTACTATAATAGTTACTTCCATATTGTTTATTTCTCCATTATTTATCTCTCTTGTGAATACATAATACTCAAACGGATAAAACACAGTATTAATTATTCCAATCATTGAAACAAAATCAGATATTTTTATTTCTTAATGCGTTTTTTTTAAAAAAGTAATATTTATATTTAAAAATCCGATTTTCACTTGCATTCACTCATTCTTCGTTTAATAAATAAGAATTATTCGATAACGATAAGAATTTGCATGTTTTATGAAAAGTAGCTAATGTATTACTAGACTTTTAAGTATACAATTAGTTAGTTTAATGAGATTTTGGTAAAAGTTTTAATGTAAAATTGAAAATAATTACCATTGTGTAGATTCAAATTACATACAAGACACGCGCACATCATTTCAGTAAATTAAAACAATAATTATAGTTTCTGAACAGAATTATCGATGTGATTGTTAGTCGAGTAGATTTATCGTTTTTGTATATAGATCACTGAGTTCGTTAATACAAAGTGCATCCAGAAAGTAAATTTAGTTAGCTGTAAATTCAAAAAAATATTTGTTTATTGCCAAAAGCTTAAACGTACTTTCAACTACTTCACAACATAATCTTCTTCTGAATTGAATTATTTTCTGTATTGATATACACGTTTTTATATCCCTTCGTCGAAGTTTATCTCTGACAATTTAACTCAGTTCTGTATGACTGTTTTTATCTCTTCATATTGAACCTTACACCCGTTAAAATTTCCTTCAGGTGAAAAAGTAAATAACAGTTGTTGGACGACTAATATCTGAGCTATAGTGTGGATATTTCTTTTTAAATTCTTCAAACACTTGGAGTATTATGAACTAAAACAATACAACATTTCAAAGATGAATAGCCTTCGTCTTTAGAATCTCATAATAAATTGAAAAAAATGTCTATAAATTTCAGAATTGGCATTCAGTAATTTGATCACTGACCATAGATTTGTTCAAGTAACCTATTTTTTTCTATTTGAAATTCAATCAGAATTGTATATGTTTTTTAAACTTTATGTTAAAATCAATTCGTGTCTACAGAGCAGGATTTGAAATATTTGCTCATAAACGTTGTTCTACTGTAGCTCAAATAGTATGTTCAAACAGCATATTATCTATTTATAAAAAATTCGAATCTTTAATTCTTTCTGTTTGAATCTCAAAATGGTATACGCAAATTAATATCGAAATTCATTTTCACAATTGTAAATGTCTAAAAAATTCACTATTTATTCCGAATTGTTCTTGAATAATCCTTTTATCTCAAAATTTATAGGAGTTTGAATTATTTTACTTATCTGAATATAAGATAGAGAACTAAATAATCAAAGAATGAAAACCAACAGAATTCAGGATTTTCTGTTCTTGTTCATCTTTCTCTCTGGGTAACAACTATGACCGCCTCTACCTGCTGCTGCTTTTACCTACCAAATTTTCGAAAAATTCTAGTAGGAACATCTACCTACAACTTATACCTCTTTGTCTTTCTTAATTTGAAGAGATTTTTAGACAGATCGATTCAATACAATGAGATGAAAACAGGTCAAAAATTGGCAGTAAACATCTTCGACAAAGTGATACTAAAATCCGTTCACCGATACAACAAATCCTTCGATTCCGTGATTGATTATCATGAAAAGTAACTGTATTTCTGGCAATAAGTAAACATTTTTTTATAAGAAATCAATTCGGAATTTACAACAATATATAACGTACTTTACAGCTACGTCTCATAGATTATGTAGTAGATTAATTAGATTTCAATTAGCAATGTTATTATCCGTTTCAATACTAAAGCAAGTTTAAAAATTGAATAGTATATTGATATGTAGTTTATTTTCCTAATAATAAGTTAGTATAAGAAAATTAGTTAAGTTCCATTTCCGAAAATCTCCAAAAATACGATTTTTTTTTAATAAATTATCAGTTTATTTATTAATCAGTTGTTTTGAAAGGGAATATTTTCAAAGCAATTCAGTGAATTTATTTGAAACTTTATTCATATTTATTTAATATATAGAATTCAAAAATCTTTAAGATTTATTTAAAACTTTTCTTAGGTTTAATTTTAATTTATTTTCATAATTATAGTTTTAAATCAATGGATGAATTCAGTTACACAAACGAATTTTCACTCTCACACAAATGATGTTACATTTATTTGATCAGAAATGATTAATAATTAATTTTCGATCATTTTGAATTTTGATATGTATCTCGATGATGATTTTATTGCCGTCAGAGGGATTAAGTACCGAAAAATATTTTTATACTGTATCACTTTGAAAACGGTCGACTTCAAAACCTACAATCAAGACGATCAATAGGCAATTATTAAATATTTTTGATCGGAAAATTTCTGTGGCTTGTGAGAGAATAAATTTTTATTTGTGAAGTTGATTTATGTTATCAGTAGATTAATATACTGACTTATAATTTATAGATTTTTTTTCAATTTTATTATATAAATTTATTTTCAAACGCCTAAAATCTTGTTCCTTCTTATTTTGAGTTTTTTTTTACATTTCAATTCTTATGTGTATCCAGAATGTCATTAAAATATCTAACGTATATGACAATTTTAAAATATTCATTAAAATTAAGATCTATCAACATACCCAGTCATCTAGTGTACACACAATTGCATGCTATGTACAAATTCAGTAAACGCACTAAACTTTACATTCAATTTTCTCACTTCTTCATTTCTTACTTTTAAAACGAATCTTTCTTCTGCACCGTCAATCTATCTATATGTTTCACAGTGAACAAAAAAACTCGCTCGTTTCAACTGTAATAAATTAACATAAGAAACGTACACACTGAAAATGTCTGTGTTTGCATGCACCTCTAAAGCCTAATCTCTTAGTCTTGACAATAAACCAAGTTAAGCTTGAGACTCGATGAAAGAAAAAGCTCAATGTTGAATATCACACGATTTGGCTACAACAATAAGTGTTTGATTTATTTTCTATGTGACAAACTATCCGAAAGAGATGTGTACAGCTTCTGGCTCCTGATGATGGTTTATTTTCTATTATATTTTACGTTCAGTCCGATTATGGAACGATACTTATGTTGCTACCATATTATTTTGCTTATAATCTCGTCTAAAGATAGTTTATTACTGCATCTACTCATTTATTTACTTTATATGAAACCATATATGATGTTTATCGATTTATTTTCAGTATAATTATAACTTGATTTTTATGAAGTACGAATTTATATGAATTCTTCTACGGCACACCTTGTTTTCAACGTCTAACACAGTTTAACATCTCGTGCACATTCACTGTTGAATAAACGCATCGGATCGTACAAAATTTTCAAGTTTCTAAAGTTTTTTTTTTGTTGTCTTTGCAAATTTCGGAAATATGTTTCGAGTTTCGTGGAGAAAATCTCTTATGAATGATTTTTTTTTGTGTTTTGTATACAGACTTATGGTTCGTTTTCGTTCAGCAAAAAATATGTTCTCAGTAATCATTTGCACATTCACTGGATCGATTTTTAATGGAAATATGTATTGTTAATGTTTAGAAAACACACACAAAAACACACATAAAAACGTACTTTATAAACATTTCATATAAATAATTTTTTGATTGCAGTTCTCCTTTATAAATTTATATATTTTTTAGCACTATACTTTTTACATTTTCAAATAAGATTTATTTTAATATATTTCATACTTGAATGCATTGTTTTGTCCCACGAAATAACAATCAGGTTTTAAACAATGATAAAAAGAGGTATTACAAGTGATTCTTTTTGTACAAAAACACAGACATTAATTTACTCTAACATCTTACACATGTTGAACTTAAACAACTTAATACAATACAAGAGGTTATTTTAAGTAAGGGAAATTTATTGTTTTCTTAAATTACAAAAAAAATAGAAAAACTAAATTAGTGTCATTATTTAAAAAAAATATGTTAGCTTTTATACTGGTGGAACTACTTCTGAATGTATTTAAAAAAAATTTTTTTTCGGTTTATTCTTCATCCACTCATGCACCACTTCTTTAACTTTATGATCCGAAATAAGTCGCCATGTATTTAATTCATTTTTAAGAGATCTGGAAAGCTTATTCTATGATATCAAATCGGAATTTTATCGAGATCAAAAAGATAAGTTGAAATTTAGGTTTTTGAGTGTTCCATGAGCTTGAGGTGGAGTGTTAACGTTGAGCAGAAATTTATAGTTTTCTCATTGTTTAATACAAATGACAGATTTCAACTGCTTTCTAATCATAAAAAAAAGATTGTCAATTATTAAAAGTTTTCAATCAATTCTCATTCAATTAATGATCATAGACACATTAAAATTCCAAAATACTGCTAGTAGGATTTTGTCTATAGAAGATATGCTCTTCTTTGCTTTTATTTGTTCTTCTTATAATCTGTTATTAAATTTATCTTCTTTCGTATTAAATCCTGTTTTAATTCAGGAAAAATATGGGTGCCTCCATTCATAATTTGTTGTTTGATTTCAGGTTTGTAGTAGTACACCCACTCTTAATGTCTTGTGACAATCAGTTGTAAAAAGTCTCGCCTTTATTATGGAATATTTTCAAAAAAATCTCTCGAGTCTTCATACTTATTTATTTTCCTTGATGCATTCGATTTTTAATAGCATTTTTTTAATATCAATTTTATTAAAAAATTGACAAGAAAACGTTGTAGTTAATTCATTATGCAAAAATTAGTTATGAACTATTTTATATTCTATTGAAATTTTAAAGAAAATTTTATATCAAATATTGAATATAATAGTTTACACACTCATCGTAATTTTGAAGTCTTTTGTAGCTAGTTTCAGTAGATTTCTGAGTTCCTTAGGTTGCTTTTTTGATTAAACATGCAGATAAAACACTAACATTCAAGAATTCTCGAGTAACATCTCTAGGAGTATCATTTATATTCAACTTATTGGGCTTCAATTCTTTTGAATTATCAAATTGATACACTCAACAATTTCTGTTGCTTGGAAAGTGACTGATCTTATATCTCATTGGCAATATTATTTCAACAACATCGAAACAGATTTACCCTTCGGATTATCTTTTTTCGCCCCACGCATCTTCTACTATACAGTACTTATATTCACAATACTCTTCTGTCTAAATTCACATTCAGAAAAGAATTCTTTTCGGATTCCAAATCATCTGAAGATCTCTTCTGTCCCATTATTATTATTATATCAATCGTTATTCTAGTATGCAGTTTGATTTCTAATCACTAAAATCCATTCTAATCAGTTAACTTGAAATTAACGACCAGATTCCCCTTACTTAAAAAAATACTCTTACACTTCCGTGTAAAATTTCAAACCAGTATTTCTCAAATATTGAACACGAAATCAATATTATTTCATAGTTGTTCTACCGAAATACATTCAAATCTCTAAAACCATATGTATCTTTTTATTCATATTCATTGTATTCGTTTTAATACAGTTATAAATAGCAAGCATGTTGAACTGCTAAACAATTTATCATGTATCCGAATTCAGCCTAAACTCATATATTATCTTTCATGAAAAATCTGTTACTTATTTAGTAAAAAATTGGCTTTGCAGGCTTTGGTTTTGAAAGGTAACTATTTAGAAACTATTTCAATTTATAATATTATTTAATCGTTACATATTTTCTCGTTCTGATTAGAGTTTAAGGTAATTTGAAATGTGTCTCAGATAAAAAAAATATTTTTTAATTCATCATTTTTAAAAAACCTTCAGCCATTTATGTCACTACTTAATAGACTAAAAAAACATTTTTCAATTTAACTACAAGTCATTAATTTTCCAATCATTTTTTCTACATGTTATTCTTTCTGCTTTGGGAAAATACTGGTTTAGGTTAATCAAACAAACCATACAGCGAATATTCATTGAAAAAAATATATTTTGTTTTTATAACAATAATACATATCTACATACATACTCAAATATACATACATATATATATATATATATATATTCACATACATAAATAAACGCATACATATTTTTTAATAATAAGGGGCGATACTGTCAATATTGTCACAATATTTAAATATATTTCTCTTTTATTCGTTAAGGGCTGGTTAGTGAGATATACTGACCAGTAACGCGTTATCCTATAGGTAAAAAGAGCAATTGCCTGGGACCCCACCAACAGGGGGGAGAAAAAACCAATCTTTTATAAACACATCACTGTAGTACAACACTCTATATGGGGCCCCCTAATTCAAATTTATCTGACCCTCATGAAGCTATAACGTGCCACTGATACTGACAATGTTAAGTATTAACCTTACTTACCTTTTTACAAAAATTATTGTTACATACATCTCAAAAGTTCATATGTAAAAACATATTTTACTTGAAATCTGTTTACTTTATAATCATGTGTAGAATTTTCTTCAAAAAAAAATTTCTGATTTGTAATACAAGTATATTTTTAGTTAGGTTTTAATTTTGTAAATAGTTCCCGCAAAATTATAATTACAATAAAAGATAATTTGAAAGTTGAAAGTATTTACAGTTTTTCATCTTTTATTCTGTAGCAAGTCTCGTACTCAGAGAATATTGGAAAAATGTTTACAGCGCTCGATAATTTATTCCTTTTTTCTAACATGAAAACAGATACACTTTAAACACTATTACTTTAACAAAAATTCAAAACTGTTTTGAATAGTTCAACGCATAAAAAATCATTCTGTAAAGATTTGCTCCTGTTTCAATTATTGATTATTTTAAAATCTTCCAAAGAGAACAAAAAGATCTTAAATACTCTTATACAACATATATTTACATATATTTGATACTTCTCTGCCTATTTTGTTCTTATTAGAACATCAATCTGTATTTTCAATGGTGACTTCAATGCTAGGTACTGTCTTTTCACTTATCTATAAATTTTATCAATGCTTTTTCGAATTTTTGAAAAAATATGTACGTATTTTTAAACTTCACTGTAATCAAATTTCAAATTATATACAAACCGTAATATTTCATGACTAAGCCATTTATAAATCTTTATTCTCTTCAATACATCATTCATTCTTAAATATTCAAACTTTTTAAAACATTTTCTAATTTTTTATTTCAGTACTTGTCCATTTCTTAACACCTGAAAAAGTCAATTTTGTCTATTAATAATATTCTATTATTATTGAAAATCTCACAATATGAAAAGATCTGAAACATAGTTCATTATTATTTTTTGATTTTGTTCTCTTTTTAAAAGAGTTTTGTAATCTTTTGACACGAATACTTTTTATAAATAATTATAACAATTTATAATATTCAAATATTAAAATTGAAGCAGCCTTTCTACTCTTTTAGCCATATTAAATTGTTATCAATTGTTTATACATAACTGAAAATTATTAATCGTAATTAATTGTTCGATTTTCTATCAAATTAATTATTTTTAATGACATATTTATCTATAAGGTTTTTATAACAAATCGAGTTTTAAAAAAATGTTAATCATTTCAGAATATATCTAAAATATCACAATACAGTTCTGACAGTGTGTCTAAATTACTATAAATGAATTCTAATGTCACCCCACAAATCATAAAAAATGTTTAGTCAAAAGTCTACAATAAATCATAATTAATTTTTATAATTTTTGGACCAAAAAAAAATTTAATGATAGATGGTTTGTAAAAAGAATTTATTTATCAAAAATTTATATTATTTTTACAATATTTCCACTTTTTATAATATTTTTTATATTAATAATGCTTAAACCTTTTCTTCTATCAACTTAATTAAAAATAATCAACTTTTATTCATAACTTTTTAGAAATATGTTTATTAATAAAAGAAATGCATCACAATTCTTCTGATAAAATATATATCTATTTTATATAGACAATTATCATTTTTTATTTTGAAAATTATTACTTTATGGCTTTAAAAAATATTAATAAATCATATTGGGAAAAGTAACGATGTGAACCAAAACCATATCTACATTAACACAGATATTCTTCAAATCTAAACAATCATTAAAAGCATAAAACTCTTTTAAAAATTATTTATAGTGATTCAGAAATCTTTTCAAAAAATTCACAAAATCCGTTATGCCGCTAGATCGAAAAAATATTCATTTTAATATTTGTTAAACATATAGAATAAACTGTCTGTTCCGTTAGTTCTTGTATATGTTAATATATGTTGTTACAAGAGTATTCACAGGCGAACTGAAACCGAATGTTCTTTTTAACATGCATCTTCTTTGAAATAACACGTGTATCTATTTAAACAAAAAAAAATAAATAATAACTCATAACGTACGTTTGAAGGCAGAGGTGTTGTGCCGGTTAGTTGATTTATGTGTGTTGACAGTATCACAAGCAAAGCGTCATGTACAAGAATACGCTACACTACCTCAACATGGGTTTCATCGGCGCATTTTCATTCGAGTGCATCCTCAAGATCATTGCATTCGGAGTGCGGGTAAGACATCTATCCATATCATCAAAACAAAATCCGTAATCTGCGAACAGAATGTGTAGTGTGAAGGCGTCCACACGACGCAACTGTTTTTATAATATTTATATTCACACTTATGCTATACAACTGACTATAACAGAACCGAATTGATTTGATGTTCCATACAGTATTTTATAATAGATTTAGACTGATTGAAAATATGTATATATATCATTTGGGGCCATCCGATTACAAATCATCGACATTTTATCTTATCTATCGTCTGCGATTTTCAATCAGAAACATTTATGTTCGTTTAGTTTTCAAGACTGTTTTATTGTAATGTGTTATGGAATCACACTATATATATATATATATATATATATATATATATATTACAAATATATCAATAAAAAATCACTTCAATGGTTTAGTCACTTCTCATATTTTAATTAAAAGAATTGATAGAAAGTTTTAAACTTCAAATTGAAATACAATATATATTTTAAAATAGAAAAATCACATAAATATTAACATTTTTATCTAAACAATTTGTTTTAATTTTACTAAAGATAACTGAGTTTATATATGTTGAGTCACTTTATGAAAATTCTAATGATTACTATTATCAAAAATTGCATATTTAAATACAAAAATATCCATAACGACTTAGCTGTACAGTGAACCTTCCATCCAGAGAAATGTCCATATCGAGTTTCCTGTACTTTTTTCATGATTGTAATTTTTAAAATAAACTGGTTAGACTTGTTTTTAAAATAAACTACTGGATCTATTCGACTTAGTATTTTTTTTGACAAATATTTCATAATATAAATAATGGAACACTTAAGACGAGAATGTAACAGTCCATGTTACATTATTAATTTTCCAAACAAACATTTATATTTAGGTTCTTTGTCTTTTTCAGTTTGAGGGCTTATTCTCCACTATTAGTTTCGGCACGTACGCCATCTTCGTGTAAATTTTACATACTTTAGAAGTATCTAAAGTCTCTCTCTCAAAATTTTCAACAATTACTTTGTTCAAAATTATAATCCGATTGATACATTATTCTGATAGTACTGATTCTTTTCAATCACCTACTTTTTAGTTTTCCACTACTAGTTTCGGTGCGTGTGCCATTTCCAGACAAATTTTAGATACTTTGAGAGCACCAAAATGTACCTGAAGATATTAGACTGGCAGAAAAATAATTCCGGTTTATAACATTCAAATTCATATACATTTTTGTCTTTTTTTGATTTTCCTAGCTGTCTTAATTAGTCTAGAACTGTTGGATCACTACTTAACGTTTGTACAAGTTCTCGAATAGTTGTGCGTGATTTCGATTCAACAATTTTTATCGAAATGTTAGGTTGATAGAAAAATAATTATGGTTTTTTGACCTTGAAATTCATATACATTTTTCTCTTTTTTAATTTTCCTGGCTGTTTTTAGTGGTCCATAACTGTTGGATGACTAACGCCTGAATTTTGTTCAAGCTCTCGAATTGTTGTACGTGGTTCTGATCTCATAACGCCTTCACTTGGTCGTTATGAACTGAAGAAGGACGCTCTAAACCTTCTTTATCTTCAAGGCTCTCGTCCTCAGCGCAATTTTTTTAGAACCACCATTGCATCATACGTTCCTTAATAGTACCCACACCAAAACTATCGTTTAGTTTACGAGCAGTTTCTGCTACTTTACCACCTGTTTTCAACTCATACAAAAATTGCTCTTATTTGCTTCTTCTCCATCTTCAATTCAATAGCCTAATTTGAAACAAAATTAATAATGAAATCAATGTCTATGTTACTAAAATACAGACCGAAAAATTGCACTTCAAGATGATATTAACAAGAACGCGATAAAGTAACACTTTCATTGGAAAAGCTAAGGTTAGAATTCAGAAAACAAAAACCGTAATTATTTTCCTACCAATCTGATAGAACACGTTCTGAAACTAGTGAAAGAAAACAAAAACTCAGATGATCCAAAAGAACTAAATCCATAACAGAGATTACATGTGTAAAACCTAAAATTATAATTTGAAACTACAATTATATTTACATGCGATTTCATCTGGAGATTGACAAAAAACTGTTCTTTTCAATTTCATAAGTTAACTATTTTCAATATAATTAAAATATTTCTTAAAAGATATTGAACGCACTTTAAAACCGTTTTTCTCCATTTCATAAACTACAATTATTTTATCCCTGTTTCCGCAAAACATTTCAATTGATAGAAATCTCGAGTTAAACCACTATTCACATATATTGCTGGCTATTAAAAAATATATATTTTTTTTTCTATCATTGATATTTTTGTTAAATACATTCTATGAGTTATGCATCACCATCTTATTAATTGAAACAATCGTTTTTTTCTACTCCACATAATTAAATATAATTAGTTCTCTTATTAAAGACTAACTGCGATTTCAATAATAATTAAACCCTCACATAACCTTTAACTCAGTCAATCAACCGAAAATATATGAAATCAGTCCACTGTATGTTTAATTTTTCATTCAGAACTCGACTCGTTAATATGATATTACTTGAAACTAAATTAAATATTCCCGTACTGACATTATTTAATCAATCGACAACTCTTACAAGATAATTAAAAAAAGCTAATATTTTATAATGATTTTTTTGAAATTTAATATTTTATTATTTCTGTCTATACGAATTCTCAACTGAATTTATTGATCAATTCAATTGATATGAAAAGTGACTAATACCAACATCTACATCCATAACATAATATTACCTTTAACATTTTTTTAAATTAAATATCAATATATGTTTTAATTTTATATTTTTGTTATAAGTTGAGGTTACGTTTCTTTTGGTAAGTAAAGAACGTTTCAAACTCTGTTTGAATCTTAAATCAATGTAATATATGTGTAATATACGGCTACACTGATATAACTAAATATATTTCAATACAATTTGATAAAAATGATAAATTAGTATTCTTTTTATTATACATATATATATATATATATATATATATGTATATAAAATGAAAAATTGATAAGACGTAGTAATTTCAAAAAATATTTTTCAACTTTGAAGTGATGTTGATGATTTATTATTTAAAATAAATATAAATTCCTATCAGTTGTTTTTCTTCATTAATTTATGAAAAAATAATTGATAGTAAAACATTTATTTTAAAATAAATATTTATTTATTTAAATATTTATATTTGAAGACATAAAATGATGTTGAAGATTTTGAGAATTTCCATTAATTGTATTTAATTTTATCAGTGTGTAAGATTGTTAAATCTTTAGGAAATTAATTGACTCTAGTATCGCTTAATTAGGTTTCAATATGATAACATGAACATTTTATTTGTCTCATCTAACATTATACCGATTTAATCTGAATAGCATTTGATGTTCGTTTCCGGAAACTACGAAATAGTGAAGTTTCTGTTTAAGAAAACGTTTCGATTTTTTTAATTTCTGTTTAAATACAGAAAAGTGCAGATTTGTTGGTGTTGTGGATGTATACATTTTCATAAATGAGTTTTCGTCTCTAGACATCTATTTTTTTCATTTCAATTTTTTTTCAAGGATGATATAATTGTCATCTAAAGCTATTATCAAAATAATCGATAATTGATATTTTGATCAAATAAAAGAATCGTAGTTAGTAGAGAGTGAACACATAGAAAATTTATAAAATTGGTACTGAATATTTGTTATTTTTTAATTTAATCAATTACATTATTTCCAAGATTATATAAAGAGAAAAATCATCTTTTTTCTGAATTTTTTAAAAACGGAAAATAAATATTTGTTCACTGATTCCTAATTTAATATTTCCAATATTAATTCCATTACCAGTCAATTTTTCATACAACCCAAACGGAAAACTACTTTTAAATTTTTTAAAAATAATGATCAAATGTTTTGCATCACAATTTGAAAATGTCGGAATTTTACAAATGAATTCAATTCGTGTCATTTTACAAATAAATAGAAAGGTGCCTATTTTATTTCTAATTAAATCACTGTTAAAAAATAACAACTCTTTCTCTTCAGAGAATATAAATAATTCTATGCTATATATTTTAATACATAGCTATATACTTAGAAATTTTAATTTCTTAATATTTTTTTTCAAAAACCATTTAGTTTCGTCTATAAAAATATTCCATATTAGAATTTAAACATAAATTTATTTTTTTTTATTTAAAAATATTAAATTTTTTAAATAAAAATCATATTATTACAAATTTCGACAATAAAAACCCTAGTAAAAATCTAACACTGTGTTCAGATTCACTGTCACAACAGAATCTTTTTTCACTCTACAAACACTTTTTCATGTCAAAAATGCACAATAAATCATAATCGATAATATTTTAGTACGGTTTTTGAACATTTCAATGGCTATGCTATTATCTTTAGACATTCAAGGTACAGAAAAGTTAAAATTTTGCAAATTGATTGATTTTTCTGCACTCGGAGCTCTGAAAATAATAGAATCGAAATGCTCACAGTCAAAAATAATCCTTAATGATTTTTGAACGCTTTGGATCAGGAAAAATCTGTTTCATATTTTTTGGAATGGAAAAGAACTCATTTGTGAAATTAAAAATAGTATTTCCTTGTAGACATATTTTCGAAACGACTATTTTCAAAGTACTTTTTTCCAAAAACACATCAAATGCTATAAAATTCATGAAAATATTAAACAAATAAAGTGCCACTGTATATATACATTTATATATATATATACATATATATATATATATATATATATATATATATATATATATATATATATATATATCAGTGGTACCAAAACGAAACTGATTCCTTCTAAGTTTCATTTACTTATATTAATTTGATTATTTATTTCACCCCATATGATTTCAATTAAACTACTCCTATCAAACAAAAAAAAAAAAAATCTCCTCGTATCTTACTGCCCGTAATCGAAACCGACTAATCTTCGGTGATTGTGATGCATGAGCTTGCTGCTAGTCTAACTGAGACACATTGAATATGAGAAATGAGATCGAAACGATCGAACCGATATGCATGTTTGGTGATCTTCGCACGCGGAATGGCCGCATCCGAGCATGGCTTGCATGTTTCTTCTCTCTATCTACCTACCTATATATATATATTTATAGATAAATATATACTACAATTATTATTCAAATGTATACATAACGCTGTACAGATCCCGACGTTTCGTACGCAAATGTCGTCAGACACCCCCGAATGCATGCCGTGTTTGTCGTGATCGCTTGTTCTTCATGAAACATTTCAATGACGCACATTATTACTGATTATTGTATGTTTTACAGACGTACTGAAACTGTTTACAACAATATCCGAAAACACACAACATATATATTTTATATATATATTTCAACATGCGAAAGTATTAGAATGATTGGATGTTTTCTTGGAATTTTCCACTCAAAATCATTGGCATATATATATATATATATATATATATATATATACACACATATATATATACTTGATTAAAAAAAAACATTTTTTTATAAAAATCATATTCCAAATTGTTATTTTTTCACTCAACGTCGTTCTATTGACTTTCGTAATGTTTCTAAATATTTTTGGATATTTCCTTATTAGATATGTGTTTGAAAACGAAAAGATTGTTTTGAATATAGTTGACGTTTATATATGATCAAAATATTTAATCTAATTCCAATGGGAAAAATGGCATACACACTTTAAACGATATATTCTTCAGAAACTGTGTTCAAAGTCAAACATTAAAAAGAAAGAAATATCAATAATTAGTTCTGATCGTAAGGTATTAAAAATTTCTGAACATAATATGATGCAGTTCTGTGTCTAAATTAATTTTCACAAATTAATTCTTTTTTTACGACACAGGCTATAAAAAAGTTATGATCAAAGATGTTCAATAGATTATTATTGATCGTTTTTAATTGTTTCTCGGGATAAGAAACCTTTGTGAAAGAGTAATTCGAGCATTTAAGATTTTTCTTTACCTCGATGCTCTGAGCATGATGACATTGCCATTGCATATAAATAACAATCAAAAATGATCAATAATAATTTATTGAACATTTTTGATTAGAAAAAATTATGGTTTGTGGGCTGGAAAATAATGCATTTGTGAATATAAAAATATAAATATAAAGATTATATATAGATCTTCCTTTTAAATCAAAAAAGACTTATCATTTTGTCAATTAATATAAATGTTTTTATCCAGTGATTATTGATCGAAAAAAAACCATTATTGGTTTTTTTTCGACCCACCAATATATTATTTACCAATATATTATTTATTTAAATGGGATTATACACAATTGAATGACTCATACAAAACCGGAACATTTAGAATAATAAAATCTTTTGTTTATTAATAAAAAACATTTCTGATACACACTGATCATAAAAACCAATTATTCGCAGTATAAAACCGAAACTATTTCTATTGTAGTTAAAAAATTATGATAAAAGATTCGTTACTGTAATAAATTACTTAAACATTTTAGGGTTTGTAAAGTGTTTACCAAATTTTCACATTTGTAAAATTTATATCTATTATATATATATATATATTGAAAAAAAATGACTGTGTGTAAACATTCAACAATGAATATTTGATTATTTTTTTATCCAACTTCCATATTCAATTATTTTGATACAAAAAAGACAGATACTGTATGAGTTTTGAGAATTCAATGACAGTTTTCCAATTCTTCAATTAATCTTTTTGCGATTTACAATTTTTCAGATTTGATATAAATTTTAGTACTCATTATACAATTTTCTTTCAACGATTCTCATTTAAATTGTTTTAATATTCATCAGAGTTTAATTAGATAAATCTGAGATGCGGCAAGAATGTAGTAAATATATTAATTGTCTTCTAAAATCTATTAATTAGTAAAGTAATTGACTCGAGATGTAATCATTCTCTTTCAATAGTATTTCAAGTAAAATATTTTTTTAAAAAAACAATATGTGAAATAAATACAAAGATTTATTCTTCAAATATTTTTACTTGAAATCTTAGTTATATTATTTTAGTTGGAATAGGAGGAGATTTTAATACAACTATTTTGCTCTAAATAAGAGACACATATGAAGGCAATAGAATAATGGTAGTATATCGTTTAAATTGTTCGGAATAAAGCTAAATTCTTATTTATTTATTCGAAACGTTTTTTTTTTAAATAAAATAAAAACTGTAATTCTTGTTCACAGTTCTTGCTCGATATTATAGCTTATTTCAGTACTATAAATAAATTAAAACCTTTCCACAAATGAATTATTTTCTCGCCACACAAACCACAAAAAAAAGTCTGATCACAAATGTTCAATAAATAATAATTGATCATTTCTGATTGTTTCTTATGCGATGGAGATACTATCATGTTCAGAGTGTAGAAAAAACCTGATTGTGGTATTCAAGCTGTTTGTTCACGTGTGAAAATATAATTTATATAAATATATTTAATCTTTCTATAATATTATGTCTGAAATCGGTTTTTCAATAGATGCACGTCTATCAAAAACATATATTAAAGAAAATTGAAACAATAAGTGACTTGTATAAATACAAATCATATTTTTTTATAATGTATGGGGTTTGGAAAAATCTCATATGTTATAAGCATCGGTGGTTTATATTTGTACGTTTTATTTATCTTTTTCAGTTTTAAAAGATGTGTATGTAGTGTGAAAGTATATTAAGATGTATGTCAAAACTCAAGAGCAATCTAAAAGAAAAGTTATTAGAATTATCTGAGTAGAATCTTTGAAAGCATTGTTGTTGAGTCTTTATTTTCTATGACCAGTTTCGATATGTATTATCGACAGATAGATTCTTTAAACCTAGAGTTCTCAAATAAATAAACAAGGATCTGAAAATAGTGACTTTGAGGATTAATTGAATTGATTTTGAATAAGTTATATACAAGAAAATAAAACAATACCAAAGAAATTTTTATACTCATGACATATCGTTAAGAAAGACCGTTATTGATGTATTCAAAACAATCTTCTTCGACAGTCTTAAAAAGATATTTGAAACAATGTAAAGAATAGGATTTTTTTATATAAAAAAATAAATAAATATGGAGAGATATGTGTGAGGTTTGACGGTATGTCGCCGTGAGACGGACAGTACATTGTCGAGTTGACTTATTGTAGTACCACGAATCTCCAATTGTGCTGGCCGACATCTTGATCGTTATGAACATTGTGTTTACATTCTTGTTCCTTATGGAGACTGTGCTCAAGCTCATCGCATTTGGGGTGAAGGTAATATGTTTTCTGGTCGATGTTATCCGACAAATTCAGTATTTATTTGAATGTCTGAAAGGTATAATTTAAATATATTCATTAATTTATTTACTTATATATATTTTTTTTTTTGAAAAAAAAAACGGACAATATTTACATGTATAGTGCTATAAGTTCCGTCTACATGTATATAAATGTTTGGAAAATATATATGTAGACCCTTATTATGTTAGATATATTTATGTTTTCTCGTTCGGTATATCCATTACTCGATTGTTGAATATTTATATTTTTGTCAGTATTTTGTTGTTCTTTTGTCGTTTCAGTAGTTCGTTTCGTTTCGTATTATTTATGTATTATTTCCTCGATGATTTCTAACATGTGTGGATGTGTTTTTCGTTTCTCTACATACATACTTTTATTTTGCAGTACTTCTTTGTGTTGTCGATATACAATTATCATTTCCAAATATATTTTCATAGTGTTCATAGATTGATTAGTATGTTTCGTTCGGCACTGCTGTGACCGAATTGAGGTTAGGGTTGCGTACAATGTTTCTCTTTAGATTATTCTGTACGTTTATTTATTATTTTATAACGTTTCGATATTTGTATTGAGTATTGACGGCTTTCTAGTGATATTTTTCTATAGATGCATAGTTAAGATTTTTTAATACATTGACAGTTGTTTTTAATGCTCATTTATTCATTTATTTATTATTATTATTGTTTATTTTTCTCGTTTTGAATTAACTAGCTGCATTTGCACAATCTTTGTATGCAATACTTGCTACAATTATTTTTAAATACATACATCTATATATATATATATATATATATATAGTGTCATTTATACAAAATTTAAATATTCTTATTATTACATTGAAACAATTATTACAAAATCATTCCTTGTCAAAGAAATAAAATCTTTTATTAAAATCTGAAAAACGTATGAGAATCATTTCTGTTTTAAAGTAATATTTAATATAACCGACCGTAGAAAGTAGATTAAAATACTTGTTATCTAACTAGTTTAATCTTTCAATTTATAGATATTTCATTATTGGATTTGAAATCTTATTCGATGGGACATAAAAAAATTTAAACAATACCAACTTTCAAAATTTATTTATTTAATCAGTTTGCAATGACTTTCGTTATCAATGCTAAAAAAATTGTCATCAATCGTCATCCATATTTTTAATTTTATTGCATATAATAATCCTCCGATTTGTGTTTCGAAATCAAGATATTTTAAGATAAAGAATGTTGGAGATTTGCCTAAATTTCTTTTTAATAAATCATTTTTTTATTCACCTCGCAAACTAGAAACTTTTTTTCTGATCAAAAGTATTTAGTAATAGATTAATGATCATTTTTTGTTGTTGGTTAAGCAAACATTATTACAGAGTACGTTTTTTAACGTTCTGAGGATAATACGATCGAAACTCGTACAAAGCAACAATCAAAAATAATTGGTAATTAATTGGTAAATATTTTAGATTGGAAAAAGGTTTTATAGTTTGTGGAGGGAGTGAAAAATTTATTAATGAATGTGAATTGAATCACAGTTCAAAAAATATATTGTCATATAAAAAGATATTCTATTTATATCTTTTATCTCTCAATTAGATTTTTTTGACACCTTCAATCATTCAATACTTTTGAAGTAAATTTAATCTTTTTCTCTTTTTTTTTCATTATACTCATATCCTCTGACAATATTCTTCATCAATTTTTCTTTTATTCTTTCCATCTTTTTATCTATAGTAATTTTAGTGCCCAGTAAGTGAATAATTTTCGATCGATACATATTTTCATTAAATCCTATTTCTCTATTTAGCTTTTAGTTCGAATACCTTACTTTTATTGAAAGTTATAAAATCAAAACTATATAAATTCGAGACAAAAATCATATATCGAGGCTTAGTTTTAACTTTTCATAAATCTATAGAACGTAATTCGAGAGATTCATATCAATTTCTCGTCCAGGTCGGACAAATTTGGTTTTGTATAAAAATATAGCGATTTAACACTGAATGATTGGATAGTTTCAATGTTTTAAACAAAGAAAAAAATGTAAAAAAACTACTTTCTAGTATTTATTTTTTCGAAAAGAGTTTATTTTAGATCAAATATTTAATATACAAACAGCAATGATAATATACAGTGAATCTAATTTAGTTTGAACGCAAATACTTAGATTTTCTAAAGGTTCGTTTACACTGATTACAAATATGACAAAAACATGTATTATAAAAATGGAAAAATTCTATAACCTGTAGAGAAACATAAGAATCATATAAACATTTACAAAATATAAGGTTTGTTTTAAAGTTTTTACAAAACAACCCTCATACTTTATAAAAAAACGTATGATCTTTATTTATATAAGTTACAGATTTCTCGATTTTTTTATAATACATTTTTGATACATTTATATCGGTGTAAAAGTACCTTTTCAGCACAAACGCTTGGAATCGAACTTGTATATTTTTAAAATATAGTAGAACTGTTTTTAATATGAAATTTATATCACACATAGACTTGATTTTATGTAAATGATTCTATGATATTAAGCCAGTTTCTTTATCGTAAAATCGAAATCACATTTTTTCACAAATGGAGTCTATTTCATCACACAAACTATAAAAATAAATCTGATCATAAATGTATGATGCATTAATGGCGATGCCGTCGTTCTCAAATCAATTGCTTTATTAATTGCATTTTTTTTTTACTTCTCCAAACAGTTAGGAGCTCAAAGAGAAAGATATCATTTTTTGAACATATACTTAAAATATTTTTTCAAATAAAATAGAGAAAGACTTGCTGGAGAGAAAAGGACAAGCAGAACGAATTTCTAAAAAAAATCTATCTTATTTTTTTGTCATAAATCGCATATAACAAAAATATAAAATTTTATATTCAATTTTATTTAAAAATTTAATACTTATTTTAACACTTGCATCGAATTCGATGTTCGTTAATAAATCATCGCCAATAATTCTATACACCCACCACTATTATATTTTGTAGTGCAGTTGAAAGTTCTGTGGGCCCTCGCAGAACGAGTACCAAGCATTGAGATTCATGAACCGCACATTTCGAATACCTGGTGGCTTTTCTTAAATCGATGTTTATCTCTGAATGATAAAACATTTCTATAACCTTTTGATAGGGCTGTTTCTTACAATTTAGCCAGCGGTGCTCCTAAATCTCTATGAAGGAATTCTCTTACTGACCTATATTTTTACCAACACATCTGCCTCATTTAAACAGAGAAATATCGCCATATTTTTTTAACTTCTATAATGAATTATTATATTGTGTACGTATACACATCTAATACCCTACTATCAAAGGATCATGTATTTACCCTTTGAGCCCTAGACTCCCACAATTATTTTTCTTAAAAGCGGTCTTTCGGGGTGTGATGATACAAGGCTCGAACCGAAATATCGGTCTTTCAATTCCGTTTTTCACACAAAGACCGAAATTTCGGGCTTTCTGATTCAAAGAGTTAAAATACTTTACCATACATTTGTATTTTTCTCAATATCATTTTTTAGAAATAAATTCACTTCTTGAAAATTAAATTTTCAAAATATCCAAATATACTGCAACAGGGAAAAAATTAGTAATTTTTTTTAATAAAGTGTTAATATTTCAAAGAAAAATATTACAGTGAATTTATTTATTATAAATGTTTAAAGAATGAAAACCATTCATTTTTTGTATTTTCAAACGGATTTACTTCACAATCAATAATTCCTATAATAATTATTGATTTACACCCAAACTGTTTTCTTACTTATATCATCGACCAATTCAAATGAATAAGATCATAAAATCGTTTACATAAATTCATATTTTCCGAGCACCACCTGTTCTGCGAATGATTTGTTACGAATTGAATTACAACGAATGTGCAAACTGCGAATGCGTTACGAACAAAAATATCACGAATTATCTTTTCTTTACTGAATACTTTTCTGTTTATTTTTCTTTTTCGATAAACTGATCTCGTTCATTAGATAAAATGTTTCTCTTTTACTTTGATCAAACGTAGATGCTTAATCATTTAAACGTAACTGTTTCCCATAGACAACGAAACGAGTTACTCTTAGTATCTGCTTCATAGATTTAGTCTGCACGTCAGATTAACTGATCATTTTAATAGGACGACTCGATATTGTTTATCAAAAAAATCAAGAATAACCGATTGAAAGTAATTCTCAACCGAATCACAACCTGTTCACCTTGAAATCGTTTTAAATCGTTTAATAATATCCCTGTGTCTAATATCCTTAATTCTTTTATTCGACACATCCTCGATTTCATAGCCTTTCCAGTGAAATAAAACAGCCTTTCCATTTAAACAGAGTGGTTTAAAAACAGGACTTTTATCACTACAGGCACGTTAATTGATAATATTTGTTTCATTTTTTATTTAGTTTTCAGCAGAAACTTTTTATATGTATATAAATGAGATTCTCAGTTTGGATTGTTAGTGAAATTATTTATCTACAAAACACATTTTTAAAGTTTTATTTACATTTCGGAACTTAAACATATTCTATTAATAATTTTTAAACGAAAAACGGTTTAAAAATCTCTAACATATTTAACGTTCTTAATAAGCAACGAAACTAAAATATGATATAATTTATTTATAAATACATTTTTACACTCCTATCTAGTCTATAACGATCCACTTATGTGACAAAAAATCCTATAATCGCTTCTAGTTTAAACGATCCAGTATCTCTCTTTTTCTCATTATCTCATCCATTAATATCTCTCTGGACATTTTTAATTTTGTTTTATTCGAATTAATAATTTCTATTGTCAATCTGTGATCTTCTTTTTTTGCATTAAATTAACATCGTTTCTATATTCACACTTTTATCTCTATTTTCGTTGTTATATCTGTTAGCGGTGTTTATTTTCATATCATTTCTATTTGTGTCCTATCCCTTCTTAGTAATTTCAACTATAAATATTTCAATACTTTTCTGTCTCTAGCAGCTAAACTATTTTATAATTAAAAATCTATTTTTAATTTCTGTGTGTAAGAACTGATAAAATACACTGATCAGTTATTTCCCCTTTAAAGTAAGAATATTTTCAGTTGTTGAAACCTACTTCGGGTTTAATACTGAACCGTTTCGTTTAAATAACTCGATCCCATTATGATTTTTCTAGTATCCTATTCGATGAATAATAAATACTTACATGTTCCAAAAAAACACAGTTTATGTATTCTTCGATTTCTATCCCTTTTATTCAATACACGTCCTTTATCTCTAAATATTTCATAACTATTCCCAGTTTATGATTGAAATATTGTCCAATAGCACCTCAAAAGACATTTAAATCAATCGGTATGTGTAATAAAAAAAATTTTTGTAGACAAAAGTCATAAAAGTGGAAGAAGAGAATATAAAAGGGTAATTCAATGAATTCGTTTAAATATTTTAATTTATTTAGAAGTATATATAAATAATTGTATCAAATTGAAAATGTCTTTAAAAATAATTTTTATTTTCTTTAAAACATAATTTCAATCTTAAAAATATTCAGTTACAATCGTTTTCTTTCCATGAATGCTTACTTGTGGTTATTTTTATAAAAATAATTAACTTGTTTTGTTGATTTTTGTAAAAACGTATTTGGTTTCATGCAAGGCGATTATTTAAATGTAATGTAAAATACTTGAAATTGAAACGCTGACTTCTGTTAGAACTGATATCTCATTTAGACATAAAAATATGAAAATAATTTACAAAGTTAATTCATAATTCTTGATATTAAATTAATCGTTTAAAATATATATAATATTAATATTATATATTTTATACCAATATAATATCTTGTGTATGAAAATATATGAATAATTTGCTCAATTAAAAGAATTTAACTAAACAAAAAATATTTATCATAATTTTTTTTGTAAATATTGAGCTAAAATTCTAAATAAACAATAACATGATTATTTTTAATACTTTCATGTGGAAACCTAAATTGAATCACTCTTTATATGATAATGCTTATAATTCAAAAATTTCTACAATTTCAAGCTCATTTTATCTGGTTAAAGATTTAATCAAAATTTTACGAATTATTAAAACAATTCTTATATATTGACAGAAGATATTTTAAAAATTAATAAATCTGTTGAATAATATTAGTTTTTTAAATATAATCTATAAAAATAAACTAAATAAAACACATACAAATTTAAAAAAGACTTTGATAAAAATCTGAACTATCTTTAATCTTAAACCCTATAGTTTTTCAGTTTTAAATCCACTAATTAGTTCAACTGAATCGGAATACAATTTTCTAGAAAAAATCTCAAATTATTAAAACGCATTTTAGATTTTTTCAAAAGGAGTTTATTTTTAAAAATTCATTTTTTGTAAAATTTTCATTTCTGATAGTTTAGATTTTTATCAATAATATATATATATATATATATATATATATATTTAAATTTCATTATCAATCTCTGAGAATCTCGAATAGAACGCTTCGTTAATCTCAAGAAGAGAATAAGTACATCAGTTTAGTTACCAAGCATTTATTTTAGATAGTCGAAACAGGACTTTTTTCTCGTTGAATTGTCTTTATAATATCTTAATCACTTACCTGTAGAAATGGGGTTCTTTTAATAACTGTATTCTCAAGTTTAATTTCTGTTAATTTAAAAACAACAAATAATTTCTCATATTTTTTTGAATTGAATTTATAACAGCTATTTTTATATGACGAATATATGACAAAAACGTGTTTTCATTGTTTATATATTTGAAAAAGAAACACTTAAGATATATTTGTACATTTTAAGATAATTTCTGGGACATTGACCTGAAAAAAGCACTCGTTTTAACCATGTATTAACAGATGATAGATAATAGTATGGATGTTCAAGTCATTTTTTATCAAACTTTTGACTGAAGAAAAAGATAATTCATTTGAATATTTCAGAAAATAAAAAGTGGATATAAAATATTACTTATAAATGATACTTGTTGATTACTTATTTAAATTATTTAGTATTATATTTAATTAATATTGAATAATGTCTGTTAAATCGTTTCAATTATATTCTTTTATAGAAAAATCTAATTAAAACGATTTTCATTCATGATTGAATCTATTTAGGAGTCTTGAAGATTTAAATAATGAGATATGCGATTCAAGCAAAATATAATTTTAAAGTAGATCGTTTTTCTACAAATCGATTTAAAATAATTTGATCATCCAACAACCATAGATCGATTAATGTTTAGTTCGATTTGAATATTACTTAGTATTTTTGTGAAATGAAAAAAAAAGTAACACCATCGCATATCATAATAACAATATCATTTATATTTTCGTTCGCAGAATTTTTTCAAAGATCCATGGAACACATTTGACTTCATTACCGTTATTGGAAGTATAGTAGATGCGTTGGTTATCGAATTTGGCGTGAGTACAAATCAATACAATCTGTTTTCTGTTCGTGCGATTGATCCGCACACGCATATTTTTCGACTACAACGTTTTGCGTTTATTACTCTCTATAAAGGTGACATTCATCAACGTCGGTTTCCTGCGACTGTTCCGTGCCGCGCGTCTCATCAAACTGTTGCGACAAGGATACACGATACGAATACTCCTCTGGACGTTCGTGCAAAGTTTTAAAGCGTTGCCATACGTTTGTCTCCTGATAGCAATGTTGTTTTTCATTTATGCTATAATCGGGATGCAGGTACGTGACAAAAACATTCGATTTTATATCAGAACGGTTCGATTTTCGTACGAAACTCGATTGGGTTTAACGCTTTGTCGATCGAACCGGTACTAAGAAGGAACGTCTATTCCTTTTTTCACATTGTTACATTTTTCTCGGACCTGAACGCGTTTCGGAGAACGGAATTTACGAAAAAAAAATACTGCAAAAGATTTAATACCGGTCAGTTTGATTATTCCAGAGATTTTTTCTTTTATTTTATTTTATAATTTTTAAAACTGTTATATTTTACCTACTATTAAAAGAACTGTATTAAAAAATAATATCAGCAAATCCTGAAGTAAGGTTTAATAAAAAATGCCTCTAATCTCGGATTGAATGTAATTTCTAAATTATATTATTTTTCATCACATGTACAAATCATTCTGAATTTTTTACAGAATGTCTAGTCGGAATATTCACAATTTCTTGTAATTCAACTGGTCGACAAAGTGTTAAAACAAATTATAATGAAACTACATCAACAAATAAATATAAATGAATATAATTTTAATGGATGATAAAACAAATTGTTTTCATTAATCTAACTTAGTAACAGTCCAGTTTTCAAATATTATCTAGAGAGAAATTATTTATCTTTATAAGAAATCAAATTTGAAACAGAAAAACTGTTAACATTTTCGAAATTAGTAACGAATTGACACACAACTCATTTATTAAATTGCTACTCGATTTACTCTTCAATTTAGTGTTTCTTGATCTAGAATTCATGAAAATCTGCGAATTGTATTTAATAAGAATATTTTCTTCTCTTAATAATAGTTTTAGTAAATTTTCATGATTATTATAAATTAAATTTCAATACAGGAGATGACTTTATATATAACCGAATCTAAGACTATATTTTTTTATTATTAAATCGAGCATCTGTAGTTCAATTTCAGTAAAATAACACCAACTGTGATATTGATTACTGTGTTACTCTAATTGATTTATTTCCAAATTTTCTAAGTATTTATTTTATAATTTTGTTTCGATTTCGTTTATGACTAAATTGATATTTCTATCTATCTAGAAAATTAATATAAATAAAAAAACATATTAGTTAAGAACTAGATTTCGATTACATATTTTTCAACAAGTTTGAGAAACACTGATTATCTCATTTAATGAGAATAAAAAATTCTAAGCTGTTTTTTTTTAAAAAAAAAAACACAATTCTCATCTATTCGAAATATATTTCTTTTGGAATTGTGCGTCAATTGTTACTTAAAAAAATAATGGGTTATTTTTTAAAAGGGGCTGATTGAAAGTTTCTAAAAAAATAAATACATATATTAAAATGTCCAAAGAAAAACAACTTGTTTGAAAAGAACATCTTTATTATTCATATTTGTGCACTAATTTGAATAAAACTATTATATTAAAATGATAAATTCTTCTTTGTCCTAGTAGTCTTCGTTCTTTTGGATCAGATGTGTCTGTTTTCCACAACTAGTTTCGGCATATGCAATGTTACGCTCCTCAACATCTACAAATCTTCAACGCCTTCCTGAAGATGATGTTGATGGTACATGTGCTTTAAATAGTAGTGGAGAACAGACAGTTGATCCGAAAAGATGAAGAGCTACAAGACAGCGTACCAACGAGATCACAAGAATAAAAACGTACAATCGTGATTTGAATAGATCCTTCTGGGCACAGAATTAGTTGTTTTTATAAATAAATAAATAGTTTAAAATTATAAGAACGTGAACATGTTTCATAAAAAAAATATTTTTCAAATTAGAATTAAAAGTAAAATCACTTTAATTGAAAAAAAGTAATTTAATTGGAAAATTCAGTTTTTTACCATATTTCCTCCATATCTACAATTTGTGATGATGATGTGCTGCTTTTATTTCTATAAATTTAATATTCAAGGATTTAAACAGTTATTCAAATCTTGAATTCAATATATTATATTAACGAATTGTCTGATTTAATTCACAAATTTATTTTTATTTCAAATATTTAACACAGAAATGAATAATGAAGTCGTTCTTATATTTCCGAAAAATATATTTCTTAAATGCAAATAAATCAAATAATAACTGGCTCTCATACATTGATTTGTACAGAAATGTGTCAATTGTGTAATAAAAATTAATGAATATTCAGTATTATTAGCGGATTTTCTGAAAATGTTGAAATATTATTTGATTTATATACATTTCATATGTAATGATTTCTTTTCAGGATTTTTAAAACTATATAAGTGATTCAATGAAATGTATACACAATCTGATGACAGTTATTTTCTTATTTCAATTATATAATAATTTAATTTTAATATTATATATCAAGAAAATGTTTAATTGAAAAAATATATAAAAGATTTTATCATAACTCATATTTTAACTCTCGATGAAAGAGATGATCGAATGTTTCAACTTCTCCTTGCGACTTGGAATTCTTCTATCAGTTTTTTTTTTAAAAAAAATAGTTTTGATCCTTTACTACCTTACAAATATAATATCATTGAGAAAATAATATTTCCTCCAGGATATAAACTTTCAGAAATGATTCTTTTAATTCACATTTTTTATTTAAACACAACCAAACCAATAAGTAAAAAAAATGCATTGAAAAAAAATTGAAGTTCTCGAAATCATGTCTAATATCAACAAAATGATTCCTTTGCTATTTCATCCCTCTTTAATATAATATAATAATCTCTCTTTAATATTTGATCCGTTTTGTTGCTCTATTATTCCTGTCGATATTCTATCACCAGTTCATGTTTCCTTCTTTAATATTTAAACAGAAACATTAATTCTTTCTCATAAAAATTTTACATCTTTAAATTATTTTTAAATTGCCGTCTCAAACATAAAAATATTTAGTATTTTTACAACCGTTTCCATTTTGAAAAACGAACACTTAATTAAATTATTATAAATGTCACAGATTTTATACAAATTTGATTAAATTGTAAGAGATATTTCGCTTATAGACTATCAGATAGTTTCTATCGACAGACTGGCAATACTTCCTCTTGTCATCTACAATATTTGAAGATAGATCTTTTTGAAACTCAACATTTTATAATTATGAACAGAATACAAAAAAGATCTCTTAATAAATCAAAATCCAAGAAGATTAATCGTAAATGTATACATTTCTTTGGATCACTCATATAACCATCTATATATCTTTATCGATAACAAATATTTATAAAAATATGTACTTAAAACATTTTCTTATGATTTATTTATCCGAAATTTATATTTGCTTACTGACTCGAAATTGATAATTTTCAAAACATTTTATTCATTTCAAACGTTGTTAGTAACAGCAACAAAATGATCACTTGTACATATATTAATCGAATTGTTTATTTGTTCGACAGATTTATTTAACGTTTCTAGTCAACATTAATCTGACCAAAATGTATTTACTCATTGGAAACATTTGCTGCAGTTACAGTAGATAATATTTGATTGATATAATCTGCCACATTTATATTCTATTTTCTTCTAGTCGAGTTTATTCTTACTAGTTTACAAATAGAGTTTAGTGGATTTTTTTAATCTAATAGAGATTTAATTACATAGAACAAGTACTATATTTTTTTAATATAGAGTTCGAAGTGAATTTTGATAATGCAAGATTTAATAATTTTCGTTCTAATTTATTTATTTATATCAGTATTTGTATAGTATAGTTCAAGTTTCAATATTTCATTTCGTTGATCATGAGGTTGGACAAACAATATAAATTTTCAAATAGAGTTTTATCAATGTATACCTTGAATGAACATAATACCAATTCAGTAATCACATTTATCACGAACGTCGACGAAATGTCAATTGAATTTTTATTTCGATGATTTGATTCGTTTCAATTAGTTTGAATTTATTGAAAAAAACTAAGTACTCTTATTTTTCGTATTGAATATCCTACATAATTTCATTTTAACATGTCTGTCTTGTATATGACTCACTTATATTTCATATAAATCATACCGATCTATATATATATAAATTGTTTTTTACACAATTTCTCAAATTATTATTTTTTTTAATTTCTAGGAGTGATTTTAATATAAAAGTTATTCTCAGACATATTTTTTCTTATACTGAACTGTTTTAATTTGCCATTTTATTGAATTAAGAACTCTGTGTTCGATTATCATTTCTCTACTTTAAACAAACACTGTCTATTTGTATATATTCTGGCAGTTCGTTCCTGGTACAAAGTAATATCAAAACTCTATCACTAAATTAAGCGTTTGGAACTCATAATATAGAGTGCGAATTAAGAGGTGGTTCGAACGCAAATCCGCAAACGGGGTGTGGGTTTTTAATTATATTTTTGTTCGGATGCTAATGACCTTAGTTGTCGAATAACCCCCAATAACCAACCAACCTGGATCACTAAAAGCAAGGAAATGTCATATTATGACTAAGTATTTAAAAGTCAATACTTTTTCTAATAATTTTTATTTTTGATAAATATTCCTTAATAATTTCTTAAAATAATATAAGAGAAAATTGTTTGAGAATAAGTTTAAATTCAAAAGTTAACAAGTAAATATATATATATATATATATATAACCTTCTTTTGAATTTTATAATTCATAAATGTAAATATCGAGATCTATCTTCTCATCCATTCTCATTTTTTAATATTTGTATATTCTTCAGTAAAATAAAAGTTACACACACACACACACACATATATATATATAACAAGTCCTGATGATTGGCTATTGGAACACCTCTTCTAAAATATTAAATAAAAAATCTTAATCAAATAATCCAGTTTTGTGGTTGGTTTGTGTATTGCCATTTTTCAAATCTATTTTATATTTTCATAAATAAATTCTTTGTCTCCACACAAAGTTCAAAAAAATCTCTGATCAAAAATGTTAAATACATAATTTCGATTATTGCTTATATTGTGCTTCATTTCGATAAAGATCTGTGAAACACTCAGGCAAAAAAAAAAAACATTTTATATTCCCTTCCTCATAATTAATATTTTCTAATATCTGTGTTATTTTTTATAAGTAAAATATGCTCAATCAATTTATTTTTCTTATTATATCTACATATACTTCCATATATATATATATATATATATATATATATATATATATATATATATATAATCTTTTTTAACCTTTAACTATCAATTACTGTCACTTGTACTGTATTCTACTATCTTTTTCAATGTATACAATTTAACACTTTCATTCTGGTGCAGTAAACTCATCTGACTTTTTATTTACAAATATTCATCTTCCTGTTACTCAGAACGCTGATATTCCTTGTTATCCTCTATTATTCGATACTGTCACTAACGAGTTTGTAAAAATAATAATAAAAACCGCAAATATTGCTTCAATTCACTCATTTATTTCAAAACCAATTTCAACCTTAGTACAGATGCGTTGTTCATTAAATGTCCGTTTACTGATTATCAGACGTTTGACATGAGCAAGTAGAGTGACATTTTTAATTATATTTCTTTATTATCTTCTAATACAGATATTCTGTTGATACTAATCGGTGATCTAAGGATTTACTTTGATGTTCAACTAATTAAAAATCCTTCTATTCCTTCATAAAGAGATTTTTTTATGAAAAATATTAGTGATAAACTGTGTTTACTTCACCGGTACGGAGAGTTTTAAAATGACGCCGACCTAATTTTCTATTTTTTTCAATATGTCTCATGTTCTTTTTATGTTCGTGCTATTCTTATCCTGTCTTTTCTTATTGTTCTTAACAATTTTACATACAAGTATCACTCTGTAATAATTTCATTTGCACAATGTCCTAATAACCGAATAGCCACACATATCGGCTGATAGTCGATAATTCTGATCTTCAATCTGTTATTCGATTTTATATTAAACCATTTTCGTTCAGACATTTGATATTAATTAATTCGTAACGTCTCTGTAAAATCAATACTAGAAAATTACCTTGTATAAAGGTTTAATGGCATGATAAAATAGTTTTGAGACCAAATAAAAATTGTGGTTTAAGGTAAAAAGTCTTTCATTTTTTTAATTTACTTTTTCAATATGAACACATGTAATATTTACATACTTTAGAATAATAAACAATCAAATCCAAACAGAAATACTTGATTTTCATATTTTTTTCTTCAGAAATAGTATTAAAATAGATATATTGTTCTCTCGATTTTTAAATTGAAAAATTCGCCCATATATCTTTTATCACTTTAAACAGAATTACAATTTTTAAACATTAAAAAAACATGTATTATCTTCACTGGAAACGATATTTTCATTTTGTATTGTAATAAAAAAATCTTCAAACTTGGTTATTTGCAATTAGTATGTTATGAATTTTAAATTGATATCCGATTAATAATGTACAAATATAATTATAAGTTTTATTTGTTTCTCTGACATGAGAACGTATTGTTTACATCAAAGTTTTCATAATCGTTTGGAGTAACTTTTTTGTTATTCGCTGAAATCAATTTCAATTTTTGAACTATCTTCAAATAGTTTAATTTAATAATATTATAAATTTCTAAGTTCAGTCTACCTGAAGAGAACTTAAAAATCATAACCGGCTGTAACAATAACATGAATAGAATCCTACAGGTCACAAACCACATATATATATTCAAATAGAGATAAATACATATATTCCATTCAATAAAAATACATTCTACTCAGTAAAAAATCAAATCTTAAAAACTTATTTTTTTAATTTTCGTGTAGTTTATTTATTTGCAGTTGTGATATAATTTTTCAATACACCTCTTATAAACGTTTCAATATTTTCTGATACGAAATTCAATCGCCAGAAAAATACAAATCACTCACTCACTCTCTGTGTTTATTAAATGTGCACAAGTACAGAAAAAAAAAATATATATTCAGATGGCTGATCTTTGTCCAACCTCGTGCGAATAAAAACTAGATTTAGTTATTTTTTTAAATTACGAAAATTTTTGTGATAAAAATGTAGTATTAGAACAGAACAGTAGCCTAGTGTTGTGTTCAAGGTGTTCGGCAACATGAATTTTGATCCTGACACGGCCTTGAACCGACATAACAACTTTCAGACGTTCTTCGGAGCCCTGTTACTTCTGTTTCGGTAAACATACACACCAAAAAAAAAAAAGATCCCAAAAAGATATATTTGAAAAAATATATATATATAAATACACACACGTAAACCTCCACCTATATAGCCCCCCTACACATTTCACAACCATTGTATATTTGTACTACCTTTAAGTGTCGTCATTTCATTTGCATACGTAATAAATTACAGATATTAGTTACGAACCTGACCTATGTATTTATATTGATTATTATTATTATTTTGAGAATAAGTATTTTTTGTATAGTATATATATTTGGTCGACGCGTTTTACAGACGACGCGTCGATAGGAAAAATTGTGTCTTTTGTTCAGGCATGTTGAATCGACCCATGCATAAAATGGATTGTGAATCTCTTCAGCATTGATTTTGTAATATCAAAACATTATGGAACATGTTATTCTTTTTTTATTTTGATACTCTTTTGAATTACTCGCCGAATTATCACGTTTACGGTTACTCGTCTAATCGAATATTTTATTCACCCGATAAATTATACACAGAACTTTACATTCTCCACAAATCATAATATTCAAGCTAAAATTGAATCGATAAATTTCAAAATTGCACTCAAGTATCACATTAAATATACACCTATCTCAAGTCTAAAAAATAAATTCGATTACAATCTGAGATAAAATCAAACTATCATTACGTTTTATTATAATTAATAAAATGAATTCATTTCTAATTTAAAATATACTCGGACCAAAAAGCCCTATTCTAATAATTTTATTACTCTTCTTATTCATTAATCCTTTTAAAAACTTATAAAATATACAATTTCTTTTGAATTCTTTTTGTAAACAGGACCATCAACACACACAAAATTACTCTAACGCGTTCCATTCTAAAAAAAATTTATCATCAATGGAACAAAATTGTTCGATCATTCAGTAAAAAATAACAGTCCTGTCCATTTAATATATTTGTATTCTTCAAAGATCGTATCAAAATTTATCTAATCAAATAAAACACATTATCAGAAACTAATAACTTTCTTTTAGATCCAAATCACTGCTCAAAGAGTAACCGTAAACCGACAAACTTGTAATGGCAGCTTATAATTATTTTTTTAAATAAATTACACTCTTTTAAAAAATATGTAACTAAACATTATTCAATTATTTTTAATATTCAATACTCAAATCTTATACATTACATAGAATTGAAGAATCCTTTAAAAAGTTGATATTTGTGAAAAATTCCTTGTATATTTGAAATATGTTTAATGTTGATAATTAAAAAAGTTGATAAGTAAGTTATTGGTATAAATAAATCTTTTTTCTTGTATTAAGAGCGAATTTAAAACTGTTATAAAATCGATAAATATCTACCTTTGTAATTTTTAAGTAGACTAAACTATTTGCTTGTCACAAATCACTTTTTTTTAATTTTGACGATATTTTCAAAGATCGTTTATATTCTCGAGTATTATTGCAATTTTTTTCTGTAAAAGTATTTAAATATTTAAAAAAAATGTCGAACTATTTAGGTGTATATTTTTTCACTTCAATTCTTTCAATCGTCAGTTATTATATATAATCCTAAATAGAAATAGATATAGAACATCTTACTACTGATAGATTTTCAAAAATCAATTTCTAATAAATCAGTTCTAACACTTTCACAGATGAATTCTTTTTTTCATTTGATCAGAAAAATTTCTTGAGATTTCTAGAATGAAAAAGTAAATAATTCGTGAACATTATTTAAATACTTTAGGTCAATTTTGAGAGAACTGTTTTCATAATGTGATCAAATTTTATCAAAAAAGAGTAATTATATGAATTAAAAAAAATATAATATTTTCTGACATCAATCTAGTTATCCAACTTCAACCGTCAATTATTCGATTGATCTTATTTCATTATAACAGCTTTGTTTAAATCTTAGGTTACAGTACAGATATTAATTTTATTTTAAAAGAAAATAAAAATATAAAATGTATTTTTAGGATGTTTATGTACTGATTAGTTTTTTTCCGAATTGTTCAATATATTCTTTCATTTATCAACATTTTCTTTCTTAATTTTATCATTGAAATCAAATATTATATACAGGTTTAATTCAACTCAGATTCTTTTAAAAACAATTTACAATTTAAACCAGGCAGATTTTTTAACAGATATTATTAAAACGCACAGATAAACACAACGAAACCAAGCTGCCACTACATGAAAGCCAGAACACTATAAACCCTCGATGATATATCAATTCAGCTTTACAGAAATCGAGGTCCTCATTTAAAAAGAAAATATATATATACAAAATTGAATATAGTACAAACGCATAATCATACCATTCGATTCGATCTGACAATATTTAAATTCAAATTTATCATCGTTTGTTTTGAACGGTTCTTTTAACTGTTAGAATGTGCCTGTATATTCATATAGTCTCTAAGATTTCGTTCGAAATCATTACTATTTTTTTTTTTTTGGAAACGTACTCTACATTTTATTTTATTTTTTCTTTTTATTTATTTGTTTTTTTTTTGTTTCAACTAACTGTATTCCTTCTGTCGTTTGTTGTCTAGCTAGTTAGTATTGAATATCATTATTATTTTTTTGATAATTGAAACATATATATAAAGTACTTTGCTATTTCCGTATTATGTATGTATGTATATATATATATATATATACATAGTTAATACCATTAAATGATCGTGTATTATTATTATTATCGTGATTCTTTCGTAGATTTTTCTCTAGTATACTTCTGTTGAGATGTGTTAGTGTAGTTCGTTTTCCTCCTCCTACTATTTATTATTATTATTATTTATATATATAAATATACGTATCACTTGATCTAGACTAGTTTTATCACAATAGCATTGGCGGATTGCGGGTTTATTGTGTTACACATGTAAATGCAGCAATTGGAACGGCGCGCGTGTCCACAGTGGCGTGCGTTCCGATTCTAGGATTTGACGTCGTATATCGTGGTGATTCGTATGCCTAATTGCACCGATCATGTTTTTTTGCGATCACACACAATCATTCCAATCACCTTTAACTATATATATATATATATATATATATATATATATATATATATATATATATATATATATATATATATATAATTAATAATTGAGCCAATACTGATATATTCCATCTTTGGATACGTGACGAATATTTTATGTGTTTTAGAATCAATTTCTTTGTTGTCTAGTATTATAAAAATATTTTATCGATATTGAACTTAAAACTTTATACGTTTTTAGAAAAAGTATTTAGTCCTCCGGGCGTGTTAAATACAATAAGTCAAATAAATAGTATATTGTCTCATTTCTGTATTAAACTCTATCTAAATAGACACAAAATCGTATAGAAAATAAATTATTGTTATTAATCAATCTTATATTTATACAAAACAATATAATATTAAAATTTAATAATCTATATAATCTAATAAATATATTCATACTTTTTTTAATTAGCTGTAGGAAAAAAATTTGGAAAAGCAAATAAAAATTATATGTATATATAAATATATATATATATATATATATATATATATATATATATTCACATATATATATATATATATACATTAATTACAAGAAAACTTATTAAAAAAATTATAAATACGAAATAAATAAAAATATCTTTATTAAACCAATATTTAATACTACAAAACTGGAACCCAGTTCTGGCATTAAATTTTCTTCCACAAATGGATTGTTTTTTCATACCACAAATCAAAAAAAAAAATCCGATCAAAAATAATCAATAATAATATATAATCATATAATACATCTATTCTTTTCTTGATAAATATAAGTTTTACTGCGACCATAAGTCACAAATAATCAATCAATTAATAATTTTTTTCTTACAAGTCATATTCATTTTTCTAATATATATATATATATATATATGTATTTATATATATATATATAGTTTTCTAAAAATATACATAACCTGATTTTATTTCAACAGCCACATTAGTATTAAATCAGATTTAATATATTTGAATTTAATATAATATATATTGAAATATATTTTATATTTTTTTATATTTGAAAATGAACATTTATTTTTAAATTTAAACCATGAAAATTTAATTGAAATAAAACGAAAATAAGATAGAATACAACCAGATATCACTTTCAGTTTTTCTAAAACAAAAACAATATATTTTACTATCATTTATGTACATTTAGCTCTGCTCTGATGATAATTTGCATGGCTATAAAAATATACATAAACGATTCTAATTCAATATATTATGTACCAAGTGTTTTCACATTTTTGGACAAATCTCGAAAACTAATTAACATATTTATTAGTTATATGTATTTTAATACACCTTTAAAGGGTACAGATTTATTTCTCGTGGGAAACATATTCAAGATTTAATATTAATAAACATTTATGTAGTTTATAAAATGTTCTACCGAGATCTGTTTTAAATGGACATATCTGTTGATTTAATAAAACATAGAAATGCATTTTTCTACTGAATTTAATTATTATATTTCGTATATGCAAATTAAATTAGTAGAATTATTATTAAAATTTCTAAGGAGACACTAATTCGATAAGTTTTTTTTCATAAATAATGCCGCATGGGCTAAAAGACCCAACGAGTAATCAAATGAGGTTGTTATTATTTTTATGTGTTTAACTCTAATTGTTTAAATATATATATATATATATATATATATATGTATATGTATGTATGTAGAGAGAGTTATTTACATTTTTCTATAAAATTGTGTTAATAGCAATATCTAAAATTTGTATAATTAAAGACATATTAATATTTTTCAAATAAAGAATGATAAGGAAATAAGAATTAAAACTATATACAATTTAATTAATTTTCAATGACTATAAAACATTTAATGCTTCAAAGTTAAAATAATTTTAATATATTTTTAAAATGACATTCCCATAATATTAAAAACCAATATTTTATTTGATTGCCAGATAAATTAATTTATTATAAATTCATTACAACAAATGCATCGAACTCATTATGCAGAAACGTTCAGAAACAAAACTGAAATAAATCAATACAATACATATTTAAAAGATCGACGTAGGCGATGAATGCGAACGTAGAACGTCAGCGTGGGCTCGTCCCGATGGAATATTTATCAGTGTGCAAAAACGTGCTCGTCAAAATCCAATCTCGGCAACCAGTAATCGCACAAAAACACACACTCAGTGCAATTCGACATTTGTGTTTATTTTCCATATTTATTTTTATATTTCGTTTTTTTCGTTGCCAGCATTGTATTATTTCAGTTCGTTTGTGTTCACATTTATTTCGTATACATCCATTCTTTATTTATTTATTTATTTATTTATTTATTGTGTATGTATCCGCCAGTGTACATAATGTAGTGTGATGTGTTGTTTGTTGACCCGATGCTCAGGTGTTTGGCAACATTGGCCTCTCTCCCGACTCGTCAATCACGAGACACAACAACTTCCGATCGTTCATACAAGGCCTCATGTTGCTCTTCAGGTATTGTATGCTACGTAAATCACCTAATGTCTATCTACTGCTACTACGCTATTGATAAAGTTCTTGAATGAGCTTCGAAAATATCTACATTGACTGAGAACAATATAAATCTTGTCTCTTGTTAAAAAGGGAAAGACATATATTTTTTTATTAACAAATACAGATTTATCTTTTCTCTCAATAAGTAATACATCTTCACTTATTATTTAACTGTAATATATATATATATATATATATATATATATATATATATATATATATATATATGTATGTATTTATATAAAGAAACTCATTCAAATACGTTTATATTTGTTAAGTGACCCCTTTAAGCGCTTTGTGTATGCTCTGCTTTAATTGTTGTAATATCACTTCCATTGAAATCTTCCCTTCAGAAAAAACAATTTTGATATATATATATATATATATATATATATGTATATATATATATATATATGCATATATATCAATTAATATAAAACATACATTAATATAAAATAGACATATTTATTTGAATTCAATTTTATATAATGGTTCAATCCATGGTTCAAATAAGTTATAATAGACTGGAAATACAGATTTAAAAATAATAATGTTTGTAGGAAGATCGTACCGGTTGAAATTAAATATTATGAAGTACTGAAACTGAAATATGTATTAATATTGTATGAATTATTCGAAATTTATTTGATAATAGTAGAAAATTAATATCAGATTTTTTAGGCGAAAAAATCAAATGCTCGGTTTATTATTGTGACTTTTATTCTCCACAGAAATATATCTTTGAAAATGGACACACACACACACACATACATATATATATATGTGTGTGTGTGTGTGTTTGAATTAATTTTTTTGAAAGATATCATTCAATTTTTCAAGTATAAGACTTTATACAGGAAGCACAGTTCTTCCAGTAATTGATTGATACAAAGCATACACCTCTATGATGTCATTTCCATCTGTTTCATGGTCTATAATAACAAATATATCTTTGTCTGACCGTTTCTTTTGACTAAAACAGTTATTTCCAGCACTTTTTACATCCTCCGATAACTATAAATTTTCTGAATTATAAATCCTAGCATATAATGTGTTCATTATGTTTTTGATAAAATAAATCATCTTTCCCATCTATACCTTCAGTTGCAAATTCTTCTAATCTTCCTGATAGACGTGTACCAAGTTCACTAAAAATTCTTTTGAAAAACTCAAATCCAATTTGATTTTCACGTTACCCAAGTTTCAAAGTTATTATTTCACAAGGCCTTTTTTTAAAAAAAACTCCTCTTATTCACGTCTTGAGATCAAATAAATTATACATTTATTTATCAACTTTTAAACCGGCATTATGTTTTAAATACAGCTTAGATTAATGTATCTTCGTGTCAGACATAATTATCCAGTGCATTAAAGTGTGTTACTCTTATGCAATTCTGTCCGTCAACATTTCAACAAACTGTAGTTTCATCCGTCAGTCAGACAGTAAAACTTCTCAAGAATCTAAACTGAAATCCGTACGATCGTTCTACAATCATTAATTAGCATTTTGATACAAGTGCGGTTCAAATCCCGCACGTAGAATTGTTCGAATTCGATTTTTTCAAAACGCTATTTTCGCTAGTTTTAACGTTAACAACAGATTCACAAGCAGATACAATGAAAACAGTACACTGATCGTATTATTGGGGTTAGGTGCGCGACGGGAGAAGCGTGGCCCAACATCATGTTGTCGTGTATTAAGGATCCACACGTGACGTGCGATCCGGGTGTCGCGAAAAACGAGAACGGAACACCGCCGACATGCGGTTCGAACTTAGCCTACGCATATTTCGTTTCGTTCATTTTTTTATGCTCGTTCTTGGTAAGTAAACACAGACAGTTCGATGTATCCATATACTTGTTCGTATACCGTAGTAATCTTCTCAAATTATACAAAATATTTATAAGAATATGACAAGTGATTGACGGCCGTTTCATTTTTCATCGTCAGATGTTGAATCTGTTCGTTGCTGTCATCATGGATAATTTCGATTATCTCACGCGTGACTCGTCGATCCTGGGTGCTCATCATCTGGACGAATATGTAAGAATATGGGCGGAATACGATCCAAATGCGACGTAAGTATATATTCATAATTCTTGTTTTTAATCGTATCGTTTCCCCAAACAAATATTTTCTGTTCGTTCACATTTCATATGATTAAAAATTAACCCGATTGATCGAGTATACAATGGAAATATTGTTATTAAAAAATATTTCTTAAATGTTGTTATAGTATTTTGAAATCTCTTCTCAAAAATTACTTTTAAAAATTCATAGATCATTGAAAAGAAACTTAAATTCTCTACAGGGGACGTGTGTTTCGAATTTGATTTGATAACGGAAGTGTCTAGAATAGCTTGTCAAAGTAGGACAAAAAAATTTATAAATTTTGGCTTATCGAGGTGTACACATCAGGGGCTTTTCACACAGCAATGACAGATATATAAAGAGATATAATAAAGATATTCATTAAATGACAATTTCCACAAATCAATTCTTGATTTCATCCCGTAAGCCATACTTTTTCCCGATCAAAAATATTCAATAAATCCATATTGATCATTTTTATTGATCGTTGCTTATATATCAGGTTGGTGCAAAAATAACTGCGGTTTTTATCATTTTAAGTTCGGCGCTGATTTGTTTAGTTACACACGTCTCACAAATGACTTTAAAAAAATTAAATGAACTGGGTTATGAAATTCACCTCACCCACCTTATTCTCCGGACCTGTATCCGACAGATTATCATTTTTTTAAAAAACATTTGAGTAATTTCCTACGAGAGAAGGTTTTCAAAGATCAAGCATCAGCTCAAAACGCTTTCGATGAATTCATTAATTCCAGAACTCCAGAATTCTATCTTGTAGGAATAAACAAACTTGTTTCCCATTGGGAGAAATTGCAGGCCAATGGTCTCTAGTTTGATTAATATATATATATATATATATATATATATATATATATATATATAATTTTAACTGATATATACGTCCTTTATACTCGATATGTAAAAACCGCAATTAATTTTGCACCAACCTAACACATTTCGATGGCGATCTCATCATCTTCAGAGTGATAAATATAATAAAAAAATTGACTTTTTCTGTACCTTGGAACTCAGGATGACAATTTGTAATTGTATTTTACATTTCAGTGGAAAAATCACCTATACGGAAATGTACGACATGCTGAAGAACATGGATCCACCATTGGGGTTTGGAAATAAATGTCCTAATAGGCTAGCGTACAAAAAACTTATACGGATGAACATGCCCGTGGATGCAGATGGAAAAGTCAACTTCACCACAACGTTATTTGCGTTGATTCGAGAAAATCTTAGTATAAAAATGAGACCAGGTGTGTTCAAGTTCTTATCTACCTATTCTTTTTAATAATATTATATACAACAAAAATATTAAACAGATACGTCTGCTTTCTCAAAAAAATAAATAAATATATTAAAAAGAGTCTCTTTAAAAAAGATTATAGTACTATATATATAGTTTTCACTGGATAAAAAAACTCTAGTGTGACATGTGTATTAAAGAAATGACACAAAAATGTTGTGTGTAGCAAAACTTCTTTTTTTTTAAAAAAAAATACATTCATAAAACAATGTATTGAATCATTCCAGCGGACGAAATGGATCAAGCCGACGAAGAACTACGTGAAACGATCAAAACAATATGGCCGTTACAGTCGAAACACATGTTAGATCTTCTTATTCCTCTTAGCGGAGAGCTCAATACGGGTAAAATGACCGTCGGCAAGATCTACGCGGGCTTTTTAATCTTAGAGAGTTGGCGATCGACGCGTTTCGGTCAAATTGAACCAACAGGCGTGCCGGTAAGTTCTCGATTGCGTTCAGTGAACGCGCGTAAACGTTACTAAATATATAAATTCACATAATTAACAGACCATTCTTTCGATTTTTCTTTTATTTCGATAATACAGTACAAAGAGAAACTTATACAATAGATACACATGATTTACAAGAATATGATAATAGGACACCGCGATATGTCGAAACCTTCGTGAAAATATCACATTAAGAAAAAATAATATATATATCGATGTGTTTCAATGTTTATTTTCTTTGTGTTTAGTAGATAGAACACATGTACCTTTAATTAGTAGACTTAATTATTGATAAATTTTCCCGAAAAAATGTAATAACTACATATGTTTTCTATTATTTTGTTTATAGTTACGAATTCTTTTCACACTGTAGAAGTATCTTTTTGATATTTGGATTCTGGTATTGAGATAATTATAATACATTTTCTCATAAGAAAATCATACTATATTTAATTGATTTTTTCAATTTCCTTCAATAAATTATATATATATATAATTAATTTGTTGTCAAAATATTAATTTTACAAATTATACATTTTATAATTTTCTGGTGAACGAACAAGAAATGCAAAATATATTTTAAAATATAAATTAAGCTCGTTATCATCAATTTTCAACATTTTAAATCTAGACAGGTTTTTATTTGTACTGCCCCCCTTGACAGTTCTTTATTTTTTCACATATTTTTGAAACTTTCAAACCTAATATTTTTAAAAGAATACTACTATTTGTCATACTTGCTGAAAAGTTTATATTTTTCATATTGTTTTAAATCTCAAAATTTGATATTATAAAATGTTTGAGCTCATTTCAGCTGAATAAAAAAATTAATAAAAATATAAAACTTATAACAGTTGATATAAAAGTGTAATAAAATGGAACTAGTACAAAATTTATCTTGAATATTCGAAAAAATACCAGAATTCAACTTACTATTATATAAAATTTGTTAGAATCATTAAAACATCCGTAATAATTAATTAACATAATTTAGATATCTTTTTGTAAAAGTTTAGTAATAATGAACAGTACGATAGCACAAGCACATAACACAATTAAAAAAAAACATAATAGGAGTACATAATTCTTAAGCCTTTACTATATTGAATAAAAAATATACTTGTTTAAAATCATCTTTTGTTAGCATACAAAAAGTATGTTTAATTCATTTTTATATAAATTTAAAAGGAAGCTTCAAAATATTTCCTGAATAACTACGATCATCAAAACATTATTTTACAAATTGTTGTAAGTATATTAGAGAAGAAAAGTATAGTTTTCTTTCACGAATTAATTATTTTCTCGTCCAACAAATAACAAATTTCTTTCCTAGTCAAGGATTTCCAATAAATCATTATTAATCATTTTTGATTGTTGCTTATACGGATTTCGATGATAAGGCGCCAAGATATAGTAAAATATCGATGCGAAGAGATTTTTCTGTAACTTATTGAACACTTCTTGTACTTTGTGAGTTTAAACAAAATCATTTGTGAAAATTAATTTAGCCCAGTGTCAGGACTGTGTTGCAAGAAAAGTAAAATTAAATCATTAAGATAAATAATGAATCTATGTATATAAATCTAATGATCGTACAACTTTATAGACAGAACTTTAATGTTGTCTAAACTAGTGATTGTCAATAGGTCTGCAAATTGGTGCTGAAAAAATACGTTTTCACCGATTAAAGCACAACTCGTTTTAAAAAACAGAATTTCAGAGAAAAATATTTAAAGTTCTCTGCCAAAAATACATATTTCCTTGTATCTATGTTCTTTATATAAATATCGTGAAATACGAAAATAAAAAAAAATAGAATAACCACAAATAAGATGATTTTCCAATACATTTCCTTACCATATCAGTATTTGTAATTAGTTAAAAATATTTACCATAATTCCGAAGATTACTGTCTATTTGAATTATTTAATGCACCTTTTGACAGTTAATTCTTAATGTTCGAAATATTCTAATCATGTGTTATTTTTGTCAAAAAGAACTGAACAAGAATACTCAAAGGTCCGTTATAATGAGATTCTGAAGATACAGTCCATACAACAAACACAGATCATATCGTACTGTTCATTAGCGTACCAAACCAGATCATACTGTAAATATATCCCCTAAACTCACACGAAGCTCTAGTCATAGACATAAAACCGAGATCCTTGTCGATAAAGCTAGCATAGATGACGCTAGTCTGCCGACGTCATGTTTACAATTTGATGTAATTTTGTTCGCAGGGTTTTGGAAATAGCCCTACAGCAAATCACGCGGTAGTATTAACATTCAGATCCCTTTCTTTACATTCTTTTTCTTATTATTTTGATATTGATTTCTTTCTCGTTACATACATTGTTTATGCGTTCTTTATTTACTTTACATAAGCTACACTTATATATATATATATATATATATATATATATATATATATATATGCTCTTGTTCGATTTTTGACTTTTTATCAAGTTCTTAGTTCGTTTTAATTTAGAATAATGTTCTTTCGACAGTATTTCTAAAGCATTTAGATTTTTACAAAAATATATTAGATGGCTAATGTACATACGTTATAGAACACATTTCATTTGAACAGACTTGTTGAGTTCGTTCGTTTCGATCACATTTAATGAAAATATTGTACGGTTTTTGAATTTGACAGCTTATATTTAGATTAGATTTTTAGAGAACGTACTCGAACATCCATTCACATGATAAACATACACATATAATCTTTTATAAAACAATTTCATTTACTAGAACAGATCAATCAGTTCTCTGTACTCATATGTAAACACATGTTTCTTATTAGTTTGTTTGTTTAGTAGAAACTGAAATAAGCCGATAGGCTCTCTTTAAAGAGATCTATGTCGGACTTGAAAATTGATTTTAGAGGAAACATTGATTCAGTTTTGGGGGTGATAAAAAAATAATTTTTCGAGACTGATAATTGATTGGAAAATTTCTGAATAGAAAGACAAGATTCGAAAAATGATAAATTATACGAATTTAATAGTTTTCTTTCTAAATTTATATTATATATGTATATATATATATATGTATATATATATAGCTCTTTAAATAAAACGAACAGTTTTTCTCTTCATAATAACATTTATTTATGACATTAATGTTATAAATAAAACATAAAATTCATTTGAAATGAATTAATATATTTTTCAGCTCCGATTTTTTTTAATAAAACGTATTGATTTAAAAATACATATTTCTCGAACTAAATTTCAGAAGAAAAGTCCTTCACTTTTTTAATAACTTATTTGAAATTTGTTCCTTATAGCTAGTTGAACTTTTCTAATTAAATCATCGATCTAAATCTTATTAATACTTTTAAACTTTTGTTTCGAATAAATATATCCTTATATTTATTGAATCTGTCTCGAGTTCCATATAAACACAGAAAATACGTTTTCAATACATCACTCATTTTAATTTAAACTATAAATTAACTGATTTAAAAATCTTCCAAAAAGAGTCAATAGATTTTTAGAAAAATAACACCAAATCACCAGATGAATCCTTTGTATTGTGATCTCAAAAATCGCGGATCAAACAGTAAACTCAGACAGGTTCCAGTAAAAAATTAAAGATTTCGAAATCCGAAAACGGTGAATATGTTTTGATTTATTTACAAAATGTGAATAATGTATCAGTTTTTAAAAATTCTATTAAAGTAACGATTTTTTCTAGACAAATGTGTCTTAAATTCTATTCTAATCTCATATCATAATGCACTAATTTTGTGTTTATATTAAAATGTATACATATGTTATATATATACATATATATATATATATATATATATATATATATATATATATATAACATATAAACTGTAGAGATTCTTAAATTTCAAATATCATGAGATGATATAGAGAGATGTTGAATTACTCATAGAAGCACATAAATCTGTTCTATAGCTGAATGGGCATTAGTAGAGTTTCCGACTCTTTAAACACTGTTTTCTCTTATGAACTTTGATTCTAATGCATTGAAATCGAATCAGTTTTGTACTTGTTTGAATATTAATTGAAAGTTGGACTAAATCTATACAAAAATTAAAATATTCGTATTCGTCTTACAAAATACTGCTCATTTTCAATTAAATCCCTGATCAAAACCTGCAAAGTTTCAATTAAAAGCTCAAAAAATCCAGCGAATTAAAAATTATTCCTGATGAAACACTACAAATTTTGAATTAAATTTCTAGTAAACTTTTATCTATTTAGTGTAGAATATTTGATAAAATCGAAACTGAAAACGTAATGAAACGATAAACAAATTGAAGTTACTGTATAATAAAATCTTACAAAGTTCTAATTAAATAATTCTTAGCTGTCGAAGAGTCCTACAACCCAATAACCAACCAACCATCTAATTAAATACTTAATAAAGTCTTGAAAATTTAAAATACGAGTAAAATGGATAATAGAGACATGGAATTTAAAACTGAATAAAATTGTACAAAATTTAATCAACTGTAACATTTGTATTGAGTGCTCAATAAACCAAGGCGAGATCTGGATTGAGTACTTAATAAAATTTTGCTAATTTAGTTTTGAATACCTAATAAATCTTTATAGTTTTACAAAATTTTTTTTATTACAAAATTTGAATTAAACTCCTAATCAAATCACACCAGTTTCGAAATAAACGTCTAAGTAAGTCTTATCAATTTTAAATCAACTACATACTAAAACTTTGAATTTTTTCAATTGATTGGCTGAGAAAACTATAAAATTTGAATATAATTCGTAATAAAAATCTATAATTAAAATGTTCTTAGAGTATAAACTCACTAATATTTTTTTAGAATGCCAAATAAGAAATGACCTTTATAAAAGTTATTTTACATAACGTGAAAATGTTTTTGTATATCGTTTTATGATTGAAATCATTGAACGTTTTAGTCTAACTTTCAATTACAAAATGAACACATCCACGAACACACATGGACATGTAGACACTAGCACACAGAACACGGAATTTATTGCTCATCAACATGAATGCTTCTCTGATTTAATGATTACTTAGAATGACTCGTAGAACTTGAATAGCAATAAATTGCGTAAATTGTTCGATTAACGAAACTAGTTACACGTTGGGTTTTTTAATTGCATGCCTTACGATTTCAATTTACTTACCAGTTTCATTGCATTATACAAGTTTATCTTTTTTACATATAGTTATATGCATGATACAGTTTTTTTTTGTTTCGTTTGAATGCTTAGTTATATCGTTTTTGAAAAGTTCAATTTATATTGTTCACTGTTTTTTTCTATCCCTTTTTGATATTTAACCGAATTTATATAAAGAAAATGTATGTTACTATGTACACAACATATACATACGTATATATTGTATACATATATCAATTTTACTAGGATTGTTTATACTGCTAATATATTTTTATCCATTGTAAAATATTCAAAAATCAAGAAAATATTTCACTGCGGATCATTCGTTGTAGTTTTTCATACAAATTCAAAAAAATCTATTGGCAGTATCACGAGATTCGAGAAATAATATACATATATATCTATTTCTAAGAAATATGAATACATCTTTTTGAAAACTGAGTATGTGGTAGCAAACAGAAACAGAACCTTATATTCGAATTGTTGTATATTTTTTTTTCTCTATACGTTTATGTACTGCAAATTAATGAACGAATTTTTGTTTAATAGGTAATCTAGACCTGCGTTATGTTTACAATATGCTAACATATGTTCAGAGAATTTGTTTATTTGTTGTTCTTTTACCTGTGTTGGCTGCTTGTTGCACAGAATCTTTTCAGTTGTTCAATTGATTTTTTACATAGCTTCTCGTTGCAATATTTGACAGATATATACGATTGAACTTATTTATATACCATATATTGTTTCATTTTCATTCTTTAAAAGCTTTCTCGATTTGAAACTCGTTCATTCGTCAGTCGTTATTTTATATTTGTATAAATTCAAGGATGTATGGGATAGATGCGAAAATGCAAAGACGCCGATAAAAAATTCCGAAAATATTATATTTTCATTTTGAAGTATCAGATAAAATTTGAAATACATATCCTCTTATAATAAATCATTACATTGTGAATAAAACAACAAACATTTAAAAAAAAACGAGAATTAGTTTAAATTCTTTGAACGTGTAGTTTATGAACAGAAGAAAGTTGTATAAAATTTCATTAGAACTCCTTGTATGGTTTTAGAAAAATTATTATAATTCATTGAAAATTTAATTGTTTGATAATTCACCAATTACTAGGAAGTAAAAAAAAATCGCAACATCAAAAACAGTTGGTAACAAAACTATAACCTAATGATCGTCCGAAAAGAAAAAAATAAATCTAAATTTATCATTTGTCACTTACAACTTTTCTTATCATTTAAAAATTGTATACATTCGTGAATAATAGATACTTTTGTCTGATAATGTATCTCTAATACATCCTTAATATAATTTAAGTAATTAAAAATCAGTTTATTCTACATTTTTATCATTTCGTTATAAGTTTTGTAGCATAATCTCAATGTTTCTTGAATATTAAAGCTTAAAACTTCATTTTATTAGACTGAAAATTTACCAAATATTAAACATATTGCTTAAAATTGTATAAAAGGAATTTCAATAGGAATTTAAATCATATCAGAAATATCATAGAATGAATTACAATCATATACTTCTATTGTCTCCCATTAAAATCATTTACTTTGTATTACTGGCTATTAAATGCTTGGACGTACCGATAAGTAGAAATGCAATCTAATTAATCATTATTTTAATTATTTTTCTCCTTAACTTATACGTCATAATTATATGCTCACATTTGAAATACCATAAAAAATTTTATTATCATTTATTTTAATAATAAACTATTAATTAATTACCGAAACTACATTTCAATAGAAATACTTTCGATTATAAGTACTGAAAACATGATGAGATTATCATCCGTGTATTGTTGAATGAAAATAGATAATAATTAATTTTAAAAGATTTTGATAAAAAAAATTTATTCTTTTGTGGGAAACAATAACTATTTTTCACACGGCATAAATTGAAATCTCTTTGTCCGTTTTAATAAATGACTAAATCAGATATAAGTATTCAATGAAAAGTAATTTTAATATCGATTTTCATTAACAAAAGTCAATAACAAAAAGACTGATTGAGATGAAAGGTTAGCATGTATAGCTGAAGTCACTGTAAGCATAATATAACAGTATGCGTTCGATTTATTTTCAATATTATTTTATATTAATATACAAATAATGACTGATGAGTAGAAATCGACAGAAAAGTTTTAAATTTAATTTGCAATTATTCGTAAACAATTCAACACTTTTGATAGCATTTTAGCTTTTATTATTATCGACATTTTCTTTTTCAATATACTTCCTTATACGTATTTTTTACAACCAATCAGTAAAGTACAAACCGATAGTTATTTTTTTTAAAAAAAAAAAAGATACCAAACAAGCATCCGTGTAAAACGTCCACGTAATGTGTGTAAATACATGTTAATTATACGTATAACCTCTCGGTATAATAAACCGTTTATGGTTTGGGGTTATGTTGACGACACGTTGACTGCTGACACACAGAAAGCGTCCTTTTTTAACTGTCTACTCGACATGGCGGGACAATGGGGCACTGGGGGAAGCCGAGCTGGCTCGCTCAGCCTCGAGGGTGCACCGCTCATGGCGGCACATCAGTCGGGCGCAACGGATACTGACCACGTGTCGACAACGGGCCAAAACCATCATTTACAGTTGCCACATCAGCACGAGGAGAGCTCGCTGTTGACATTAGCGAGACGAAATACCCGAAACAGATCACTCCGGTGAGTACACGCGTATGAATTCATTCGTTTGTTAATATTATTTCAACCTGATAATAACTATAAAAAAGAAACAAACCTGATAACTCTGACTGATATTTGAAAAAAAAATCGTACACTTCCCAAGACATTCCTTGTACGAATCAGAATGTTTAAAAGAACAGTGCAGTTTTCGAAAGACCATAAATTATTTTTATAGATTATAAACCGACAGACAAGTAATGTTTGTTCTCTCTTTGTTTCAGACACAAAAAGGTGAAATCGTCTTTTGCTTCGTTGGTAACAATCAGTGTTCCCCATAATTATGCCTTTAGGATCGGTGTTCAAGTTACTCTTACAATGATAGTGCGATAGATATTAAAGACATGTACTTAGACAATCTCTACATTAGCTTGTACATTAAACAGTTATCCGAGTAATCTGTTGATTAATGATCAATGATTGTTTTGTCATTTTTTTGTAACACATTGATGACTATAACGTTCTTTGCATCGGATGTAAATAAAACTGATTTCGATATCTCGATAAAATCGATTATAAAACTATACAATTCGCTGTCATAACATCATAAAATGATAATTGTTCAATTATACAAAATTGAATTTTACTTAAATCAAAGGATTGTTCAAAGATTTAATATAATTTAAAATAATCGTGTCTGCTCTCCACTAATAAAATCGACAAGCGTGCCATCTTCGATAAATGTTGAAGACTGATTTGTAATTAAAATCAGTCTTCAACATTTATATAAAAATTATATATATATATATATATATATATACCAAAAACAGTAATAGAAAATAAATAGTTAATCGACAGAAGTAAAGACCACTAGGGCAATCTTTCCTCAAATGAACTCCATTCACTTTATCTAAATGTTTTATCAATATACAAGAAAGTATTTTTAAATATTCATTGTTAACACTTTACCAATCAAAGAAGTAATAGTCAGTCGGGCGTGTCAACATTTTATCGATTCAATTTTCATTCTTCTTTTTCACTTTATGTAGAATTAATATTTGGAAATTTATCAATCATATCTTCATAAATATTTTATTATAACAGAAATTAAATTGTCAAACAAATCAAAAATTGAATCTTGATAGAATCAAATTTACTATTAATATATTGTAACTTTAATCAACAAAGTATTCATCATAACCGAATTCTTCACGCCGTCTTCCCCTCGAATCCTGATCACAAATGATCATGACTCTCATAGTTCCGGTAATTAATTCGACGGTTTTCTCAAAGTTGCAAAGAAATTTTTATAGTCTTCAATTGGTAATTTCGCAATGTTGCCCAATGGAATTTTAGATTATCCGCAGGAGTACTTTCTAACTTTACAAAATGTCAACTCCAGTAATTGTTTTTATAATCTTTATCTCTCTGCTCATCTTTTCTATTTCTAAACTAACACCGATTGCTGTAGCATTAATCTCTAATTATTGTTGTTCACATTTATATTTTATCTTTATATATATATATATATATATATATATATATATATATATATATATATATAAAATAATATTTATCCACAAAAAATTCGATGACGTCGACTTATATATTTATGACGTCAAGGTTTTCTATGATATCCAAATATGTTTATCTCATATATAAAACAAAACGTTGCAATTTATCTGGTTTTTATGGGTAAACCTTCCCCTGATCCTTCGAAAAGGAGATCTGAACATGACAAAGGGCAGTGGGTCGTGGGCAGGGGGCTTCTCTCGTGTCCCGAGTCTTCCCTCCTCCCCCTCGCCCCGTCCGTAACACTGTCTTGTAATTTAATATCTACGTACTGCTTAAACCACACCTCCCGCTCTCCTCAATACTCATTCGGGACGAACACCACCATCTGCTCAAGTTAAAGGTACCGTACCTCGCACTTGAACCCGTAGCGCGCTTCGCGCTGGCACAAATATCGGATTAATTTATCTGGGATAATGATTATATAGACATACACACACATACACACACATATATATATATATATATATATATATATTAAAAAATATGTTTATTGTTTCATTCAGTTGCATGTACGGCTTATAATTAACAAGTAGGCGAGCGCAGAGAGCAGGTGGTGAAGCACCCTAGTATATATATATATATATATATATATATATATATATATATATATATATATATATATATATATATATATACATATTCTTTCTTATCAACTGAATTGAATAATTGTCAATTTTATCACTGTATTATTTCCTAGAAACTTCTATCATGATATACTTTCAAATTCATAAACAAAATTCCTTTCGAATATTTTGTATCGTAAAAAGAAAAATTGATATTTTATCAATATACAACATAAAAAATCCAACTCTACGAATAATTATCATTTTTATGAAAAGAAAATCTAATCAAAAACAAAAAAATCCAACACACCTGTACTATACTTACAGTAATGAAAATAGTCATCAGCGTGCTTTAAAAAGAATCCAACCTAGATATGTAGACGTATACAGTGGATACTAGTGTCTGTAAACGTACTAAACGAATCCATCAACAATTTTTATTATTATTACATATAATTTACAATGAGTCCTTACGAAACGTTAGTGAATTGATGTGCCGTTTTTTCTTAGTTTATGATGTAGCTCAGAGTTTATTTGGTAAGTGGTGTCTAGGTGATTCGTTTTTTTTTTCCACTTAGAACGTGTTTTTTTCTACTAGTTTCCTTTTTGTCTAGGTTCAGATAATGTTCGTCGGTTTTTTAGTATACCAGACTCGAAACTGTAATAGTATTCATTTTAGTATTCGTGATTAGTTTTGTACAGTCTTAGGAGATTTTCTCAGATGACGTTTACATACATACATGAATTTTCTTAGTCGACTAGAAATTATTATGTTATATATCAGTGTTTATATATATATATATATATATATATATATATATATATATATATATACATATATATATATATATATATATATATATATATATATATATATAGATATAGATATATATATATATATATATATATATATATAATTGATTCCTCATTTCATAAACACAAGCCATAAAATAATATTAGTTGTAATTGAAAGATCATTGTAATTAATTTACAGTTTGTTAGGAAGAAAATAACAGCGATATTTTATTTATAATGACAAATAACTAGATCACGTTTGAGCAAATTATTCATTTTGTTTTCTCGACTTTCGTTTTCTTCATCACTTCATTTGTGTTTTCTTTTTGGTCACTTCTCTTTCTATTTTTACAACCGGTTTTGATTTTGCAGTCATCTATGTGTAGTCTAATTTAAATTCATTTCTCAGTTGTTGTACTTGAAATGTAACTCAATTTAAGAGTATTCATTGATAAGTCGCGTTTAGACTACTCGTACACTGAACCTGAAAAGATAATCTTTTTCGACTGAGTTCAGCCAAAATTATCAAATGAATGATAGATCATTAAGGATATTCCGTATATGTACCTACTGACAAGTTGAATTTTCTTTGACAACTTCAGTTAAATCCGATTTGAAAAAAATCGATCGGTTCGAATTCAATATACTAATAATTTTAGTCTTATGGCGGCCCTCAGTATCCGCCAGAAAATCGTCAATACCTATAGTAGATACTAACGTCTGTTAACATTTACAAATGGATTCATCATCTTCGTTTTCTATAACCTTTTATTGTACTTTGAGCGCACAATGCATAAAATATTCTGGTATTGTAGTACTCTAAGCTCTAACTGAACTAAAATATTCATAAGTTTATATTCCTTCTTTCGATATGAATTTGATCTATTAAATGTTACTTACATAATTTAATTCTCAATTTGTTCTTTAAATTCAGCTAAAGTTAAATCTTCCAAGCACAATTTTATTTCTTATCGGTATTTTAAAATTTAAGTACAGATTTTCTTATTAATTTATTCGTCATATATACCTGAAATATAATAACGTTTAAATTTTCCTAACATATTTTAACAATATAAAATTCACATAGAGTATTTTTCATTCGATTTTAATTTTCCAGTGGAAATCAAAACTCCGTTTATGGAATACACAAATAGAATAAACTCTGGACTACTTGCAGATGATTAAAAAATCAAAAACACTTATAAAATCGTACTTAATTATTTCTCTTCTTAATTAAATTTTAACATATACCTTGTGTAATTACATTTTATTTCATTAATCTGAATTCCTAACAATATTAGCTCTTAGAAGAATTTGAGATATTATTTTATTGTTTTTTTTTTCGTCTACCTACTGATATATAACATCTTAATAAAGATAGACGTATTAAAATGCTTTAACTTAAGCCATTATGGGTACACTGTTCATTTAAATCTCGCATAATTCAATTCAAACATAGACCTTTGTCAAACGAGCGACTTGTGATTGAAAGAACCTTACGTCAAAGCATTAACTTCTCTATTTATTAATCAGCATGTCTTTAGCGCTTTCAATATGTTTAGAGTGATGTGACTATCATTAAAATAGATTTCCCCGAATCAAAACGAAATAGTGGTGACGAAGATAGAAATGTCGTGAAGAACAATCCGTTGTCATCGTTTTAATTGATCGATTAAGTGACATCACAGCACACCGAAAAGATCTCACATACTGGAACGAAACCATTCGTTCGATAAAAATTTATAAGACGTTGTTATTAGTTCTGTTACACCGAATATGCATGCGCAACTGTTTCTGCATGTCTCCTTATCTATCTGACACTATATTGCATGCTAGTTCTGTCGTAGTTTGTAAATTAATCTCGACTATTTATATATTTCAGCTATAGTTTTAAGATTTCACATATTCAATATACAAACCCATTTCTATATATTGACATTTGTACCTGTAAATGTTTATTTTTGTAAGAAAAAAATTCTAATCTTAATATCTCTGCTTCAGTTTTATACAAACGATTAGTTTGGACGCACTGAAAAAGTTTGCATTGAGTTCAATATTTTCATTCTGAGTGTTAAAGTTTTTTACAATAAAATTAAATTGATATTTACATTCATCTGTGCATCCTTTATCACAATATTCTATCTGACTTTCAACCATTTGGATTTTTGCTATGCTACAAAATAACACCGTAAATGATCTAACGGTTAAAGATTTAAAAGTGATTATAAATCTATGCAAGATTCAAACATTTTATTGAAAAATACATAACGCAATGGTGCCGAATTTAGAATCTGTGCAAACTTTAATTTAAACCTTTTATGAAAATATCTCAGTACGGTTTGTTTTTGTAAACATCTTTAAACTCTTGAGCGGTTTATACGCTTGAAAAAATAACACGTCGCGTCTGTTTATGGAAACAGGTGATGGAGTTGCAAGACGTGAACGTAAACATCTCGAGACATCCGTCTATGGATAGTTTAGTAGACCAACAGCACTTACATCCTTCAGGATACGGTAACTCGCATAGGAGATCGCCGAGTCTGAGGTAAAATAATCTTCTTGATCATCTGTTTACGAATCAAACACTACAGCTTTTTTAATTAAAATATCGGATAATTAATTAAAATCTGGTTTAATACTGATGAGTATTTAGGTGACAATGTCGGTTTCTTTAGACGCATTGATCAGAATTTGTTTTTAAAAAATTCAGTACAAAATCTTTCCATAAACCAGAGAAACCATTTTTGAGTTTGCTGAAATGTTTAATTCTTCCTGAAACTCAAAAAGCATGATATGCTTCGAATACAAATTTTTAATAATAAAAACAGATTCAAAGTAAACCAAATTCAATTTCTTTCAGACAATATAGCACTTATATTTACAATACGGCTGCCATAATTAGACAATTTAACCCCATTTCTTGGCAATCTGATAAAGTTTTTATAAATTTCCATTACTGTTTTAATAAATCGATACCGTCCCAATACAGTTCCATTACTGTTGCTTAATTTACTTTCACAAATGAATTTTTCTTGTGAATATTCTTATAATAAGCTCATGAGTCATTTATTAGATGTTTCTGTACTTTAATGCTCTGAGGATTACCATCTAAAGGCGCATATGCAACAATCAGAAACGAACAATAACTATTGACTAGAAGAACATTTTCGACTAGAAAAACATTGAAGGTCTTGGGCGAGAGAAAAGTTCATTTGCGAAAGTTAAAAGCTAGTTTCAGTTTTCCAAAAAAATCCATTGATATTCCGTGTACATGAATTTTCAGACGAGCCGGATCACCATCACTCCAACGTAGTCCATCGCCTCGTAGAAGGCATCCGCATCATTTACATCACGACATCGGCTTCTCAGACACCGTATCGAACGTTGTCGAAATTGTAAAGCACGAACACCAACGACATCATTCACATAGGCATAGGATAAGGGGTGAGTGTCACTGTAGATGTTATTTTCATTTCGCCCTCGATATAAAGAGAAAAGTACGTTGTCCAATCAAAAATGTTTTCTTAGAAATTCATTTAACGTTGTCGTTTATTCTCAGCACAAGTGATTAGAGAACAAGTATTTACAAAAAAATCTCCTTTACAAAACACACTTCACCTTTAAACACTTCTCTTGCAAAAACCTACCAACACCTTGAATGCTAACTGTTTATATTATGTCTTTATATCATTGAATTTTCAATTATCGATTCAAATTGAAACATTACTGCTTTCTTTAAAAGTGTAACTTCAAAGCAATAGTCAATAGTTTGAAACTGATGTAATTTATAATGGAAGTTCGAAAGTAATTTCATATCATTATTAAAATGAAAGATAACGATTTTGTATTCAATGATTATAATTCGTACAAAATATTTAAATATAAATGTTAATTTTTTGAATTATTGAAAAGTACATCAGTTTCACACATCTTGCCGAATAAATTCTTTTCATTCTCAATATGACATTTCAGTTTCAAAACTGATTCATAAGACATTAATCAGTTTATTTTCAGTGACAAAGTAATACGTTTTATATCTTTTAATATTCGTGTAAAATGTCCAAAATTATAACTCTACATAACACATTTACAACATAATCTTTTTCGTGTTCACTCTAAGATAAATAATCAGGTATTAACATTTTTACTTTGTAAAAAAATCAAACAATTCATACTAGTTTTAAATCTATTATCAGCTACATGAAACTCTTTACCTTTCCCATCAATATTTTCAATATAACTAATAAATTATTTGTATTTCGGTTTTCTTGTTTAGTTTTAACAACTAATTAGATATTTTTATAATAAGTATTTCTCTGTACTTATACTCTCAAATAATTAAATAGTGGATAAAATTAAATTCTATATTTAAAATTTTATTAATATATCTGGTTCTAAATTTAATTTTATTTGATTATAAAAAATACTTTTTGTTTAATGAATATCATTATCTCGTTATAAACGGTACTTCAAGAAAACTTCCTTCGACAAAAACAATTCAAGTAAAGAAAGCCTGTATCGACTAAATGGCTAAGTTCAATCACAAAATCCAAACGATTAGCCAAAATCCAAATCAGAAGAATAAATATGAACATGCAACGCTATTTAATAACCTATTATCGATTTTAAACCATTTTAACAAAGAAATTAAATCAAATTGCGAAATGAAATTTTATCTGAGAGTAACTAAGGCATCAATCAAATTTAACAGAATAGCTACTCTTGGATGAACAAATAACTTAAAATTTTATTTTAATATAAAATTGATCGGATATGAATTTAGTAGTAATATAGAATGAAAAATTTTCAATATGGGAAAAATAGAAAACTTGGAACATATTTTCTTCGAATACCCACACACTGTTCAATAAATTCCAAAAATAAAAAACTATCAAGACCTATGGTGACTAATGTATTTCATCACAAATTACTTAAAAAACATAAATCTCCTTATCGACACACAATAAAATAATAACCATAATAGAAAGACGTTAATACAAAGTATTGTTTGTAATAAGTTAAAACCTTGTAAAAGATCTGCAAAACTATATTAAGACTATGAGTTAGATATAAATTAAATAGTAACAAAATAGATAATAGATTAGACACTAATGTAAATAATGTTATCAAGTACTAAAATATATATAAAGGGCTCAGTCATTTAAGCCCTGAACTGATTAATAATAGTTTTAATCCATTTTTCTAGTATCTTCATTATTTTGTTGATGTGTAGCAGGGGTTTTCAATGGGGTCGATATAGATCTATTTGGGGTCGATGAATGTTGATATAGGCTCGATGAACCCCCTAAATGTTGATTGGGGTTGATAAATAAATTAAATGCATATTCTACATGCGTACATATTATATATTCTGCCCCCGAGCACAGACTCTAGGAGGTGACAAATCGGATATCAGAGGCTGTTATTACATAATATGAAAATAAAATTTCAGGGGAGTCGATAAAAAAGAATATTTCTTTTGTAAGGAGTCAATGTACAAAAAAGGTTGGGAAGCCCTGATGTAGAGCTTGGTTAGTTTTCAATTAATTAGTTATTTAGATTTCTTGGTTAGTTATTGAAGAACTTGTTTATACAAGTTGCTACCAATGACAGCGACTGGCAAAACCCGAACGAATTGTCGAGTCAAACAAATAATCCTTTTTCATAAATAACAATTACATGTAGCAGATAATAGATTGGTATAAAAAATAATCTCGACACATTAAAAACACATTTGAAATCATTTAATCTAAACAACAATATCGAAATTATTCAGAGCGAATATTCGGTCACCATTTAAAATAATAAAAAAATAAATGATTATTCAATTTCGTGTAAGTCGGTTCGAAGTCGTTTCCCGTGGTTATAAAACGAATTAATATTAAAAAAAATCCGCTGCTTCGTCTTTAAACGACACGTAAGTATTTGAATTGTCTTGTATATTTTATCAAATATCCAAGATAATGCATTTTATACAGATATTTACCTTATGGACATCTCTTTTATTTTTTTTTTCAAAAAACATATAGTTCATTGCATTAGTTTTGCTTATCGTAATGTTTTCAATCCTTGACAACATTCAACTATAACTCATTGTTTATTTGATAGTGTAATTAGAATACATTCTTCTTGATTTACATCTCATGTAGATTAGTCGAATTCTATTAGTTATAATTATTAATTCCCTTCTTTATGCAGTTAGTTAAAAACATTTAAATAAAATATAAACAATCTAGTACGTACATGAAGTCTGCATTTAAATAGTTGAATATAAGTTTGAAAGCTTTAATTGGAACGACTGCAGTAAATATATAAATACATTTAATTAACACTTCGAGTCTCATATTAGTAAAACTTTAGATACAGTATACGCCCAAAATAACAATAGCAAATTATAGAAAATATAGAAACAATAAGAGTTCACATTTGAAACAAAATAGATTTATCTGCTAACATTCTAATTTATAAGAAAATTCAGCAGTCAGTGTTTTTTTTAACAAATTACATATTTTTATATTTTGTATTTATGTAATATGCTCATGAGAGTATGTTAAAGAAATCATTTATGTAACACACACTCATCATCGGAAGTGCCATTAAAACCTTCAAAATTCCTACTGATTGTCATCGTTCCACTCTTCTTCACTCAAGGTATTGCTTCTTCATCTCCAAGCCCCCAACTTTCTGAAACATTCACCTACATCATTTGACCATAATTTCTGTACTCGATATCTTCTTTTTCCTTCAAATAAGTTATCATTTTCTTTAGGTACTCTGTTGGCTCGCATTTACCACACATATCCCAATTATATGATTCTGTAATTTTTAATTTTCTCGATGCTCGTATCCTGGTAGAATTCTTCTAGTTCTGGGTTCGTTTGCATACACCTTATAATATATTTGTATTAATAGAGCAGAATATCCATCTCAATATTCTATTCTCCTATCTTCTTATCAATTCTTCATCTCTGGCCACAAGCGTTCATGGTTCTAAACCATATGTTCTACCACCGGCCGTACTACATATAAATCACAATACAATCATAAAAATAATAATACATTTTCGTTAAATGTACACATTCAGTACTTAACCCTTTCATCTATTCAAATCGACTGATAAGTCTACTTTCTCATGGGTAGTAATTTGTTGAATTTTGAACATTTTGAGTCACTATGTCCATTGAAATGATTGCAATATTTCCCTCTTCATTCTCAGATACAAAAAATATATATTCAATCAACTGTATCTGTTTTAAGGAACAAAGTGACTTAAAGCTTGTTTTAAATTAAATAAAATTCGACTCGAGAGAAATAACTTGAAGGTCCGATTGAAGAGATGTACAACAACGATTTAAAGATGTTACACAATTAAATAAATGTAGCATGACGGATTAAAGACATGCAATGACGGACGCCGATGTCCGCCAAACGCGTTGAAGATGATTTATTGGTGAACGTTGACATCTGACATGGGACTCTAAGTGTTAAATAAAATAATTTTGCACAGAGTCTATCCACTTTTACCGAATTGTTGTGAACTTTCTGTTTGAAGATCGAGAAGTCATTTTTCAAGAATTATAAGTTACTGAGAAATCTGTGTCTCGAACTTCTTTAGTGTCTGGAAACATTAAAATAAATTCTTTTAGATATACAAATATTTCAATCGAAATTTTAACTCTCTTTACAATTATTAATAACCACTATATCACAAATTTAATACATGTAAATGACAAACACAAATAATTCAATTCCTATACACTCAACTGTGCAAAACGTGACCGTATATTATTTAAACTCATTTCTATTAATCGATAGTAATTTTTAGTTACCATTTCCTTAATATTTACAATCATATCTGTAGAATCGATAATGAAACATTTCTTGTGCCAAAGAGACTAGAACAAATTCTCAACGTACAAACATCACTCAACCCATTTCAGTAGTACATTTTTTTATTTCCTGTAGTTTAGAAAAGTTCATTCTTTTTTCTTTTAGTTCAGATAAAATACTATTATCTATTTTAATCTAAATATTCAATTAAACTTAGAAATGTTTGTATACATACCATACTTACTTCTTTGATTTTTAATCATTGAATCACTTGTTAAATTGTTTGTTATGAGTAATTCAGTACTTGTACCATTTTCAATGACAAAAATGGCACGAGTGTTGAATCGAATCATTGCAAACAACTCAAAAAATGACCTAGTGGTTAAAAATCGAACTGAAGGTTATTTAATAGAAATTTATATACACAAACAAGTCAGTTATATTTTTAAATTAATTTGACACGCTAATTGGTTATTTACTATTGTTGATTCTTAACAAAAAAATATACCCTCAATCACCTCTAGTGAAATAAAAAATTAGTTAAATATTAAAATTCTTATTTCCTGTATTTATTGAAAAAAAATACTAAGTTTTATAAACAAGTATGTTCTTTTATTAGTGAATAATTCTTTTAAAATTCGAAACAATTCTGACAAGTATTATTTTTATGAAAGAAACATTTCTCGGTAGCTAAAAGTTAAAATATTGTATATTTCTGAAAAGATCGGATTTAAATTCAGATATTGTCTTGCACTGTGTGTCTAAATTCACTTTTATTGATAGATTAATATTGTACACACACCTCAATATTTCCTTTTATCGAAATGTTCAATAATTGATTGTGGTCTATTTTAATACTCGACGCATATTTCAGTAGAAATTCCAACATCTTCAGTACAAAGGCCGAGAAAACTTGATGGGATTCTCGTCTAAATTCACATAACAGTATCAAAACAGACAATCAATTATAAAACATTCTTATAATTGATAATTATATCAAATGTGATGTATTAATTCTGTTGTGAAAGATTTAGATTATTTCATTTAAAAAAAGAATGTTTCACTGTGAATCATTTTCTTAAAGTATCCCCAATTAAAAAAAAAATATTAAATAGTCATTTTAATTAGAAAAGTTAGAATTCGGCAAAAAATATTGAAATCGATTTTTAATAATTATTAGTGATGTATGTTTTTTACAATTAACTTTCTCAGATCTGATTGATAATCAATCATTTAAAGAAAAATGTTTCTGTTAAGTTTTGAGCACCAAATTGTTAACAAATGTCGAATTTGTAGTTTTGCTGAATCATTTTTTTTTCAAAATTGTGAAAAAACTAAATTACAAATACAATATTTTAACACACAGCTACACGTATTTCTTTAAGGACATGTTTACAAAAAATACATGGGTTGTAGTTATAAAAGAGGGACAGTTTTTTTGAAAAAAAATAGTAATTTATATAACAGACACATTTGTGACCAACAGGACTGAAAAGTGTAACTGGTTTAATTGTTATTAAAATCCAGGAAGGTCTTTCAAATTTTAAGACAAACATGTGTCGAATTCGTGCAACACGTTTCAGTCTACCGAATTGTTTCACGGTTTTTTAGCTGAATTAATAATCTTTTCATAAAAATAATACAGTCAGTATATTTTCATCCGTGAAAACCTAATGTAACTTAACAAATTTCACCGTGCTCAATTTTGACAATACTGATCTTTCCTCCTGTAACTTTCTACATTTATAACAGTGCCCACCGTGATTTGAAAATGAGATCTGAGCACAGCTAAAAAATTTTTAAAGAAATGTTTGACCCAGGTTCATGGTCAGCATCAACGAGTCCCGCGAGATCGCCTTCGCCTATAGGACGTCACGGAAGTCACATACGTTCACGTAGGGCGGCCGGTTATGGTACGACGAGCCTGTGCCAGAGGTCGCGTTCGCCCAGTCCCACACTGCCATCACAACATACGACTGCTATCGGTACATTCATACACCTTATCAAATAATTTCAAACACATTGTTCGTAGATTGGTGGATATGGAATGTCGGATCTGTTCGATAGAATTAGAAAAATGATACTTTTTTTCAAAAATGATTTATCGAAATCATTTCCGTCGATTTTAATTCTACAGACAGTCTTTAGTCCATAAATTCCATTTCTTTTACAGTTCTTGTTCTTAGATACGATACATTCTTTAATCGCATTTTTGGCCAAATCGTTCTTTTTCAAATCCTTTCCCTGTCAACAAAAAGTCGGGCTTGGAAAGAAGCTATAGTGTGAACATTTACACTCCAAGTCTCTCAATGTCATTTTTGCAGTAAATCATGCATGGATAAATACAGACCCACATCGATTTACCAGTTCCGGTCGTTGTTTCATTACTTTTGAGATACATTTTCATGATTTCCTGGCAGTACTTCTCAGTAATAATTGCAATACCAGGCCACAAAAACAAACAACCTAGTACACCGAATACATTTTACCATAGTGTGTTATCTTCCTACGATACAGGAATGGGCTTGAAGCATCGGTTGGGGTGTCATGCTTATCAATTCATTGTACAGATTGACTCCTGTTATCATACAAAATCCATTTGTCATCACAAATTACGGATTCGGTTTTTAAAAAAGGCTTCCATCGCTGCGGATGAGTAGAAAACAGCTCACATTCGATCTTTTCGATTTGCGGCAGTTGTTTTTTCGTTGACAGGCAACGTTTCATGGATAATTAGATCAATCCGGCAACTCTCGGATCAAACTGATTTCGAAACGAAATGATTTAAGTGACAAATGAATTGTTCAGTGCAGAGAAAAACCGACATTTCATGTGCACCAAACTCACTGTACATACACACACATACTAATACACATCTACGTGTGTCTCTTTCTCTCTTTCTATCTCTCAGTGTCTCTGCGTGTATGTGTGTCGATTTTATTCAACACCTCATTTCATATAAGACGAATATTCAATTCCAGGTGCTCTCTGTTCAGCGGTTGCTGGTATAAACTCTACTACGCCGCACACGGCCACAGGTCCATTGGCGTGCGGCGTACTCGGTGCCGTACCGATGGGGCCAATGCTCGGACCTAACCGACCGGGCGTCGCTTCCAGCGGTATGGTACAACACAGTCATCCTGTGCTGGTAGGCCGTCGCGGTCAAGGAAGAAGGTTACCGCCGACGCCGTGCAAGCCTTCGACGTTACAACTGCGACCGCAGCCGATCAACTTTCCTAAACTGAACGCATCGCCGACACACGTGAGTCGCATAAAAGTTCTCCATGTATATTTTTCTTTTATTCACGGCTGAATGGAAATCGGTTTCGGAAACCTCTCTTTTAGTTACACGAATATTTTTTTCTTTCTTCGACAATCACTTTCAATTGATTTTCATAACCTTAAAACATACATGTTATTATTTTTGTTACCATTCAAATTCCTACCATAAGTTGTGCTGATACACTCGCTTTCTCATTGAATGTTTCTTGCGTCTGATCAAGAGCTTAATGTGATATCACTTTTAAGAAACGATACACTAACATAATCGGAAAAATTATATATTTCTATTTTTGATTATCACTTTCTAATATAATAGTTAATAATTATTTTTGGTGCGTATAATTACTGTAAATCGATAATAAAATTATAAATCACTGTCGATATCAAAGTACAAAATCAAAGAAAATAATAACATTTAAAAAATACCAATATATACTTTTTTTAATATTAGACATCAAACAACAAAACATTAAGCTCTTTTTCAAGATTCAACTACTTAACATTATCACAAACTGCTTACCAAATACGACATTTTTCGTTTCTGCATTCTTCGTTCTTTTCCTAAATCCTACACAAAACCATAAGCACCTTTTATATCTTAATAATTTGCTTTGTATGTCTATAGCAAATATATATATATTTATTTTCGAAATTTATCTACGTTAACAATTAACCGAATTGATTGTTTGAAATATCTTATTCAAAAACAGACCGATATAAAAATATATTGTGTCGAATATTAAGTTCTTATTGAGACTAGCATAGTTTTTCATTAATAATTTTTGGTCGATAAACAAAGGCCAAAGTATTCACGAATTTCTTGAGCGATGAAATATAATAAAATAATAAATGAGATAAATTTCTGCTCTTACGATTACATTTTCAATGTAATATTTGATGAAAATCTCTAAATGACAAGAAAATAAATTGGAAAAAACCTACACAAATTGAGGATAAATTTGAATATGTTTCCTCATACCTAATTAATAAATTTTAAATTAATTATTGTAATAATAATCGCTTAATGGTATATTGAAGAATTGATTTTCAATATTACATGATTTAATATTATCTCTTAAAACTGAGTGGTTGGTTGTTACAATATTTTTTGAAATTATAAGAAGTTTATGTTAACACTTTGCCGATAAAAACGTTATATTTTAGCGTTATATGAATTTCGTTCGCTTTTCGAAAAAAAAAGTACTCATAAAGACATGAGTTGCATATTTCGAAATATAATCAATACAGGCACGAGTCGATTTGCTCGAAACAGACCCGAATTTACATGTTGACCATTCGATCAGCAAAGTGTTAATTAACGACAAAAATCGAGATCATACGGACATAGGCTACATTCAGTCCTGGACACAACTTTTTTGTTTTGCTTTTTACAGACAACCGCTTGTTTCACACCTCCTTTTATAGATTACTCTCAATCTATTTTTCAATTATCACACAAATCCTATCCGTGTGTGGTTGCTGCTTTGAAGCACAGTATACAGATATCGCTTTGCTTGGACTTTTGCAATTTTCCTTTTCGAATCGCTTTATGTATTGAAACTCTGGAAATTACTGGACTTGTCTCAGTAATTCACAGTTGATATTTGTTTTATGAAGCTTTCGCCTGTATCAGTTACTCCTCACACAGTGCTAATGTCTTTCCACATTTTTGTCTGTTTCCAGTTTCATTCGTACACTTGACGAACAATATCAAAGCTCCGTTCGAAGCGAACCGTGCACTTTATTTAAAAACAATACATAAATAAAACGTACGATAGAGCATATAAGTAAAAGTCAAAAAAAAAACAAACAAACAAACAAAAACCTAGATTAAGGAATTGAACAGAAACGTTATCGACGAGGGTCGAGCGTAAAGACCGATAAAATAAACACAAACCCGCTCTCTGTCCAGATGCAGGCGCACACGACGCATAACACGCCGCACGGTCACCACCAACAGCTGGCGTTCGAGCGCGACCACATGCGCGCCGGCGATTCGATATCATTGCCGCAGCGCGCGTCGTCGCGCGAGATCCTGCGCGAGGCGAGTTTGGCGGCGGGACGTGGTGACCCGACGTCGACGATGCCGGCGGGTGGCATCGTACAACCGCTCAGTTTCGAACAGGCGGTGGCGATGGGACGCGGCGGACGCGTGCTGCCTAGTCCCGTGCCGAACGGTTACAAACCTAAGCCGACCGGCGGCCGATCGGCGAGACACAGCGACTCCGACGACGACGACTGGTGCTAACGAACGTGGAACCCGTCGTCGTCCGGTCACGAGCAGCGCGCTTGTTCTTGTAGTTGCGAGTGTGGTCGTGTCGACGTGTCGCGGCGACGCAAGTCAAAGTGATGAAAGAGAGCCACGCACCACGACAGTTCGTTCCGGTTCACACGTTTCCGTTGTTCCGTTCGTTCGTTCGTTCGTTGATTTGTCCTGTTACACGACGGTCACATCTGTTCATCACACACATACACACACACCCTGTTCGTTTTTTGAAAATTCTTATCGTTTTCGTACGCTTTTAGTTCAATGGTTCGTTTCGTTCATTTACTTTCTTCTCATTCGATTCCGTCAAAGCACTATAGTCGCGGTTCGGTTAGTAGCTCTGCATTCAGATCCACTAGATAATCACACGAACAATGACGTTTTGTATGTTCATTATTATAACATGAAAATATCGTTCCGTACAAAAAAACTCACTAAATCAATACTGCACTGACTCGAATATTTATTATGATCTGTATATAATATCAAAAAAAAAAAAAAACGTTTTCAACAGCAATAAGGATTTTTATAAGAAGTCGATTCGTACTACAGCTAATATTAACGCCTGATAAAAATCCTGTTACATACATTTTTGAAAACAGATAAGTCCATCTTCAACAGACTTCACTTAAAATTCAAAAATAAATAGGTAAATACAGCTTTAACACTATCAGTAAATTCACTTGCTCAAATAATTCACCCCTTTTGTACGATAAAAAATATTTTGAAAATTACTAACAATTTTTCAAATATTTGATTAGGTATTTAATATAAAAAAATCAAAATTATTCCAGAAATATTGTAAAACGGATAATTACAGATTTAATCGTTATCTCTTAACTTACTCAAAATGAACAGTAAGCAATCATTGAAACACTGATAAGAAAAAGATTCCTGTTGTTTAAAGGGTGATTAATATCGAAATTCAAAAATAAACACTAGATTATATATCAACACATATACTCTAATAAACAGTATTATACCAGTACTCATCTTGATTCCTTTTAAGAAAATAAAAATGGATATACCGTAATTAGTATAATACAAAAAATATATATATGATAGTTTCGTAAAAGCGACTCTTACCGATTTTATTTTCTAAATACTCGATCTGTTTTCATGTCAAAATACTGTAAATACGCTAAGATCCAAAATTAAATATACAGTTAACCTATCATCGTATCAAAACAGTTTCTCTACTTTGAAGTCTGGAGATACTTTTTCGTCCCGCATTCTTCTTATTTCAATCGTTTTAAGAACTTAAAGAATCGAAGTGAAGAATGAATTAATTCAGATCCGATTAAAAGTTAACAACTTTATAAAATGTAATAAAATGTCTTATAAAATGTTATTCCGAATTCTCTAAGCATTAAAACAGTATTACATTTTTACAAACCTAAAAATCTTGAAAAATATTCGAATTGCGCAACTGTTTTTTAAAAATGTATTCTGTTTTAACCGAAAACAAATATTACTTAAGTACAAATCGACTTTAATTCGTTTCCCCGCAAAAGAGGGTACAAACCTCATAATTTATTAAGATTGTACATTTTTCTAACTACAAAAAATATTTAATATGGATTTCATATACTGTAAAATTTCACTGTCGATGAAAATTCAGACCAGACTTTCCAAGATGAGTTTCACATTTGAATTAACATGGAAAACATACTCAATTACATTGAGTACCTTACTTTTTCTATAACCGACTATTAATGTTTTTCTGAATGCTCACAAGATTATCTGAAGAACTTACTTCAAGATCAAAAGAGTTGTTATCCGATCTAAACACATACACAATGTCGATATAACTTTCTATATAATGAACTGTTTGTAAAAAAAAGTCTTCGTATTGAAAGACCTGGACAAAACTGTATGTTCGAATTGGATAATCAACACATTTTTGGGATCACCCTTCGGTTACAGTTTGTCTTATTGAAGCGAGTCTCGAGCGTTCTCTACCATTCCTGATTGAGTTTAGTGAATTTTTTCGTGAATATTATCATGTCTAACAACATTATGATGAAACACGCTCATAAATTGAATAATGTGTCTGCGAGATTATAAAAAAGCTGTAGTGAAATGATCGGATTTATATTTCTCAGATATAATTTACGATATACTCAATTAAAACACTAATTCGATATTTTAAGATATTTTCGAGTGATCACCGATTCACTACAGTTGTATAAACATTTATGAATAATATTAATGAACACTTCAAGACAGATAAGTTGTTAAACGAAACTTACTAATAAATTCTTTCTCGAATCGAATTAAGATTTAATAAAATACATAAATAATTACAATTAATATATATATAATTGATTAAGGGAAAACGTATATGTTACTTACTACTCTTACAGATTTTTCAAACTGTTCCAGATGTTTCCAATTTATTTACGAAATTGAATTCGATATGCATAAAAATATTATGTAAATAAAAATAAAAGAAATACGTACGTAATTTAATTGTTAAAATAATTTAACTGAATTTAAGATTAAATTTCACTTACGAATACGATGTGAACACTTTCGAATATTTGAAAGCGGTTTACTTGTTTTTATCTGAAAATAATTGATTATATGAAAATAAATTAACAAAGTAAATATTTGTATATACAACTCTCATGAATGTTTCTTAATAATTGATATTGTTTACTCGATAAGCGATCGTTTTCTTCAAAGAATATCCAATGAATCTGATACATTTAACTACAGCTGCTAATGCATTGTTTATGCATGTTAGTGACGATTTTATCCTTTAGTAAAATAGGTAATTGTAGTTTAAAGTTAATATAAATCAATATATATATTCAATATATTAGTATATAATTTACGACACATTTAGAAATTATGAACTCATCATATGAATGCTTATACATTTATATATATATATATATATATATATATATATATATTTGCATAAAATTGATTCGTGCATTGATCAAATTTCCAATACAAAGATGCATACATAAACAGAGCTACTTTCAACGAACATTTCACACAATTGTTTGTGTTCCGAAGTGAAATAAAAGAGTTGTAATACCGAACAAGAAAAAAAATGCAAAATAAAATAATGAAAATGAAAAGAAAATATTTAAGAAGAAAAAACAATCGATATAAAAGTGACGAAACATGTGGTTTTATTCAGAATTACAAACAAAAAAAAACCCATCAAACAGAAAAAAAAACAACAAATAAACGCATACGCATTACATTGTAAATTTATTATGTGGTTAAGTTCTGTGAAACAAAAAAAAAAGAGTATGTATATATATAAATATATATTTATAACATATATATACATACGCCTCTATATATATATATATATAAATAATATATAAATTAATTGAACGTTCTCATATTTAAAAAAAAATGGAAAAAATATAATGCTTTAAACGTTATTTAAACAAATGAATTTATTGATATAAACTTATAAGTGCTATTGCCAACATAAGATAAACAATCAAAAAAAGTTTGTTAATACTGCCATTGCCAATATTGTATTAAAAAAAAATGATATGATCTAACATAAAAATCAAGTGTGCTCTAAATTCTCTGTCTTCATCCAAAACCATTTCCAAAACAAAGAAAGAATTTGAAAAAAATAGTTATAATAGTAATAATTATATATATAACAAACAAATATATATAACACACACTTTGTCTCATTTACACAATAAGTATATTTAAAGAATGGAAAATAATTAAAATACAAAAAACGTGTTTGTTATACATAACCTACAACAACTTACTGATATAGGAAAAAACAAGTATTTAATGAAATTTACATAACCAGATCAATTCACCGTTCTCTCGTCTGTTTTTTCGAATCTGATCATCAAGACCGGTTATATATTTTACAATAAAACAATACACAAACATTATATATATATATATATATATATATATATATATATATATATGTATATATATATATATATATGTATATGTATATATATATATATATATATATATATATATATATATATGAAGTTTCAATGTATATTTTCATAAAAAAAATCTGTTCATTATTATAAAAAAATGACAGTATATACAAGCGATCTTGATCAGTCAGATAAGACAAACAAAATATAATACATATTAAGTATATATATATAAACGTTTTCAACATTTTTCAGATTTAAATATTTAAATATATATTATATACATATATATATAAAAAAAACTGATTTGTAAGTCAATAGTGTACGCTCTATTCTCATTCTACTTTTATTTCATTTTCACTTTTCTTTGTGATCATCAACTTTTTATCGAAGAATTAATGTCATACCGAACAACTACTCAATTTTCAATCTACCTTTTTCGCATTGTTTTACTATCTTCTTCGGTTCCTATATAAAACGACCAGACTCGTACAACGCCGATTAAATACTAGTCGAATTTGTATATTCACTGTCTTGTCAGTACAGATTCTTACCGATTTTCTTTTTTGTTTAATGACGTTTTAGAGTATATGAAAATATTTACAATTCGAATAGTTGAATCTTTAACACTTAGAGTCCCATGGAAGACTTAACACAATAGTATATCTCTCTTTCTTTAAACAGAGAAACGAACTAAAATTCGTAACAGTGAATGAATAAACCTACTACAATAATCATCACTATTATTTTCATGATTGAACTTTGTGCTTTACATAATTTTTTTTTAATAAATCTTATGAAATATATAACAAACATAAAACTAAAAAGAAACTTAATTTTTTTTATAAATTCGAATCATAATAAATCCATATATTTCTTAATTTTGAACTCTGCAAAATTATATTAGTTTAAAAGATAGTCACTGCTTCTTTTTCTACAATAAATAGATTCTTTGCATCATTTAATCCAGATTTTTTTCAATAAACCTCGATTTTAACTACTCCTTAATCCATAAATGTAACATTTATAAAAAATGTATCATTGCATTATACTTTTCGTATAAGTTTTGTGTCCATCATGTACTATTTTCTAAACAGAACTCCATTAATTAATCACATCATTATTTATTTAGTAACATCTTTAGTACTTTAGTAACCGGTCGCATTTCGTAATAAATTTCTGAAAATATAATAAGTGAGATTCTTTTAAATCTTGAAATATTTCCAATATTTCTGTAAAAGTCGCATCGAAGTCGATTCAGTGGTTCTTGAGAAATTTCTCATTAAAGACCATATTAAAAGATTTTAACATCTTTTCCACCTGTGTAACAATATTATTTTTTCAAAAAAAGTTGTCATTCACTTCTACATTTTTTCACTGTTAGTGTTTGTCATCTTTCAAGTTTTCAAGTAATATTAAAAGTTTCGGAAACTGATAAATTTCTGATTAGTTTAGATAGATTTATCTCTTCGATATTCTATAAATTTGAACTTATTTTGACGTATATCTGTCTGAAGATAACAAGAAGTTTTATACTGAAAACAGAATGAAAATCAGTCCAATAGTTTCTAAAATCTTTCTTTGGACGCCAACTAAAAAAAAATGTTTTTTTTTATTAGATTCTATTCGAACATATTATTATTCTTTTATAAAAAAAATCCTTTTCTCTCTCTCCTATCCTACTACCCGATAGAAACACATTTCGAACTATAAAAATACTTCAATCACTCATTGTTTCAAGAAGAACATAAAACCAGAAAGTAGAAAATTTTTGAAAAAAATGTAAATTAGTTTTAACTTGTATCATTAGTAGTTAAACAGTTTGTTTCTTTAAAATATAAAATATATGTAGGAAGGGCATCGATAAACAAGAAGTAACCCGGGATTATTTCATATTCTGAAAGAGTTTGATAAAGTGCTATTATTTTCTGGAACTCTAAGTGTTAATGAAATATTATCAAAAAGTGCACAAATTCAACTTTACAGAAAACACGTTGCTCTTATGTGATGTGTATAAGGGCACTAAAGAGCTAAAACTACGATGAGGCGTTGAAGAATAAAAATTACTTACTGGTTAACTTGCATCCAAAAACGCATTTTTTTATAAAAAATCTTTTATAGTCTTGCCACGACTTAAGTTTTATATCTCTTTAGTAAATTTATCTTTCTTAAAAAATATAATACACTAAAGGACATTATAAACGATCAAATATATTTGAAGTAAATACATTGATGATTTAAATGTCAGTGACGAAAAATCATTCCAAAAACATACATAGAAGGAAGAACTATATTCCTTATATTTATTTAATAAAATTTTATAGGTTAAATTTTCACTATATTATTTATATCTCATTCTTTAACACTTCAAGAATGACCTAAATACTTTATAAAATTAACAGAAAAATCTCACTTGAATGATTTCGTCATGAAAATTGGCTTCGCTTCCGGAATTTAAGTAAATGTCCTTTAAGATCAAATTTCTCACTAAATCAGTTTTATTATACTTAGTTCAAATATACCATAAAATGTTTGATCGAACAGTGGATATCTTCTTAACAATAAAATACATTTCAGCAAATTATTTGAACGTCTAGCCTAATGCTATCCAATCAGGTTATATCTAGCCTGTGAAAGAATTTTAGTGGCCCGCTGTTATAAGAAAATTTTATTCATAACTTTAAAGTCAGAACTTGCATTCATATTTTCAGTATATTTCAAACATGCTTTTTAAAAGCATCAATCGATTCAATAACTAGCTTAATTAATTGATGTTTTTGTACTCCGCCATCAACCTACCAACAAATTGGCTCTTTAGGGTATAAATATTAGATAACACTTGTGCAGGGCACCTTTAACTCTTATAAAATAGTATAAGTGAATCAAGAATTAAAATAAAAAAAAGAATATACGTTTAATTTCACAATTACTATTTAAATCGTTTGAAAAATATATAAAATAGATTATTTATTTATTGTTATTGATATATTTCATATCAATCAAATAATAACTTTTCATATACAGATTTTAATAATCTATAAACATTTCTATGCTAATATATTTACTTCGTTTTTCGTTACATTCTATTTTATAAATATTTAAAATAGTTTTTTTAACACTTATAGTTCCCTAGCAGACATTAGTATCTGCTATTAAATATTATTTTTTTTTGTAGAAAAACTACCACTATCAATACTGTAATTTTTATAATTGTACTCTGATCTAAATAAATCAGTTTTCAAACATTTCTTCATACAAAACTAAAGATTTACAAAGCTATCTACGAAATTAAAAGATCTAATCGAATCGTTGCTTTTAAAAAATAACAGTTCTCGATAGAATTTCAAACTGATGCTTCGAATGGAATTTCAACAAAAGTATTTGTGTTTTGAGCTTTATGATAGCTTTTTCATATTTTTATCACATGCAAATGTATTTCGGGTATACAATGCATCTAATGTTCTACTATTGTGGGACTCTAAATGTTAAAAAAAGTATACTGAATAGTAAATTCGTTAAATTTCCAATTATAGTTTATGCGAATGACTAAATACGTTCCTGAATAATTTAAGTAAAAATCTGAATTCGATTGAAAAATTTCAAACAGATTACAATTCTCTATAAAGACAGTGAACATATATATTTAAATCGAACAATAGACCAGATGATACTCTTGAATTGTATATACAATCACATATACATTTATTTCCGTTATTATTGACAATGTCCAAAAAAAAAATACAAACAATTAACACGAGTTTCAACAAAACAAACAAGTATAATTCTTCCCTGAAGTGCTTTAATGAACACACGTTTATACTTAAAAGAAAAAAAAAACATAAAATTACACTACTGTGCTGTGTTGGTTCATATATTTATTTTGCTGAGTTCCGAGCAAGAAGTTTAACAAACAGTTAACATGTTTTTCGTTCAACCATGCATGAAGAGAATAACATTGACGAAATTTGTTAACAATTTCGATTGTATTCGATTGTTTATTTAGGAAGAGATTAATGTAAAAATTAGTAGAGTAAGGTTATAATTTAAACAGTAAAAAAATTATACTTATTATTTTTTTTACAAATTTAACAGATGGAAAAAATAGCATAATTGAAAAACTTGAGCAAATTAGTTTAATCCACAATTATATTCGAATATTCGTTTATGTTTATTTATAACGGAATACATTAATGTAAAAAAATACTAAAGAGTAAGGTTATGATTTTACAAAATTCGACTTATACTGTTTATCCATCCATAATAATATATTTTAAATAATATGTAACTCAATAAGATAATTTTACATATATTATCGTAAATTAGTATAGATACAAAGAAAATATAGAAATAGAGCATTGTAAAAAACATTGGCTGGAAAATAACATTTTTTAACCATTCAGACCTTCTAAGCTTTGAAGGACCATTCTTTATTCTTACTTTCATTGCAGAATACAAAAATTAGAAATAAAATTGCTAAATTAGTAAAGTAAATAACATTTTATATATCTAAAATTTATAAATTCAAATATTAATTCGTTTTTATGGAGAAACTTTGACAGGACATCTACAAACATTGCTCTTAACTTGAAGGTTCTCATATTTCAATTACAGAAAAAAAAAACATTTTCTTAATGATTAATTTCTAATTAAGTTGAATATAAGTGAAAGCTAAAAATATTTGTTCTCGCATGAGTGTGCTCTTTATTTCAATATTTTCTTCGAATTTTGTCCGTTAGATCTATTGTTGAGTTGTTTAATACAACCAACATTTGCAAATCTTTAAGTCATTTATTTAGAAAACTTTGGAAATTTTATATAGTTGCTAATAAACGATATATAAAACTTAAAATGTTTGTCATCACCTATAAATTACTTACAGGTAACAGAAGTCGCAAATCGATCTAACAAACAAAATTATCAAAAAATCGCTTTTTAATCTATGAAATTCAAAAATTACAATTTACAGAATACGATTTATTTATTAAAAAAGATTTTAAAGTTTTTTCTCAAATTGAAAATTATACCAATGTCATCAAATTTGTACCTATAATGTATTATAGCATAATACAATATTCAGCAATATTCTTTTAAGAATAATTTAAAATAATGATGTACATTCGTAATATATATATATATATATATATATATATATATATATATATATATATATATATATAATTATAACCTTACTTTAAATATATAAAAAAAATATTAGATGGTTTATGGGCAATAAAACAATTTCTATTTTACCGGAATTCAACCCGGATACTGTAAAATACTTGCTTATTTAATTTGTGTAGTGTAAATTGTAAAAAATATTAAATTGATATTTTTTCTTAGAATTGATATGATTTTTCTATTACGAAGCAATAGTCTATGGGTATGTAAAATATTCTCAATTTATTAATATTCTGTTCTAAAACAGTATTTTGTTTATACTTGTCATATTTGATATTGAATTAAAAAAAAAATGTTTGTGTTGACATTCGAAAGACGTTTTGAAAACATGGTCACTACAAATTTCGTAATGTTATTTTCGTTATAAACAAAACTGACATCAATAAAACGATTTAATTTTTCATTGATATTTGAATGTCTTTATATATGATGATGATTAAGAGAAAGTAAAAAAAATTATTTCTGTGATAAACAAAAGAAATGTGCTAATGATCTGTTAATTCAGCGACAGATTTAAATCAAATATTCTTTTCAAATCTACGATTTTATAATTTAGAATGAACTGTTGTGTATATTGTCATTATCATGGATGTTGTTAATTTAAAAAAAAATAACGAAGGCGGTGATTAATTAAAATAAAAAAATGAGTAACGTTCCGTTTTTATTTCCTAATAATTGTACATATGCATTGATATAAAAAATTATATTTAATAATAATAAAAAAAGTAAACTACTTTACCGTAAAGTAATTAAACAATTCGAATATTAATTTTGCGAAATGTTTCATTAGGAGTAATTATTGTGAAAGAAAAAGTAATCAGTTTTAAAAACATATATTTAAATAAAATAAAAAAAACTAACTGCAGTTTCGAGATTGCTGGAAGCACATTGTTTAGAGGAAAAAATAATAATAATATAAATAAAATAACAGAATTTTTTAATCTCCCATTTTAATATTATACGTGTTCCAATATTATGGTAGTATGTAGTTGATCTTTTCAATTCACACATTATGAAACAGATTTTTTTCATAAAACTGTTCTCACTTTGCCAATAACATATAAACAACAACAAAAACAAACATAACTGAATATTTTAGAACTAAGAACAAATTATCATGAATAGTTAAAAATATTATCGAAATGTTTTGATTTCATCTTCTTTCGTTCACTAACCTTTCGTTTCATTGCCTCTAGACGTAATTCTTTTGCGAGATTGTTCAGTGTTTCGGTTATCTCGATAGTTACATTGTCAACAATCAAACAAACAGAACACGGTATTGTTTTCTATAATGTCCATTGTGTTCATCCGAGATTATACAGAGATAGAATCGCTTTCATCCTCAGTTGAATACAACTAACACGGATGCTGTTTGTAGACGATCGAAGCAATAAAGAATACAATCAAATTCTAATAGATCGACATGCTTGAACATTGAAAGTTAATAGTTAAATGTAATTATGACGTTCACACACATCGAATATCTAGAATTTTATACATAGTTATACATAGGACTTATTCGGTATTTCAATTGTCTACTAAAAGCATACAGCACTTTAATTTTTCTATAAATACATCTCACGTTCAGTCTATGCACCACACATTGTGTATTTTAATCCTTCAAGTCATTTATTGGCATCTCGATATACATTTCGTTGGACCAAACGATTTTTAACAAATAATAATATCTATTAATTTTCTAACCGAACTGTATATTGCTTGAATAGTTCATTAGTGACGGTAATACGTATCTAGCACTAAAAATTTGCCATTACTGTTGGTAGAATTTTTTAAATAGTGTTTATAAATATATCTCTTTATGATAATTTCCCCGATCGAAATATACATTCGAATTCAAATAAATGACATGAATGGTTTTGATTGCAACAATCATTTTACTATAAAAAGATTTACATGACTGTCAACAGTCACGCTGTATAACATTTCAACAATTAAATAATATCATTTAGATTTCTTCCCTTCAACCACTGTCAAGTACATATGTTCTACAGTAGATTTTCTAACATAGTTAATACTTCAAGAATATCTTAAGGGAAAAATCAAAATAACAACGAAAAATAGGTACACAAGGGCAAAAACACAAAATAACAACAAAATAATGTGTGTTCATTTTTAATTGATCTCCGTATTTAATGCTATCGTGTGATTTATTTTAGAATTTTAATTCATGGTTTTCTAATCATTTATGTACTTAGTACACTCATTCATGTAAATGTATATATATATATATATATATATATATATATATATATATATATATATGAACACAAAACCCATGACTAACTGTTTACCGCTGACTCTTAACATGTTTATCTTCTCACCTCCCCTGAATGCGAATTTTACATTTATATCTCTACTCTCATCCCTCAAGATAATCAATAAATCATTCAAAATATAATTTTCCGAGAGGCATCTCGCCCCTCTATACACTATCTGCATTTTCTCTGAAATACTAGAGTTCGCAAATGAAAAACCATTGCTTTAAAGGGAAATTACCAGAATGTGTCATTGAATTACATTTGTGAGAATAATTTCGATCTGACATACTTCAAATACGAAGAAATAGCTCTTCTTACCAATCATGTTTATAAATAATGTGTACATCTTTATATATAAATTAATTTGTTTCTTTCCATTCAGTTCAATAGAACATATATTTATCGTTATAATGGATAAATTTCCCACGTTCCAAAAATAATGTGTAAAGATAATTAGATAAAAGGTTTTAGTATGATTTTTGTACTTAATTGTTATGACGTTTCTAAATTAACTTTTATTTCTTATAACAACCATGTATAAGAATAATTTTCAATGATCAATTTTTCAAAATACCTTCGGAACTATTAATATGCTACTAAATTCCGATTGAAAAACGCTGCTCAAAGTACTTGAAGTTTTAATATTTCAAGAGAAGATGAGCTTAATATATTTTTTTTTGTTTTAAAAACGTTTCGAGCTGATTGTCATTACATCATTTTAAATCTCAATACAGTTAAACCATACTTTAATATATTTTTTCTTATTCTTACAGTATTGATTAGTTTATTTAGTATTGAAGAGTGATTGACTGTTGATTTACTCAGATACTAATTGCCAGAAGGCTTCAAACTACCAATTGGTACCAGAGTGATCGAAAAAAAGTAACTCTTCAATGTTCAACTATTATTGCGACGAAATATTAAAAATTTATTTGTTGATTTAACAGACGTACACTTTTTATTTTAACCATGTATTTTTTTTCAATTACGTTGCTCGATATTATTTGTATCTCAATTATTTAATTTTGCACCTTCGTATGAATTATTTTAATTATTATCTTAAATACAATTCAGTATTCACAAAACCTATTCATGTATATGAATGAATTTAATATATGACAGTATATTATTTTTATTAATAATCAAATAGTTTGCTGTCAACTCATTTAAGAACTGTATACTTCTGTCTCATTTTTCTATTTTGAAAGTTAATCGACTTTTATCAAGTTTACATTATATTTACTGTATGAAGTCATACTTTTAATTATTCATTAAATAATTATATTTGATATAAATCCTATTAATAACTTAATCGCACGCGTGCTTTTAAAAATTAGATAGCATCGGAGAGATAAAATAAATTTACATACTTACATGAAACACTTTATAAACAAATGTATTTTTCAACAACCAACTCTATAACTGAATTTATTTTATTAAAACAAACCGAACCC